>CM069239.1:9174745-9774745 GCA_035582765.1 Acer negundo | reverse complement strand
ACTGCCTTTTTATTTCTTCATAATTATCCTTTTCAGTTTAGTTGATAAGAATGTGGAAGAAGATAAGAACGATTTGCCTTTTTCATTGCAAACCTCTCCCCAACAACCCCTAATTGTCAAGCCAAGCTGTTGCTGTCATCTTTTCTAATCTCTTTAAATTTTGTTTATTGGTACTCCAAGCAATTACAGAAAGATCCATTTCCAATTTGTAAAACAACCCTAATTGTAAACATAAAAGGGCATTGTTATCGTTTATTTTCAGTTATATTGTGTAGGTTTCATATAATTTTTAAACATGTAAAGGTCTTTCTTGTGTTTTTACTGTTGTAAAATTAGTAAAATAATTTTAAATTTGTAAATTACATATTCACCTTGCTAACAGATTAAACATTCACAATTAGTTAGAAAACATTGAAAACAATAGGGACATATAAGTCTTTTTACAACGAAAAAAAATCATAACAAAATACAGAGGGTTAAAAATATGGTTCAACTCACTCTTTTTATATAGAGTGTATAGATATATATATATATATATATATATATATATATATGATATATATTTTTTAAGGAAATGGATTAACACACGCAATAAAAGAAAAGAGAGACAAATGTGTGCAACTCACAAAACAACAAAAGAAAAAAAGGGAAGTTTTTTTTTATGTATTATTCTTGAATAGCTGAACCAAAATAATACAAAGAGCAAGAGTTGTCTTTTGTGTATTTCTCTTCATCCTCTTTGTTCCTGAATGTCGTGACGTACCCACACACCGTTATCAATCCTGGGTCATAGCGAGAAAGATCTTGTGGTTCAAATCAAGGAGAACATCATATTAAAGAGAAGGAGTCTTCTACGTAGGTATGAAGAAAATTATTTTTTCTCTTCTCTTTTAAGTATTTCGATTTCGATTTTTTGTTTTTACTGTTCTGAAAAATAGATCCTAGGGTTTACTAGTCGAGTATTTCTCTGAAATAATTTTAAAAAATTTTCTTCCATTGCGCAATTGGTAAACCAGGGTCCCAACAAAAAGACCCTATCACTACTAACAAATGATGAAAATAACCCTGTTTCCATTAACACATCCAACTAATGTTATTGTCAAAATATATTCACGATTTAATCAAATAGGCCCACAATTCAACGAAGGATAAAAATAGGCATTGAACATATAAAAATAACTTTAAAAGGATTAAACAAGGCCAACTGATTAAAAACTAGCATAGGCCTAAAGCTGAGCCTGACCCATCAGAGAATTCGACCAAGCTGAACACGTGGTCAAAAATGGTTTGAATTGCAATAAAGTCGGACGTTACACAAATCCCGACGTTTGACAAGACCTTTATTATCATATTCAAATAAATCAAAACGGACAAATTAAAGTTCTATGATCCATGTACCCATAAAACGCCCGAATGATGAAGGCCACAAGGCTTCCCTATAAAAGCTAGATCTTTTCATAGAGAAAGGGTCTTGATTTTTCATAACTGATATAAGCGAAAGCTTTGAAAATATAGCTCCGCAATTCTCTCCTCTCATTTATTTCTTTCCACATTCCAACAGAAGTCAATCCAATCTTTCTCAAAGATCGATCAACCCAACAAGAAAAGTACTTCAAGATGCTAGTTTACATAAGACCACAATATTTGATATTTTTTACTTTAATCTACCTTGAACTTGTTCATAAAGATTTACGTTGACTTGTTCACTGAACGGGTTTAACGTTTAGAGAAACGTTAAACCCGTTCAACATACGTTGAATTTGTTCAAGAATGTTTACGTTGACTTGTTCACTGAACGAGTTTAATGTTTAGAGAAATGTTAAACTCGTTCAACCTATGTTGAACTTGTTCATTAAGGTATAAGTTGACTTGTTCACTGAACGAGTTTAACGTTTAAAGGAACGTTAAACATGTCTAGTCTACGTTGAACTTGTTAATAAAGGTATACGTGGACTAGTTCATTTAATAAGTTTAACGTTCATTTGAATGTTAAATTTGTTTAACCTACGTTGAACTTGTTTATTAAGATTTACATTAACTTGTTCATTGAATGGGTTTAACATTGAGAATAACGTTAAATTTGTTCATTAAGGTTTACGTTAACTTGTTCACTGCTAAACAAGTTTAACATTGAACTCATTCAACATACCTTGAACTTGTTCATGAAGATTTACATTGGCTTATTCACTGAATGAGTTTAAAGTTTAAACATTAAACTCTTTCAATATACGTTGAACTTATTCATGATTGTTTACGTTGACTTGTTCACTTAACGAGTTTAACGTTTAGAGAAATATTAAACTCGTTCAACCCACGTTGAACTTGTTCATTAAGATATACGTTGACTTGTTCACTAAGGTATACGTTGACTTGTTCACTGAATGAATTTAACGTTTAAAGGAACGTTAAACGTGTTCAATCTACATTGAACTTGTTCATAATTGTATACGTGGACTAGTTTGCTGAACAAGTTTAACGTTCATTTGAACATTAAATTTGTTCAACCTAAGTAAAACTTGTTCAATAAGATTTACATTAACTTGTTCATTAAGGTTTACTCTGACTTGTTCACAGAACAAGTTTAACATTGAGAGTAGCGTTAAACTCGTTCAACCTTCCTTAAACCTGTTTATGAAGATTTATGTTGAATTGCTCACTGAACGAGTTTAACGTTTAGAGAAACGTTTAACATACGTTGAACTTGTTTATGAATGTTTACGTTGACTTGTTCACTCAACAAGTTTAACGTTTAGAGAAACCTTAAACTTGTTTAACGTATTTCAACATATGTTGAACTTGTTCATAAAAGTTTATATTGACTTGTTCACTGAACGAGTTTAACATTTAGAGAAACGTTAAGCTCGTTCATTTAGGTATACATGAACTTGTTCATTTAGGTATACATTGACTTGTTCACTGAACGAGTTTTATGTTTAGGGGAATGTTAAACGTGTTCAGTCTATGTTAGGGATGACCATTTTTCCTCGGAGCTCCAAAACCCCGCTTCCCCATCCCCATTCGGGAGAAATGTTTTGGGGGAAAATGGGGCAATGGGGGGGTGGGAGTTTTTTAACCCTGAATTTAAATGGGGTTGGGGTTGGGGTTGGGGGTAGGTGCCCCCATCCCCATTTCCCCCAAATAATATAATATTATAATATATTAATACATATATGTATATTTTATTATTATTATTTTTTTATATTTTCAATATTTTTATTATTTATATTTTACTAACTATATATACATATTTATAACTTAAAACTTAACCCTAAATCATATTCCTTATTTCCTTCCCTAAAACGTTTCTCACTTTCTCTGCTCCACGCTACCACTTCACTGGTCACCTACCTTTCTGAAATTTGAATCACTGTCATTTCTCCTACTATCGACTACCGTCGTTTCTCTTGTCGACTGGTATGTGAGTATTTCTTTGATTTGGTATATCTTTTTAGATTGTTTGTTTGAATGTTTGATTTTTTTATGTTTATGATTGATTCACCTCTGTTTTATATATTTATTTGATGTGTAGATTGGGTGGATGTCTAGTTTTCTTGTCTGCTCTGTTTTTGTTTTCTTTTTCTTTTCCCTTTGTTCTGTTCTGGTGCTGTTTGCCCAGTTGCTGTTCTTGTTCTTTTTTGGTGGCTCGTCGGTTGTGGGTGTGTGTTGTGGCCTTGCCCAACAGATTATCATTCTTGTTTTCTTGTTTTTGGTATAGATTTATGTTTTCTTGTTATTGGTACATATTTTTGTTTTCTTGTTGATTTTTATATATTGGGCATTTTTTGTGTATATGCAATTTGGAGTTTGGACTTGGGACCTTGTTAGGAGATTTTAATTTGAAAAGAAACTGCTTTAAAGAGGCTTTTTAACTGATACACGGATAATAGGAGAATGGGGAAACGTGGGACACGGGGAAATGGGGAAACCCAAAATTAAAATGGGGGAATGGGGATGGGGATGGGGTGACCTACCCCCAAAACTACCCCTTCCCCATTTCCCTCAAATGGGGAAATGGGAGGGGGATGGGGGAGGGCTTCGAAAATGGGGGTGGGGGTGGGGGTGGAGGGACCTACATTTGCCCCCTTTCTTCCATTGGCCATCCCTAGTCTACGTTGAACTTGTTCATAAGGGTATAGTTCGTGGAACAAGTTTAATGTTTATTTGAACGTTAAATTCGTTCATTAATATTTACATTAACTTATTCACTAAACGGGTTTAACGTTGAGAGTAACGTTAAACTTGTTCATTAAGGTTTACATTAACATGTTCATTAAACTTGTTCATTGAACAAGTTTAATGTTTAGGGTAACGTTAAACTCGTTCAATCTACCTTGAACTTGTTCATGGAGATTTATGTTGATTTATTCATTGAACGAGTTTAACGTTTAGAGAAATGTTAAACTCGTTCAACATACGTTGAACTTTTTCATGACTGTTTACGTTGACTTGTTCACTGAATGAGTTTAATGTTTAGAGAAACGTTAAACTCGCTCAACATATATTGAACTTGTTTATAAATGTTTACATTTACTTGTTCACTAAACGCGTTTAACGTTTCTTACTGAACGAGTTTAACGTTTAGAGAAACGTTAAACTCGTTCAACATACGTTGAACTTGTTCATGAATGTTTACGTTGACTTGTTCATTGAATGAGTTTAACGCTTAGTGAAACGTTAAACTTGTTCAACATATTTCAATATATGTTGAACTTGTTCATGAAAGTTTACGTTGACTTGTTCACTGAATGAGTTTAACGTTTAAAGAAACGTTAAACTCGTTCAACGTTTAAAGAAACGTTAAACTCGTTCAACGTTTAAAGAAATGTTAAACTTGTTCAACCTACGTTAAACTTGTTCATTAAGATTTACGTGGACTTGTTCAATGAACGAGATTAACGTTGAGAGTAATGTTAAACGTGTTCATTAAAGTTTACAGTAACTTGTTCACTGAACAAGTTTAACGTTGAGGGAAATGTTAAACTCGTTCAACCTACATTGAACTTGTTCATGAAGATTTACGTTGACTTATTCATTGAACGAGTTTAATGTTTATAGAAACGTTAAACTCGTTAACCATACATTGAACTTATTCATGAAAGTTTACGTTGACTTGTTCATTGAACTAATTTAATGTTTAGAGAAACGTTAAACTCGTTTAACGTATTTCAACATACGTTGAACTTGTTCATGAAAGTTTACATCGACTTGTTCACTGAACGGGTTTAACGTTTCTTCAATGAGTTTTAAAGAGTTTAACGTTTAAAGAAACGTTAACTCATTAAACTTTTAAAGAAACGTTAAACTCATTCAACTTACGTTGAACTTGTTCATTAAGATATAAGTTTACTTGTTCAATGAACAAGTCAACGTATATATTAATGAACAACGTTTAGAGAAACGTTAAACATGTTCAATAAATTTTGAACTTGCTCATAAAGGTATACGTCGACTTGTTCGTTAAACAAGTTTAACACTCATTTGAACGTTAAATTCTTTCAACCTATATTGAACTTATTCATTAAGATTTACATTAACTTGTTCATTGAACGAATTTAACGTTGAGAGTTACGTTTAACTTGTTTACTGAACGAGTTTAACGTTTTAACGTTTTAACGTTAAACTTGTTCATTAAGGTTTATACGTCGAAAGAAACGTTAAATTCATTCAACCTATCTTGAACTTGTTTCTGAAATTCATAATTTCAAAAAAATTATTTTGTTATACTATTTAATATAACATAATATTAATAAAATTTATAGCTTTAATGCATTTTTTTTGCTAAAAATTGAATTTTTTATTTTTATAATTAATATAATATAATTATATAATAAATATTAAAAAAAAAAATAAAAAAAAAAAAAAAAAAAAAAAAAAAAAAAAAAAAACATAGAACCGGTTGCTGCACATGGCTGTCTTGGTTTGTAGGATACAAACCACATGCATAGACGTGTCTCAACATCCAACAACTTAATTTCTATGACTTTGACCATTGTGGCATTGTTTTCGCTTCACTTTTGACACGGTTTGATTTTATGATCACCGACAGGCACCTAACCCTGGGACAATAATTTAAGATGTTTCACAACTATTTATAATTATAAATTTGAGCACCTGTGGTCAAATTACCACATTCATGTGCGGGGCAAAATATATATATATATATATATATATATATGCTTATTTTATAGAGCGCAAGAGCTTGGACATAGATGTGGATATGGTTTCGGTTAAATCAGTGGTTTTGCCTGCGGTTTAACTGAAACCGTACGATTAAAAACCGTCCCAAAACTAAAACTGGAACTATAACTAGAATTGATGGTTTTAAAATTGGTCGGAAACCGCTTGAACCGGTTACGGTTTGTGTTTGGGTTTAGACATGCCTAAAACCGGCAAAAACTAGCAGTTTTTTTTTAAAAAAAATTAATTAAAATTAGACCAATCACAAGCTGCCACATGGAACGTTTTTTGAAAAAAAAAATCAAAAAAATCGCCCCGAAACCGAAACCGAAACCGAAACTGAACCCAAAACCAGCGGTTACTTAACCGAAACCGTCAAACCGGCGGTTACAAACCGCCCCCAAACCATTGGCTACGGTTTCGGTTTCAGTTTTGGGTGGCCACAAAACCGAAACCATCAGTTTCGGTCTGAAATCGAACTGAAACCGAACCGAACCGAACCTTGGACACTGCTTGCACACACTCATCAATGTACACTATTCCTGAGATCTGTCTCTCCAACTTGCATTTCATTATGCATAGCTATTTTCTTTGTCAAAATTGAAGTAAACATATAAAATTACAATGAATAGAGGTCGGAATCTCACATAGATTTCAATTAATGATGTGGTTGAACTCATCCTCTCAGTTGGGTCCTTGAGAAATTTAAGGTCAGGGGTTTGAATAATAGTAATGATAGATAGATAATATCAAAAAAAAAAAAAAAATTAATGATGTGGTTGTTGGACATTTGGACTCGTATAATATATGGTAAATGAATTAAATCATCATTAATATCTTTCTATTTATTGATTTGTATCTTGTATTGATTTTATAACTATGAAGTGGTTATTGGACATTTAATTTAAGGGGGTGTATTGAATTAGGATTTTCAAGTAACATTTAAAGACTTTATAAATCCGGGTGTATTCAATTCAGACATTTAAAGGCTTTAAAAGAGTTTATATTAATCCAGTGGTATTCAATTCAGATTTCTATGGAATTTTAAAGAGTCCTTCCAAATCTAGGTGTATTGAATTGAGACTTTAAAAATGTTTACAAAAATCAAGGTGTATTCAATTGGGACTGGATTTTAAAGGATTTTCTTAAGTCATGGATTTTAGTGGACTTGATGGTGAGAGGTATTAATATCAAAGGCCATAAAAGTCTAGCCTTCTCCCCGAGGATTTAGGTGGACTCTATGTGGTTTTGAAATATACAGAGGCCTACTAGAACCCTTCTATTTTGACAAATGGCCAGAATTCGTAAATTTATTTGGGTGGGCTTTTCTATCTAGAAAATTATGAAAAATTATATGTAGATAGAATGGTATGTCTACTGTTATTCTATAAAGTTTCGTGATTTATAAATGAGTAAAACAAATTTATAATTTTTGTTTGGTTATTCGATTAGTTGATTATTGTTTGTTTATATGATTAGTTGAATATGCATATGTTTTATTATTGTTTTTTTTATAATCGTTCATCATTTATATTATTTATGGTTCTTTATAGTGTTGAGTGAATGAAGGATTTACTTCATTTTTGGTTCATATATCTGTTTATAGAACGAGATATTTGGTTCATTTTAATTCATATTTTTTAGTTCATATTTCAGTTTGTTTCAATGATGATATCTATTAGATGGTTGGTAAATTTTCTTACATGCTTACTGTAAATTGTATTTGTAACTTGATAATGATTTTATTAGGTGGCTAGCTGTTCATTTATATAATGTCTCAACCAAGCATGTATGGAGAGAACGAACTAGAGGAATATGAAATGGAGGAAGAGGAAATTGAGGGGGGAGGAATGGAGGTAGATGAAATTGATGAAGAAGAAACTGATGGGGAAGATATGGATGTTAAAGAATTTGAGGAAGATAATGAAGTGGATCCTAAACCAGTTAATGAAGTTGATCCTGAACTAGTTTTCCAAACGCAAGAACAACAACGATCTGAGGTTAATGAATGGAGAGATGTTATAACTTTTAATATGTGGATGGATGCAGGACACAATGATAACAATGAGAATCAATGAAGATGAGTTATGAATGTTGAATATTTTCCTTTTAATCTTGCTCTCAAAATTGTTATAAACTATGTCACTTTCTTTCATTTGTGATTGAAATTAGTAATTGAGTGGAAATTATTATCGTTTTTTTATTTTTTTATTTTTTTTTATTTATGTGCAATGTTTATTCATACGTGAAGTTTTATGTATTCATATGTTATTTTTTTGGGGTTTATCAAGAAAGTTGAGATTTTTGTAAAAATTGAGATTTCAAATGGAGTTTCTTTTCGGCTGACTGATTGGGTCATGTACTTGTATGATTCATTTATCTATAATAGAAGTCTGAGATATATGTCTAAATAAATCCATAAAAGTCTAAAATAGATATCTAAACAAATCAATGAAAGTCTATGTGGATTTATAAAAGTTCGTAGAAATCTATGAAAATCTATCACTTAAATAATATTTTTAAATATCCTCAAGAATCCTAATTGAATACAGCCACCTTAGACTCATATAAAATATGGTAAATAATTAAATAATCATTAAGATCTTTCTATTTATTGATTAATAGATTATTAGTTGGGATCATAATGAGATACAAAGGTGGGGTCATAACACATCATTGGTAAATTAATTACTCAATTACAATAGAGAAATGCTAGACATTCCGTATATTATATCTAATTTAGATCCGCATATCACCTCTTAGTAGAGCTGGTAGTGCACTTCCCTTCCATATAAGTGGTAAGAGGTTCAAATCCCACCATACATATTTTACAAGTATATGTGAGGAGTTTTCTTCTCGGATTGTCAGAGTAGTTATCTCGCGTTATTAGAGTACATATTCTGACCACATATGTATTGTTTGAACTCCTAAGATATACGGCATGTGTGCGCTTCATAGTTATTAACACACCCCAAAATTGTCGTATCATCATAACGCATAAGTCATCACCATCCTAGTATGATTTGTTCTACTAGTTTTTACACATATTTCTCCTTCCATTGACCTTTTCTTCATTTTTTTTTTTTTTTTTTTTTTTTTGGTAAGGGAAAAGAATTTCATTAAACCAAATCAAATTGATGTTTAATAATAATTTTAAATATAATACAGAAATAATATAATTTTATTGTAATATTAAATTTAAATTTTAAATTAAATTAAATAAATATTATGAAAATTTAATTAAATAAAAATATTATTCCAATATTATATATCTATAAATTATATAAGTTAAATAAAATATTAAAAATAATTGTCAAATATTATGGATATTTGTTACATGAATGATAATTTATGTAATAAAAATATTAATTAATTATTAATTATTATTTTTTAAAATAAAATATTAATTATTATTTTATAATATATATTTTTAGACCATATCCAATGCATGTATTAATGCCAATGCTAATTTAACACAGAAAAAAGTAAAATGCTATATTTAACACATTAATTTAGTATTGTGCTCTATGCACAGTTCTATTTAAAATGTTAATTTTAATATTTTATTAATTATAATTATAATTATAAAAGTCAACACTTACCATTAATGTATTAATAGTATAGTTGTAGATGAAATATATTTTGATTGAAATATCATTAATGTATATTAAATTTAAATTATTTTAAATATTTAAAAATTATATATAATGGTATTTTTATAATTAAAAAGAAGCATTTATTACTATGCCAAATTTTACGTATGATATATTGTGTGTCAAATTTGACAAAAAGTATAACATATGCTAAATTTGACACAACATTTGGCATTTCATTGGAGTATTGTTTTTGTACTTTATGCTATGTTATAGCATTGACACAATAATTTAGCATAGCATTGGAGATGCTCTTATTCTAAAAATATATCAATTTTATTAGTTAATAAGATATTGAGGAACAAAAATCACATTCAAGCATTGTATAACTTAATACAGTCTAATACGAAATATTACTAAACACATAAGACCTTGTTTGTTTCGCCGTATTATATTATTTTAGTACATTTTAATTGCCTGATACAGCAAACACCGTATTAGCTAATACATTATATTTTGTGATATTAGGTTGTATTGTATGAGAAAAAACACTTTTGTTTTCTTTCTTTTTTTCCAACAAATATCAAATATTGTTGAAATATGTGTTATGTTGTTAATATATATATTTTTTTATAATTTCAAAATTATATAGGAAATATTTATTTTATATAGAAAAATGTTATTTATAAAAAAAAATCAATTAAACTAAATATTTATTGATTTTTTATATAAAAATATTTATTGATTTTTTTCATAGTAAGCATATTTAAAATTAATTATTAACTATTTTTTAAAAAATATTATATTTTTTAATATAAAAAAATTCCAATAAAGTTATAGGAATAACTTAATACGATATAATACAGTGTATCACTAAACACAGGTTTGTATTAATGATAATACAGTGCAATACAGTGCTATACAATACAATACAATACAATTCAATACAGTCAAATATAATAATACAATCCAATACAGTGTGTCAAACGAGTCTTTAGTATAAGAATAATACAATCCAATGCAACACAATACAATATAATACAACACAATATACCAAATGAGTTTAGTCAAGTCCGATAAACTCTTGAAATTCATTTTCCGTAAAACAATTTTCTTCATTCCTTCTTACAAGTTGGGAATAGCTATTCATACAAAGCCTGACTAGCTAGCTAGGTCTTCAAGTTGATAATTCCCACATAAGGCTTGATTGAAGATCCCATATACAAACACTCACCATGTTCTTCAACTTCACTCACAGATTCAAGTGCCTCTCCTCCCTTTCCATCCAACATCTTTACAACTTTCCCCATTTCATCAAATTTAATCCCCACTGGATCTTCTGTAAACCACGGATCCGAATCCGCCTTCTTAATCATTCCTCTTGCAGAATTCAGTGCTACCCAAAACTCTCCTTTTTGGTTCCTTTTTATGTTATCCGGAAACCTTTCAAGTGTTGCAAAAACCTCTGGAGTATAACTAGTAGTACTGGTTGTTATATTCTGATTATGATCATGAAGCCAAAACCTTAAAATTTGCATAGTGTTTGATTCAGCAACTAGGATGAATGAGTTGTTTTTGCTTAGAGCCACCCCATTTGGAAATGCTAACCCTTTGTACATAACTGTCACTTTCTTGCTATGTGGATCATATTTTAACAGTCTTCCAGTTTTATCACCTCTCATCAATGCCAATAAATAATCCCTGCAACACTACAGCATTATGCATAGTCCGGTGGTAATTAACCACATTTTTAGACAGAAAAACAAATGATGACAGCAAATTAAATGGTAAATACCTTCTCTGGAAGACGATGCTGGTGTCAGTAAAATAAACATGTCCAGTGTTGGTATCAATGTCTAAAGCATTAGTGAAGCGGAAGGGGACTCCTTCAACGGAAGCTACCAGTTTTAGGGCTTGGCCACCATTTGGTCCGACAAACATAATGCCAAAGTAGGCATCTGCTATGTAGAGTTGACATGTTTTTTTGTTGAATTTGAGTCCCAATGGCCTCCCACATATGGGTTCCATCCTCGAATCGGTTGACCCATCACATAACTTCCTTTGCCTAGTACACATTCATTATATCAATACAGTCCCGCAAATAATAAGAAGAGATCGGTATAGTAGTATAACAGTGACCACCCTCGTTTGTATTTTTTATCTAAAAACTGAACAGTCATAAATTTTTTTAACGACCGAATAGAGACTGAGATCTGAACTTGAATGACATGTTTTTTTTTTTTTTCTCACATCTGAATATATTGTCAACACGTTTATTTTTTAAAAGTAAAATTGTTTGAAAATAAATAATTTTATATTTATAACTGTATTAAACAATTATACATATAATATGAAATAAAAACAATATAAAAATAATAATCATATCTATCTAATATAACAAATCAATGATCTGGATTATTTCTATTTTTATGTTTTACTCAATAAAATAATAGAATTAATACAGACCACTTATTTATACGAGGATAAAGTAAAGTAAGGTGATGATTATTCAAATCCAAGTCTTTCCATTATCACAATCGATTGGGAAAGTTGGCAAGTCTCCTGGATATATTTATTAGAGATAAGTCTCCTCGATATATTTGTCTATAAGTCTCCTCAATAACTTCACCTACTTGTACTTGTACGGCATGCATATATTTATTAGAGATATTTTGGTCAAGTGAAGTGACTAGAGTAATTAACAAATAAAATGTTATTGAAATTTGGTAAATTTAAATTTTATACTAATTTGAGGGTTAAAGAAGGAAAATTAATTTCGTCTATAATTTTATAACAAAATTCCTTCCTTTTATTTGTTGACTTGGGAGGGTGAATCGAACATGGAACGAAATGAGACTTGAGAGGTGTTTTACAACTGAGCACAGACTATATCTGCTACCGTTGAATTTATTTTTTTCTAATAACATACATGAGAAGATGACATGATGTGCATATAATTTGATATTCAAAAAGATTAAATAAAATAATTTTAGAATATTTCTAGCAAATATTCTAAAATTTTATTGCATATATAGAATCATAGATAAAGTAATAAAAAGCAAAAATATGAAAAATATAAAAAGTCTAAGTTACATAATATTAATTTGGTCATAAAGTAGTTAGCTTTTCCTATCAATATGTTTTCATTACTTTCATCTCCAAAACATTGTTTCACCAAGTCATACCAATATACCAGACACATTCTTGGTTTTGAAAACAATAAATCAAAAACACAATTTCATCTTTTCACAAAATTTAAAAAAAAATTGAAAACTGAATCACCAAACTCAGATATATTAAGCTAACTAAATTCAAAAGTTTAAACACGAGAAATTAAGATATGTAAAAGCTAGTAAGAATACGCCGTCTTATATAAGTATAGTTCGTAAATCTTGCCTGTTTGATGAGGTGATAGCGAACTGAGTCCAACCAAGAGGAGATCCTTGCCATTTGAGGATTCTGCCATCAGAGACACCAACATAAGGGCCTTTGCCGTGGCAGTCGAAGGCGATGCTTTCGGGGCCTATCACTCCGGGAAGCATTACTTGCTCGTAGTTCTGGAGCTGATCATGATCATCACACAAGATGATATTTAGAAAATTCATAAACATTATGAAAAACAAGGAAATTGAGGAACAAGAGAGTTTCTTCATCATGGATTAATATAGAGTAGCGTTGCTTTCAACAAAAAAAAAAAAAAAAAAAGATTATAGAGTAGCGATAACTTAAGAGAAGAAAAATATTGAATATAGTATGTACACTTTGTCGTTGCAACATATATGCTGCAGTATTTATAACCTGACGAATCCGGATACAATATTTATGCTGCACCTGCACAGAAGGAAAGAAAAAAAGTAAAATAGAATAATTTGTTGAAGAATGCTTTCTACCTTTTCCATTTGTCTTTCTTACTCATTGATTGATACGTGTACACTTTTTCATTTAATAAAAAACTCTCATTTTTTGCTGTAAAATTAGTTTACGTCTTTACCCTTTATTAAAGAAACTATAGAAACATCATCAAAGGTAAAGACGTAAACTAGCTTTACAACAAAAAGTTATAGTTTTTTATTAAATAAAAAAATGTACACGTGTCAAGAAATGAGTGGGAAAGACAAATGAGGAAGGTAAATTGGAAAGGTAGATAACATTCCCCTAATTTCATTTGGTTGTCTGTGATTTTTATTTTTTTTTGGGTGCATTATTCTTTCATGTGCAGTTAAATCATTGGTGAAGTGACAAAATAAGGTTGGTTAGTGGTATGTTCATCGTAAGGTTGTGGGTAGACATGATCCCGGTTCGGTTCCAATCATGGAATCGAATTGGGACTAGCCTTAAAAGAACCGAAACCGAAACCGAACCGGAAAATTCTGGAGCTGGTCATGATCATCACACAAGATGACATTTAGAAAATTGAGGAACAATAGAGTTTCTTTATCATATTCACGGATTATAGAGTATTAGAGTATGGATAACTTAGGAGTTAAGAGGAATAAATGAATAATATTGAATATAGACATATAGTACGTACACTTTGTTGTTGCAACTTAGATGTTGCAGTATTTATAACCCGACAAATCCGTAAAAAATATTTATGCTAGTTCAGGCTGTATAGTAAATCATTAATGCTGGATAGAAAGGGAAAAAAAAATCAAATTGTACAATTTCTTTTGAAGAATTTCTTTTGATAATCTAATTTTTTTTTTTTTTACACTTTTTTTCTAAAAACACTTCATTTTGTTACAAGATTATCCTTTTTATATTTTTTGAATTAAATTATTAAAAAAAGAAATTATCTTTTCTAAATCATTAGATTAATTAGTACATATTAAATACTCTCTTCTAAATTTTTAATTACCATATTCAACTCTCTCTTCTAACAGTTAAGAAAAAAAAACTTACTAATAATCTTGATTTTTAGGAACCATATGTATGTATATATTAAAAATAAATAAAAAATAAACTCAAAAAAATAAGTACCTTGATTTTTTTTTTTTTTAAATCAAAATATGAAAATGTTTTTTGTTACTCTTGTAAGTATGTGATTGCCTAGAGAACTTTAATTTTTTCATTAATCTTAGAAATTCTGAATTTAATTGAATCTAGTTGAAACAATTCAAGCTTCCATATATCTTTTTTTTTAATTGACTTTTTAATATATATATATATATATTACTGATAGTAAAAAACTAAAATATTCATAATTAAGCTTTTTTTTTTCTTTAACTATTAATCAGAGATTGGTCGAGAAAGTATGAAAATATGAAATTTTTTTTTTAAATGGGGAGAGATTAATTAGGAAGTGTTTAATATGGTAATAACAGATTTAATAGAGAGCGTTTAATACGTAATATTCAATCTAATGATTTAGGAGAGAGATTTTTTTTTTAATAATTTAATTAATTTGGAATGTCTTTAATTTTTTTTTTTTTTTTTGTCTTGTTTAATAATTTTAATTTAGGTTAAAATTTTCATTAATAAAAAAAAAAATTAAATTGGAATGTGAATAGATAATTTGTGGATTGTAAGAAGAAACTCTCTTTTTTTTGGTTACCTATGATTTTTAATTTTTTTCACTTATTCGTTTATGTGCGGTTACAGTCACCGTGAAGTGACAATAATTACACAACGTGTACACAAAAAATAACTTCATTTTTTTAACAGAATGCACTGTAAGTTGTAGAAACCTCTAATACATTTAACAACTCCTTAATAAACAACTTACATTTGTATGTTGTTGAGAGTTTCTACAACATGCATTATATGTTGTGAAAGACCCTTTTTGTTATAATGAAGACGAAGTTGGCTCACTGATATGCCCTTCACTTTTATATCGTAAGGTTATGGGTTCGAGTCTTGTTCTCTTCTCTAAACCCTAAATTATTGTAATATATTGAAGAAAAAAAAAGATCATTGGTGAAGTTAGAGGAGCATTAATTGGTTTCATTGTTGTTTATGCTGGGTAGTTGGACCTCTAGGCAATTGAGGTAGTTGCCTAGGGCCAACCTAAAATCACTGTCCGTATTTTCGTTATCAATATACATATATACATATAATTGTTGTTTATGCAGGGTAGTTGGACCTCTAGGCAATTGAGATAGTTGCCTAAGGCCCACCTAAAATCACTGTCCGTATTTTCATATATATAAATGTTAACCATTAATATCTAATATTTTGTTTTTAATTATTATTCAAAAAATATCTCTTTAAACTTATAAATATAAATTACCATTCGTTCATATTTTTAAATCAAAAATTTCTATTTTCAAGTAAACCACAATTAAATGGATTTAAATACTTATTAACATTTTTCTAAAAAAAAATTACACTTTAATGTTATTCTTTTTCTTTAAACAGTTAATTTTTTTTAATTATATATTCACACTGAAATCTATTATTTTGTATCTTCTTCTATATTCAATCAAACCATCTTACTGCAAAATCAAACTCTCCTACTACAATCAAACTCTCTCATTGTTTCTCTACGTTTTTTTTCATAAACATTACAGGTTCAATTGTTCCAAACTTTATTACTTTAATTTTATTTATTTATTTATTTTGTTTTCAAATGGAACAGATTTTTTTAAAAGCTTTGATAACTGATAATCAGATATTAGACATGTCTACTAAAAATATGAATCAAGATATGAAAAACTAAAAATAAAAAATTAATTGAATCGCAAAAAGGTGGTCTTAATAAATTTGTAACCAGCAGCAAAAAAAAAAAAAAGGGCAACTCCTTGTTTTAAATTTTCGCATAAAACTCCGGCCAATAGCGGACCCATAAATTTTAATCAGGTAGGGCACTTGAATAAAATAACAATATTATAAAAAAAAATACTGAAAAATTAAGGTAATAGTAAAATGAGTTTTTTTTTATATATATATAAAAAGAAAATTTAATAATATAACGAAGTTTAGATAAAATAAAAAAATAGAACACTTATTTAAAATGAACTAAATAATCTTACATTAAAAAAAAATAATCACAAGAAAAACAATATAAACAATTAAAAATTACAATATTTATTCTTAGAATAATAAATGACATTCTAATTTTATAACAATAATATATATATATATATATATATTTGTATTTATAATGAATTCACTTTAAATTTATACAAAAATGATTGATTAATAAATATTACTAAACATGTTTTTTTTTTTTTATTTTTTTTTATTCTTCTAATTAATAATAAATTATTGATTTACTGATTTTGAAAACATTAAAAGTATAAAATAAATAAAAATACTAAGGATAAAATAAAATGAATAATAATAATAGATGAACTATTTTAATACATTAAATTAACATTTGAGATTTAAGGATTTATTGATTGGATATGTTAGGTATATCATACTAAATTATAAGAAATAATAAAAGTTCAAAATAATAATATATAATTTAATATAAAATTAAATTAAATTAAGTAGACATAAATTATAGATAATTAAGAAGTTGTTAATGTAGAAAAAGAGAAAGTGAATTATTTTAATTTAGAAGAAGATAAAAATTTTAAAAAGGAATTAGAAAGGATGGTAAAATAAAAAAATTATAGGATTAAATTGAATTAAAGAAACAAATATAGAAGAAGGAAGCATTCCAGCTGGGCTATGAGTTGACATTTGGCCATAAGTGTTAACTATTAAATATATATGTATATATAAACAAAATCATTTTTTTTTTTAAGAAAAAAACAATTGAGATAAGACACTGGCCTACCTAGCCTTAAGATGGGTCCACCCCTGGCTCTGACTACTCTTGAACCGCCCATATGTTTAAACTGGTGTTTACATCAATGTTTCGATTTTAAACATAAATATGTAGTTGTACGGCATGTATATATTTATTAGAGATATTTTGGTCAAGTGAAGTGACTAGAGTAATTAACAAATAAAATGTTATTGAAATTTGGTAAAATTAAATTTTAAACTAATTTGAGGGTTAAAGAAGGAAAATTAATTTCGTCTATAATTTTATAACAAAATTCCTTCCTTTTATTTGTTGACTTGGGAGGGTGATTCGAATATGGAACGAAATAAGACTTGAGAGGTATTTTTACCACTGAGCACAGACTATATCTGCTACTGTTGAATTTATTTTTTTTCTAATAACATACATGAGAGGATGACATGATGTGCATATAATTTGATATTCAAAAAGATTAAATAAAATAATTTTAGAATATTTCTAGCAAATATTCTAAAATTTTATTGCATGTATAGAATCATAGATAAAGTAATAAAAAGCAAAAATATGAAAAATATAAAAAGTCTAAGTTACATAATATTAATTTGGTCATAAAGTAGTTAGCTTTTCCTACCAACATGTTTTCATTACTTTCAATTCTAAACGAATGATCTGAATTATTTCTATTTTTATGTTTTATTCAATAAAATAATAGAATTAATACAGACCACTAATTTAAACGAGGATAAAATGAAGTGAGGTGATGATTCAAATCCAAATCTTTCCATTATCACAATTGATTGGGAAAGTTGATAAGTCTCCTGGATATATTTATTAGAGATAAGTCTCCTCAATATATTTGTCGATAAGTCTCCTCAATAACTACACCTACTTGTACTTGTACGGCATGCATATATTTATTAGAGATATTTTGGTCAAGTTAAGTGACTAGAGTAATTAACAAATAAAATGTTATTGAAATTTGGTAAAAATAAATTTTATACTAATTTGAGGGTTAAAGAAGGAAAATTAATCTCCTCTATAATTTTATAACTAAAGAGAGCTTCTTTGACAATCTAATTTTTTATTTTTATACTTCATTCTTAAAATTTAAATTAAAAAAAAAAAATTCTAAAGTCAATTCATTTTGTTTCAAAATTATCCATTTTTATCTTTTGACACTTCTATTATAAATAGATTCCATTTTAAAAAATAAAATTTTAAAGACACTCCATTTTATTTTAATAAAAGTTAAGATGAACCATTATAACATTTGGATTCATCCGATGAGTAATATTTTTTGAATTAAATTATTAAAAACAAAATTATCTCTCATAAATCATTAGATTAAATATTACATATTAAACACTCTCTCCTCCAATACATATCTCTAATTTTTTATTTCGATTCTTTCTTAAGCAAGATTAAAAATTAGGAAGAAAAAAAAAAACTTACGAATAAGTTTGATTTTTAGGAACCGTATATATGTATATATTAAAAATAAAAATAAAAACTCAAAAAACAAGTACCCTATTTAAAAATAAATAAATAAATAATCGAAATATGAAAATGTTTTTTGTTACTTTTGTAAGTATGTAATTGCCTAGAAAACTTTAATTCTTTCATTAGTCTTAGAAGTTTTGAGAATAATCAAATCTAGTTTCAACAAATCAAGTTTTAATATATCTAATTATTATTTTTTGGGTTGAAAAACAAGGTATTTGTATTGACTTTTAATATATATTTATTACTTTAACTATTCATAATTTTTTTTTTATTTAACTATAAATCAAAGATTGATCGAGAAAGTATGGAGATATGATTTTTTTTTTTAAATGGAGAGAGAGGGAGTAATTAGGAAAGAGTGTTTAATATGGTAATACTTAACAGATTTAGGAGAGAGAGTTTAATACGTAATATTTAATCTAATGATTTATGAGAGAATTTTTTTTTAAAATAATTTAATTAATTTGGAATGTCTTTAAATTTTTTGTCTTGTTTAGTAATTTTAATTCAGGTTAAAATTGTCATTAATAAATAAAATAAATAAAATTGGAGTATAAATATAGAAATTTATGGATTGTAATGAAAAACTCTTATAACTATATATATATATATATATATATATATATTTTTTGTTGACTTGGGGAGGGTTATTCGAACATGAAACGAAACGAGACTTGAGAGGTGTTTTTACCACTGGGCACGGACTATATCTGCTACTGTTGAATTTATTTTTTCTAATAATGTACATGAGAGGATGACATGATGTGCATATAATTTGACATTCAAAAAGTTAAATAAAATAATTTTAGAATATTTCTAGCAAATATTCTAAAATTATATTGCATATATAGAATCATAGATAAAGTAATAAAAAGCAAAAAATATGAAAAATATAAAAAGTCTAAGTTTCGTTGTATTAATTTGGTAATAAAGTAGTTAGTTTTTCCTACCGATATGTTTTCATTACTTTCATCTCCAAAAGGACCAAAATATTGTTTCACCAAGTCATACCAATATACCAGGAGAGATGCTACACATTCCTGGTTTTGAAAACAATAAATCAAAAACACAATTTTCGTCTTTTCACAAATTTTTAAAAAATTGATAACTGAATCACCAAAAAATTTCTGACTTCCACATTATTTATCGTCATTAAACTTAATTTAGCACAAAGATTCTTGAGATAGTCTACTAATTGTTTCTCTTGCATTTTTTTTTTTTTTTTTTTGAAAAGAGAGGACTTGAACCCACAACCTCGTGGTGTATATACGAGGGATATACCATCAGACCAACCTCATCTCATCAATTGCTTCTCTTGATTTTCTTCAAATTAAATGATATATGTTCCGGATAAAACCAAACTCAATATTAAGCTAACTAAACTCAAAAGTTTAAACACGAGAAATTAAGATATGTAAAAGCTAGTAGCAATACGCCGTCTTAGTTATTTGACATATATATGAGTATAGTTTGTAAATCTTGCCAGTTTAATGAGGTGATAACGAACTGAGTCCAACCAAGAGGAGATCCTTGCCATTTGAGGATTCTGCCATCAGAGACACCAACATAAGGGCCTTTGCCATGGCAGTCGAAGGCAATGCTTTCGGGGCCTATCACTCCAGGCAGCATTACTTGATCGTAGTTCTGGAGCTGGTCATGATCATCACGCAAGATGACATTTAGAAAATTCAGAAACATTATGAAAAACAAGGAAAATGAGGAACAAGAGAGTTTCTTCATCATATTCATGGATTATAGAGTTCTAGAGTATGGATAACTTAATGTCGTGTATACTAATCAGGAATCCTAGTTTGGAAAGGGAATTAAGTTTCCAATTTTGAAATTCATGTGTTTACTAAATTTATGGGGAATTAAGTTCCATAAAACTCTACACACATATCGGAATTATGTTCATGAATGAAAAATAACTTGATTCTCAGCCTTTATTTATTTATTTATTTATTAGCTATACTCATACATCTCTTGTATGTATATAAATAGTTATTTTGTGTACATAAAAGTATTTTTGTAAATAATTTTATATAAATTTGATTCTATTTATAATTTTAAAAAAGTTAGTAAACATAATAATTAAATTTGCAACTTAGATGTTGATAAGAGATAGCCCACAAAAGTTAATTTCAATTCCATTTTATTCCCTTTCAAGTGGTATTTAAAGATGAATAAATGAATAATATTGAATATAGACATATAGTACGTACACTTTGTCGTTGCAAGTTACACCTTAGAGGTTGCAGTATTTATAACCCGACAAATCCTTATAAAATATTTATGCTAGCTCAGGCTTTTTAATAAATCATTAATGCTGGACAGAAAGGCAAAAAAATCAACAAAAATCAAAAAGTACAATTTGATCTATCACTCCACCTGTGGTTAATCCCTGTCCCTATCACTTCAGTTGTGATTTAACTGCATATTAAAGAATGAGTAAAATATATATATATATATATATATATATATATTTATGTTTTTAACGGCATGCACCGTAAGTGGTAGACACCTCTGACATACTTATCAACGCCTTAACAAACAACTTACACATATGTTGTTGGTAGTAGACTTGATACGGTTCCCATTTTGGAGGAATCGATGGTTTTAAACCTTTTTATTTTTTCTTTGTTAATAAAAAAAATTAGACTTTTAAAATTGTAAATAAAATAAAATATATAAATGATAAATTACAAAATAAAATAAAATAAAATTTATTAGGATGGGTCACTAGAAAATAAAATAAAATAAATAAATAACAAATTACAAAATTAAATTAAATTAAAACTAAACAAAATGACTAATTACAAATTATATTTCATTGGGTATTTGGGTTACCCGAAAATAACATAAAATAAATAAATTACAAATTACAAAATTAAATTAAAATAAAACTAAAAAAATTTCAAGTTATTAGTCTTGCACGTAATTTTTACCACAATTAAGTTGCTTTCGTATCCTCTTGGGAGGTTTAGAGGAATCAAAGGTCATGTAGTTCTCTTACCTTTTATTACAGGTTTGATGATGACATGGACTAATTGTTGTCGTGATCCGCATCTGCTATTCCAGCTCCGCTACTCCACTTTCATGTTCATCATCTTTGAAGAAATCGTACGGTTCCTCCTGCTTGATTTCTTGTTGTCTATATTGTGCTTTAGTCCAGTCATCTACACAAACTTGCATCTATAGTGATTTCGGATTCAAGCACGAACTCTTATTATCCAAGATATTTCCCCTGGCGCTGAACTCTTGTTCCACCGCTACCATAGAAACTGGTGTTAAAAAAATATTTTTGGCTATCATAACCATGATTGGAAAGTACTTTCCATACTCTTTCCACTATTGTAAGATATTAAATTTTTTCTCTTCTGTTTCTTCCATAAACTCAAAAGAATTACTTAGATAAGATTCAAGCTCGGAATACTTGTTGGAGCCTGATGAAGAAGAACCTCGTAATTTTTTGATTTTTTTTTTTTTTATAACAGACTATACCCTAAATTCATAAATCCGGAGGATGATAGGGACTGAGATACATTTTGTGTTTGTGTAACATCTAAGTTCAATGAGGGTCCATAAACTGTAAGATATTCATCATATAATTCATACAATAATTTCTTAACTCTATCATAACACATATCAACATCAAATTCTATTTTAAAACCTTGCGAATAATAACCAATTAGATTATAAGACAAATTTTCCAATTTACAACGTGGATCAAAACACATGGTAATCAAATAAATATTTGGAAACTCCCTATAATATTATAACCATTTTTCTTTCATAGCATTAACGGACTCCGCTAATTCTAGTCGGATTCACAATGAGCAAAGGCACCGGCAATATTAAGACTCTCAATAATAAATAAATAAGTTGTAGGATAATAAATACCAAATAAATTGTTAGTAGCATTATAAAAGACATTTAACAAATTAAAAACGTTGTAACAAGTATCTCAATGAGTTTGATAAAGAGTAATGTGACTAACATGAAATTGAATAAAAGAAACTAATAAATCCCTATAATCATAACTTTTAGCAAGCAATTTATAAGTAGAATTCCAACGTGTTGGAATATCACGAGAAAATCTAACGACACGTCTACCATTTTATTTACAATATATTGACCATGCTTTCATTGTAGAATGATGTTTCCATATAAAATTTAGGGCTTTTTTAATAGGTTGAATAAAATGTTCAAGAGTGTCTAATCCCTTTTGAACACATAAATTTAAAACATGGCATGCACATCTTTGATGAAATTTTTTACCACCAAGATAAGGTTTGCATAAATCAAGTAAGACATGAATAACAACAGTATTGTTAGAAGCATTATCAAAACTAATTACAAAAATTTTGTTTTCAATTTTATACTCTGCAAAAATAATTCTAAGTTGTCTAAAAATATTATGAGCAGTGTGAGCATCATCAAAAACTCTAAATGTAAGAATTCTTTTCAGGATATTCCATGCATCATTCATATAATGACAAGTAATACCCAAGTATAAATGTGATCTCCAATGGTCACTCGATCTGGTCTCTGTTTCTGGATGTTTGGTTAACATATTCTTCTGATAAGTGTCATATCCTCCATATTTGTGCCACTTATATACTTTTTTGTAGTAATTGCAAGCCACTGCATAGCTTCCATTTTCTTACCTAATTTTCTTCATATGTTTTATGAAGAAGAGATCATATTTGCTCTGCTTCTGTAACACATCTTCCTCCTCTTCTAGTTCCGGACCTTCCAGTGGATCAAATTCAATATCTAGAGGGAGATTAGACATATTTTTTGACTGGCTTGTCAAATTTTGGGGGTGTCAAATTTTGGGGGGTGTCATTAGGATTGGTTTTGAAATTGTTAGAGGGAGAGTATGAGAGTTTAGGCCTAAGTCTTCAGCATAGGCCTAACGTTGCAAATACTTATGATAGAAAGTGTCGACACGACTGAGATTATAAGTCATACGACTTTTACCCTTCATCGAAATGGAACGCCTAGGACCGTCACTGCCGTCACCCCTTCCACTTCCACTTGACATTTAAAATTTGAATTGTAAAATTCTTTGAACAAAAAATGTTAATAAATTGAAGGAAATAAATGGTTATAAATAAATTTGGGAGAGAATTGGAAACTTAGTAGGTAGTAATTGCAAATAAATGAAATTGGAAACTTAGTAATTGACTAATTGCAAATTAAATAAATTGGAAATAAGATAAATTGTAAATAAAATTAATTGCAAATAAAACAATTGCAAATTAAATAAATATTAAAAACTTAGTAATTGAAAACTTGGAGAGTTGGAAAATTGAGAGAGAAATTAGAATTAGAGGAAATTGGAGTGGGGAAAAATTGGAGGGGGGTTGCGGTTGTATTTATTGATAAGAAAAAAAAAAGAACAAAAAGGAAAGGGAGCCGTTGGAGGCCCGCAGGCCGTTGGGCCAACGGTCAGCTAACGTCAGCCCAACGTTTGAAAAATAATAATAATAATTGAAAATAAAACAGGAACCACCGGTTCGGTGAAAATCGGAACCGGAATCAACCTCCTCCGGTTCCAATTCTTACGGTTCGGTTCCCTGGTTCGAACCGGAATCGTGTCGAGTTTAGTTTAGAGTTTCTACAACATACATTACATGTTGTGACTACTTGTGAAATACCTTTTTTGTTTTAGTGAATACGAGGTTGGCTCAGTGGTATATCCTTCACTTCTATACCATAAGGTTATGAGTTCGAGTCGTATCCTCTTCTCCAAATCCCAAGTTATTGGTGAAGTTAGAGGAGCATTAATTGGTCTCATTGTTGTTTAAGCCGGTGTTTACATCAATGTTTCGATTTTAAACATAAACATATTTACATTGTTAGTGTTTGGATTGATATATATTCATATTCTATACATTGTTAGTGTTTGAAATGATACTTTGTTTGAATTCTAAACATTAGAATTGAAGTTGTTGAAAGTTTTATTAAAGCTAGGCAAGGTGAAATCTTGGTTGGTGAATTTAGCAAAAATCTTGAGGAAGACTATGTGTAGTATTGGATAGTGGAAATGGTATCAAATAGTATCCTTTTTATGTTGAATTTTGAAAGTATCACCAGTTTAATAAGTTAAGTCTAAATGGCGCAAAATGATTAAAATACCATCATCTCCTTTTTTTTTTTTATTACGTTTGTGTCATTGTTAGGTTTTTTTTTGTTTTTCAAAATCCTCCATTGATGGAGGGCCTTCATCAATGGAGATGAAAGGCTTTCAATAGAGGCTGAAATTGACCTCCAATGAGGTTTAAATGAAGAAATTTGTTTTGGAAAATCTCATTTTTTATTAAAAAAGTCTCGAAAACTACCTGAAAAGTCTCAGAAACTACTTGAAAAGTTTCAGAAATTACCTGAAAAGTCTCAAAATTAGAAAATAAGTCTTGGAAACACAAACAAAGCGTAAGAGTTGTTTTTATAAGTGTGTTTTAAGGGTATTTTTTTTGTCAAATCTACAATTTTGGTTCTATTTAAACTTAAGTTATTAAAACAATGATACTCTTAAAATTACATCTTAAAAAAGTGCCATTTAATTTTGAACCCGTGTTGGATATTCACATTCGAGTTTAAAAATTAAATGTCAATTTTTGGAGATGGGTTTTCAAGAATGTCTCTGTTTTAATAAGTTATGTTTAAAAGACAACTATTATAGTGAACGGACAAAAATGCACCCAAAATACTTCCACGTTAGCTATTTGAAAAATTATGTTTCATTTTTAGTTTTTTACTTTTCATTTAATAGAAAGAGTAGAGAGAGAAGTCGCAATTGTTGAGAGCATCCAAGCAATTGGATTTCGACAGTAGACGGCGACCGAATTTCGATAATAGACAGCGGCGATTTCTTGAGCATTCCCATTTCGATTTTGATTTCGATTTCGGTCAAAAACAAGATATGTAACTTTAACGATTTGATTTTGAATACCAATTTGATTGTGTTTTGTTGGGTTATTCATTCGTTTTGTATTTTAGATCTGGTTTCTTGGGTTTTTAGTTTTAGATATGGTTTCTGGTCTCTGGTTTCTGGTTTCTAGGGTTAGATTGGGGAAGACGATGAACAGTAAATACGTTAGTAAAAGTCTCGGAGCATGTCACAGAAGTTTCAAACAGTATTACAAATGTCTCAGACATTGTTACAAAAGTCTCGAAGATCTAGGGTTAGATTAGGTAATACGATGAAGAGTAAATAGTTAAGTAAAAGTCTCGGAACATGTTACAAAAGTCTCGGATCAATAAAGCTTGTTCTAAGACTTTTATAACATACTTTGAGACTTTTGTAACACTGTTCGAGACTTTTGTAATACTGTCTGAGACTTTTGCCCGAGATTTTGTATAAGCATTTCGAGACTTTTGTCCAAGACTTTTAAACAGGCTATAGTGTTCGAGTCTTTTTATAACATGTTTTGGGACTTTTATTTGAGACTTTTGTAATGCGTTCCGAGACTTACTAGGAAAAATTTCTTGACCTAAATTTTGTATGGTTATGAATTGCAAATGAGGAATTTGAGGGACTTGAGGGCCAGTTTAAAAACTCCCCAGGCCGACTGGTAGTGTGATGCCAAGATTACTCAGCACAACCACATGGAAAACATGCAAGTAATCGATGAGGCATTTGATGGAGTAGTGGAAAATCGAGCTGAAGAGTGAGATAGGTATCAGCAGTCATGTTTTGGCCATTGGCAATGCATGCATCGAGAAATGGTGTTCTCCGGTGGTATTGTGCATTAGTTGTTATTGTGTGACTTACGCCACG
This sequence comes from Acer negundo, assembly GCA_035582765.1. NCBI lineage: Eukaryota > Viridiplantae > Streptophyta > Magnoliopsida > Sapindales > Sapindaceae > Acer > Acer negundo. Next base: position 9,747,990 of record CM069239.1, on the reverse strand, counting down.
ACAGACCCAGTGATTAGATGAGGTTTATGTTGGGTCCGCATAGCGTTCGCTTTTCTATGGTCGAGTTTTGTTTGATCATCGGGTTGAAGTTTGGAGCCATCCCTGACACAGAGCTATATGAGGATGTCTCAAATGGCATACTGTTAGTCCCTTGTAAAATAAAAGGATAGAGTTTTGATTTCATAAAATCAACGCAGCGGAAAAATATGGGTTATAAAATTTATTTTGGACCTTTTGTTTGTCTTTTTTTTTTTTTTTTTTTTTTTCATATACACGAATATAAGAAAGGATTCAAATAATACCTTATTGTTTTCTCCTTCGATTGTTTTTGATTCGTTACTACAAAGTCTTCCGAGCTATGACCCACGATCTAACAACTGTGTGTGGGCACGTCACGTATTTCGAGAGTACTTAATGGAGGCTGTAGAGATAATGAAGACGACTCCTTGTCTTCTTTCTAGGGTTTGGCCAACTTGAAGAAGAAAGAAGTTTTTGTTTTTCTCTCTCCTTTGCCGCACTTTATATCTATCTTTGTCTCTGTATGTTACGTATCTGTTTGTTTCCTGATATTATATCTTTATATCATATCAAGAGACTAGGGTTTAAGTGATCAAGTTAAGATAGGATTCTAAATTCTATATTAATCCTTGTTGTCACTAAAACTTGAACTCTTGAACTCTTTAAAGTAAATAAATAGTCTTTATCGTTTTATTCCTTTGCTTTGGTGAGAGTTCAAACCTATAACCTCCAATTAACAATTAAACAATTAATAATTCTTAATTATTAATTTATCAATTAAATAATCATATTATTTAATTATTTAATTGTCAATTTATTAATTCAATAATCATATTACTTAATTAATTCCCAGAATAAATCCATGTCACTTTCATAACACAATTAATTGGACTATCTAATTAATTAAGCGTGACTCTTGTTACCAATAGTCGTAAGGGCTAGTAAGGGGACCTAATTGACCCACGGTTTTAATCTTCAATAATATTTCATGATTATTAACCTTAGAGTTACTCCAATAAAAACCCGATGTTGCACTCTCGTAACTGTGGATGTTTTACACAAACCAAAATATTAGTGTCCAGTGATATATCTATTACATATGGTAGGATCCTCCACAAGTAATTTATAATTAGAGTTGGGTCATAAAGTCTGCTATACCTCTCTAATTATATCTTTTCCTTTAAGTACCATTGATTCTCTAATGAACAATTATATCTTTTCATCATTTACGAAAGAAGGAGAGAGCTCTTAATCGTTCAAGTTCTGAATCAACCCTTAAGGGAACTACTCCTCTACTTTTCACAAGAAAGAATGGATTTCTCTATTGTGTGCATACCTTCCAACCATAAGCCAAACCATGATTCAAAAATACGAAATTATTGATTGGGAATGCTACTCCGATATCACCTATGGTACGTCAAAAATCACGATCTAACTTGAAGGAGTCAGTAAGACATTTAGGATTAAAATTACCCATATATAGTCATCATTTGTCGATATATATGATCTTTTCATTTAACGGATCTTGGTGATAAATTCATATAGATCGTGGTCTAGTCATATATGATCACATCATATAAGGTGCATCCATTCTCATATCACTATATGAATAGTTTAGGATAAGACCACCATATATTACGGAATGGACCACAATTGTAGGTTAACCACAAATAAAGTACCCAACTTTATTTGCTCTCTAGGGACTCTTTAGATTGCACCTCTCAAACTGAATTCCTCTGCATATGACACTCATATACTAAGTTTGAGATTACATCTATCAATCTTAGATGTTTAGCATATATGATATAAGCGTATGAGTCATATTTATTGAATGAAAAAACTACTTATTTTATTTATGTTTTTATAACATTTACAAATTACAAGTTTTATGGCATAAATCCCAACACATACACCACAGGTATTTTGGTGGTTGAGATGCGATAACTTTTGTCGAACTTGAAGCAAGGATTGAATAGGGTCAAAGACAAGAACAATTCGATGCAGTGAAGCTATGTCTCCTGTACATGTTGAATTGTGTTTTGATAGGAACGGAAGAGAGGTATTCCGTCCCTATATGACAGTTGTGCCTTGTTGATCACATGGATGCGTTCAATGCATTCCTGTGTGGTTCGCATGTGCACAAATACTCCATATTTGGGTTCAAAAAGGCAATTCTCTCTAGGCCGAAGAGATACAACATTTTCGGGTTGGCATACGCGCTACTGGTGAGCCTTTGAATCTTACATTACCACTAAAAATTTAATTATTGAGTTGTTATGTTTTCCAACTAACCAATCATATTTCCTTTGGATGTGTTATAGGTTTTTGCCTTTGAAGTTATTCTAAACCTTGCCTCATAATTCACGACTCTCAGGCAAGTTGAACAACCCTTTCCATGTATTCTAAAGTGAGAGTTGACCAAGCGCCAAGGGGGGATAAACTGGAAAAGATTTTCACCGCAAAGGTAATTATCTAGCTTGTACACTTCTGAATATAATTCTCATTCCAAGATTTTGATTTTTACTACAGATGTTCGCAAAAGCAGAATTGACCCCCATAGATGCAAAGAGCGGTTTATAGTATTATCAGGGGATTGAGGAGGTAGGCAATCTCTACCTTGATGAGGCTTTAACGACGACTATGCTGATGGCAAGAGATCTATCAACGTCTGCAGAACATGTTAGGGAGTTGAGAGAGGCAGCCATAGTCATACCGACTAAATCCAAATCACGTGCATCTGAGCAGCAGAGTACTGATGCTGCTACACTGGGTAGTGTCCCTGCTGCACCTATACCTGTTAGGCCGACCCGTGTCAAATTCGTGCCAGCTACTCAGACGGTGAGTCATGATTTAGAGCATGCACATGGAGGCACCGCAGGTCATATGGACTAATGATCTCTTGTACGAGAGGTATTTAAATTATTATTGCATGAGGTCAATATGAGATCAGAATTTGAATTATAACTTTAACACGTGATGATTTTCTCCTTCAGGCAGTACCGGACCAATGGGAGCGTCGGTTTGGCGAACTCATTAGGGTCGTAGACGTATTACGGGAGGAGGTCCGCAAGAATGACAGAGAGAGACATGAGTAACACCAAGAGTTAGTCCGTATGATACATACACTTTCATGGGACATCGACTCAGATGCATAACGGATGCGCCATTTCATTATGAGCTTCCAGGAGAGACACCTCAGCAGGACATAGGCACACAGAGGGATAATGCAGTTGTACATAGTATAGAGAAAGCTCATCAGGAGACTTCAACTTTGCTTTGTATGGATTCAGTACCTACTCCCTAGCAAGACATTGATGCACCCTTGCCAGATGTTGGTGCACAGAATCAGTATGACACTACAGCTTTGGATAGTCCTCTGCATGACCCTGCAGGTGTACCAGATGCTGCAGCTTCAGAGGCTACTCAATAGGACCTTGTCCCAATAGTCTCGACAGCTGTGTCTGAGAAGGGTTCAGGAAGTCAGGTCGTAGTTGGTCTAGATGCTTTGTAGGTCCTTGTCCTTGCTGTTGTCATTGCAGACATTACACCGGACTCACATGGGGCTTCAGGCAGTGGGATCCAACAGACCCTAGTTTGTAGATGGACCGACCATTGCGGGTACGCAAGTAGTTGGCAAATGAGTACCCCCTACACTGACCTATGTAGGCGGAAGAGGTCTATGACTGAGGGCCACAAATTTCACTCTACTTAACTAATTGATCCGGACCAGCTGAACGCATATATGCGGTTCAAGAATGACAGAACGATAATGTATAACATACTAATTTTTGGTAATATTTTCCCAGATTTTTGATAACTACTTCTTAATGTTAATGTGTATTCTTCTTCAATGATACAAGCGTGATGTGGATGCGGAGTATGGGGTCGGAATCTCTTGGTTCATTGATTTTGAAACCAATCATACGAAGTTGGAAGAATCAATATGTATTTATACATTGGCTCATTTAATTTCTTTTTAGAATGTTTTTTAACGTTAATTTTTGTTCCTTTTGTCAGTATATAGATGCATATTTACAGATTGTGTAGAAGCACCATCGTGCTTTTCCTGAGGTTTATAGCCAGAGCATTGAGATCATTGATACACAATTCTTTGTAACATTTTTGTTAATAGTTATATGGTTACAAAAGTCTCGGACATATAAACAGTTAATTTCTATATTTTTACAAAAGTCTCGAATGTTTATATGGTTAATTGTTAAACAGACATATATGTACCTCTAGTGGGAGAGTAGGTTCAGTGATGTCTCTACACCACTAGCAACATGGTCCGTGCTGACTCGCACTTGGGATGAGGATGCTCTTGTTTGGGCATGTAGACTCAGAAAACCTGGATGTCGGTCATGGCACGAGGTTAACATGGTGAGTGTTTTGGAAATGATATTGGAAATTTGATTTTATATTTCAATGTATCTTACATTAATTTATATTGCATTGTAGCTTTTGGTACCATACAACGTCGGAGGGTATCATTGGATTATGGCCTACATTGATCTCGTTGACCTATCGATCCACATTTATGATCCATTTATGCATGAGGTTCCATTTGAGAATAGGAACAAACATGTTGCTTGCTTATGATGGTTTTTTACCATCGATACTATCAAATGCTGGATTTTATATGAACAGAATGAGTGACCAGCAGCCCTGTAAGGTGGATGCCGATCAGATACATATGGCCATAATAGCAAAATCTAAAGTGCCACAACAATCAAGGGGGTAAGTTAAAAGTGAAATCACATTGTTGATGTAATTGAAATCACATTGTTGATTTAATTGAAATCACATTTGCTGTGTTTTTTTTAATAGGGGTAACAATGGTCCTCTTACGCTGTTGTTGATTGAGCACACGGTAGAAAAAAAAGAAGAAGTTTGAGTGGAAAGATAATCAAATGGAGGTAAGACGGTTGAAGATGGTTGTTGAAGTTTTTTGTAACTTCGAGGCTTGATGAACACTTTCCGTAATATATATATATATTTTTGGATGTACATATGATTGTAATATATTTTTTTTTTTGGATATACATGTAATTGTAATATTTTTGTTGAACACGGTTTGCCATTTAGTTGCCAAATGAAAGGCAAGGAAATAGGGAGTTTTGTTACTTTGTGCCATTTAATTTTTTAACTCAATGAAAAAAGCATCAATAACATATTAAAAAGTCTCGAAACGTAAAAACAAAAGTCTCAGAACATACTAATGAAAAGTCTCGAAATATATAAATGAAAAGTCTCGGAACATATAAAATCAAAGTCTCGGAACATATAAAATCAAAGACTCGGACATATTAATGAAATAATCTCACATGCTTTTCGAGACTTACTGGATCAATCCCAGTCTCTATGTTTTCAATTCAACCTGCATACATGCATTAATTTATATTATAATCATCATGAAAGGTGGATGTCAATTACCAAGTACATGCCAATAGAGTCAGAATAGTTTTAAAAGTATGGGTACAAATAAGGTAAAAGTCTTCATTCACTCTGGATTACTGGGTCATTGGATTTCTGTCTCCTTGGTCGGGCGTGTTTATTTGTTGTGCCCGACTTGGTGGCACACGCTACATTTGTGACGATATTGGTCAGGGACAAGTTGTCTACTGCTGCTTGGAAGTGCCGGAGGGTTAGTACACCGCCTACTATTGTGTTCGGTTTGTCCACATCTTCTACACTTTTGTGTGGATGTCCTCTCTAATATGGAGTGAAATCATTTTCTCGAAACGTATAAACAAAAGTCTCAGAACATACTAATGAAAAGTCTCGGAACATATAAAATCAAAGTCTCAGACATATTAATGAAATAATCTCACATGCTTTTTGAGACTTACTGGATCAATCCCAGTCTCTATGTTTTCAATTCAACCTGCATACATGCATTAATTTATATTATAATCATCATGAAAGGTGGATGTCAATTACCAAGTACATGCCAATAGAGTCAGAATAGTTTTAAAAGTATGGGTACAAATAAGGTAAAAGTCTTCATTCACTCTGGATTACTGGGTCATTGGATTTCTGTCTCCTTGGTCGGGCATGTTTATTTGTTGTGCCCGACTTGGTGGCACAGGCTACACTTGTGACGATATTGGTCAGGGACAAGTTGTCTACTGCTGCTTGGAAGTGCCGGAGGGTTAGTACACCGCCTCTATTGTGTTCGGTTTGTCCACATCTTCTACACTTTTGTGTGGATGTCCTCTCTAATATGGAGTGAAATCAATTTTCTTGTGGGCGTCTCGGACTAGCTACTTGTTGTTTGTCCTTTTTGATTTTGGAGGTAATACCACATGTTGTCTTATATCTTCAAGCACTTCCCATGTATTAGGATGTCCCACTGGCATGATAGACACAGAATATGCATCCACATGTGTTTCCCTATTGTAGTAGTCTGCACATAGGGAAGTGTAATTCAAGTTTTGCTCCCTAAAATAATGGAACAAAACATGTTAAATAAATAGTAAAATATGATAAACTTAAATATATTTCACAGAATTCAACTAACCTAGCCACTGCAAGTGCATGAGAACACGGTAGATAATCCATTTGGAATTTTTTACATGTGCAAGTCTTTTGTAACAAGTTAACCATCCACTGATTTCCTTTTAATTTAACCAAGAATGTGTTCTAATCAACATGAGTTACGGTCATGACACTATATTTCTCAATACATTTCGAGATCACCAATTTTGCATCGTCAGTTAGTTGGTGACGCATGGATTGTGTAGCTCAATGACGATCGTAATACCAACGTTGCAACATATCCCTTATGAACTCAGCCAAAGTCAGCATTGACAGTTTCCATGTAAATCTCAAGCATGAGTTCAGGCACCCAACAACATTGGTTGTCATCAACCTATACCTTCGTTGGGGACAATGGACACTGGACCACTTTTTTGGCCCAGCATTGACAACATAATCGTACGCATTCTGGTGCAGGTTACGTAACTCACCCATTATACTGTTATATTTCAATTCTCGCTATTTTTTTGTTGTTGCAAACATTATGTGCTACATCCTTTCTATGGAAACGTTTCTTTACATTTTTATAAAAGTGCCTAACACATATAGTATGGGTTGTATATGGGAAGACACTAGTTATTCCGAATTCTATGCTTACATGTTTGTCGGAAATAAAAACCAAATCTTCAATATGGCCGAGGGTACCCTTCAAGCAATCCAAAAACCACTCCTATGAAGCATTGTTTTCTGAATCCCCGTAACCAAAAGCTAGTGGATATGCTTGTTCATTAGCATCTTGTGTTGTTGCCACAAACATTGTACTTGTGCATCTCCCTTTTAGAAAGGTACCGTCAATAGCAATCACAAGACGTATTCACCGCTAGAAACCTCTAATTGAAGCCTCTAACGCCATGAAGAAATATAAAAATTTATTGTCCTTTGTGCACCGTAATTCTGTGATTGTGCCAAGATTGTGTGGTTTCAGAACATAACCAAAAGATGGCAGTAATTGGAACGTTTCTTCATGCGATCCATAGGTCAATGTCAATGCATAATACAAGGCTTGATGAGCCTTACTGTAAATAACTTGGATGCCATACATTGTTTTCATATATGTAATTATGTCTTTAGGTTTCATTAGACGACCATCGTGTTGTTGGAGTCTAGGGGCTATTACTTCGCCAATTATGACCGCACTAGCCTATCGGTGGCGCTGGTGGACCTCCTCCTAGGGACAACTATGTTCACTTACAAAACTTCTCATTTGAAAGTATGTGCCTTTATCTTTCTCACCGCTCTTAATTTCAATGTATAGTTGTCAATCTTGCATACCAAATATAGAACCGACTTGTTAGAACTTTTCACCTTCCATTCAAAGTTCTCCCTCATTGCATGAAGACCTACTAACCTCTTTAAATCGTTTTCTTTTTTGGGAAAAATTAAATTTTGAAAATCAAAGTGTTAGGTTCACGTGATGCCACGGTGTTGTTCATTTGACCAAACGAATATGTTTTGGATCCGAGAATAACCCAAGTTGACTAATTATCAAAAGCTGAGATATTAAGATTTTTCGGGACATCGGATGTCCCCAACATATCCGGTGCACTGCAATGAGGACGGTGACCTTGTACACGCCTTTCTTTAGTTTGACGTTGTATAGGTTCTTCAATAACGTTTTCACTGTCACCTACATGATCATGATTGGGTGCTATATTCGGCTCCATATTATCTTCAAATTGACGCCCAAAGTAATCATCAAAATGAGGTTTAACATTAGCTGTAAGGTCAACTGCTGTAGGCGGAACACTACAAACGTTTTCTGGACCTTGGGGATTTCCATCATTATAAGTCCCACTCCGTTGTGTGAACATTTGGTTACTACCGCTGACGGATGGATAATCTTGAGGATTTCCATGAAGAGGGATGTCATCATCCATCACACCTCCACATCTCCTTTCAATTAGGCTAACACATACTTGAGGAATCACCCTTTCTTCCCCTAGCGTAAACTGAACATCATCGTCGTTTCTTACAAAGGTGCGACATGTAGTGCCAGGAACAATTGATATTAACTGTAGATCAATATTGTATTTATTGGATCATAGTTGACAATGGACTGCACGCGAGCCAACAGCTCTTCAAAAGTCATATTTTTTGACACGTATATTCCTTGATTATCCAAGCCAACAAACCTCTGGCTTCCGTCTAGCAGTTGCTCTCATCGAACGTTATAGGATATAACTATTTTAACCCAATCTATTTTCCTGTACAAAAAAATATTAACAAAATAAAGTTGGTATATCATAGAACATAATAATAGTGGGGATTATACAATAAAAATGAATAAAAACTTAAGTTGGTATCATGCAATAAATCTCAAAAAATAGTTTTAAAAGTCTCGGCATAGAGTCTGTAAGTCTCGAAGCATAAAACTAAAGTCTCGGACACCCCCAAAAGTCTCGAAGGATTAATCTAAAGTCTCAGAGGATCAAGCTTTCCGAGACTTTTGAAAACAATGTCCAAGACTTTTCTGCTATATATTCGAAATACTCTCCGAGACCTTTGAAAAAACTTGTTATCTCATGCTTCTTTGGTTTGGTTGCCTATATCTATTTCCATTTTGCCTCTCATTGTGTGAATTTTGTTATACATTCTCTAAGTTCACTCATCTTATCGGTTTGTGAATAACAAAATTTACACAATTAGAGACACAGTGGAAATAGATATATGCAACCAAAGAAGATTAAAGTCTCGGAAAATTACAGTTGATTCAAAAGTCTCAGATCATTTTAAACCAAAGTCTCGAAGGATCAATCAAAAGTCTCAGAGGATCAAGCTTTCCAAGACTTTTGAAAACAATGTCTGAGAAGTTTCTACTATATGTTCGAGACCTTGTCCGAAATACTCTCCGAGACCTTTGAAAAAACTTGTTATCTTAGGCTTCATTGGCTTGATTGCCTATATCTATTTCCACTTTGTCTCTCATTGTGTGAATTTTGTTACACATTCACAAAACGATAAGATGAGTGAACTTAGAGAATTGTTATACATTCTCTAAGTTCAATCATCTTATCGGTTTGTGAATAACAAAAATTCACACAATGAGAGGCACAATGGAAACAGATATAGGCAACCAAAGAAGATTAAAGTCTCGAAAAATTATAGTTAATTCAAACGTCTTGGAACATATTAAACCAAAGTCTCGGAGTCGTTTGAAAAGACTTTTAAACTTTTCCAATGTAATTAATCTTACAATCATTGCAGCACCAAGTGGCAATTTTGTTGCCTTTTTATAATTAATTGAATTGGACAATCATGTAGGTTTAAAAGTCTTCTTGTTTTGGTTATTTGATCAAGTAATCTTACAAACATTGCAGCACCAAGTGGCAATTTTGTTGCCTTTTTGTAATTAATTGAATTGCACAATCATGCAAGTTTAAAAGTCTTCTTGTTTTGGTTATTTTAATCAAATCTTGATCAAAATAACCAAAACAAGAAGACTTTTAAACTTTTCCATTGCAATTAATCTTACAAACATTGCATCAATCAACCAAGTTATGCTTGAAATATATATACTTAGAAACGTCTTGGACATATGAAAGAAAAGTCTCGGATATATTAAACAAAAGTCCCGGAAATGTCTCCAAAAGTCTCGGAACATGTTATAAAAGTATTCGAGACTTTTGAACGAAACTTTTGAATCAACTATTAGTTTTCGAGACTTCTATTAACATGTTCCGAGACTTTTGTTTAATATATCCGAGACTTTTGAAAACAATTCCGAGACTTTTGAATTTTCCAAATTGTGCAACTAAACCTAACTACCTCAACAACTTTAACAATGGAAGAAACCCTTAACCCTAAACAAGACAAGAAATGGGATTACTTTAGCTTGATTTGTACACAAACGAAGAGGAGAAAAAGACAGCGACGGAGATGAACTTCGAACGAGTTGGAGTCTTAGAGATGAACTTCGAACAAGTTGGAGTCTTGAAGATGTAGTTAGATCTGTAATTTTCAGTTTTCAAAGCTTTTAAAGTTAGAGAAAGAAATATATGTTTCAAACAACATAAAAGTAGAAGAAAATTAAAGTCAGAGATATAACTTCAAAATGTGTAAAGTAAGATTATTTTTGGAAGTCACTTACTTTGGTGCATTTAAAATATAAGTTATTAAAGTGATGATAGTTTTGAAACATCAACTTAAAAAAGTGACAAAACCCTCTATTTCCTCTTTCACATGGTGTCTATATTTATACTTTGGGTTTCTCTCCCTGTTTCATAATTCCATTTCTGAGTTAATACTCTATTACTGTATAATTCACGGTTTTCATCACTAATTTTTTATTTTAAACTCAAAGCATATTCTCTCTGATAATTATCTTATGTTATTGGGTTTAACAACTTAATTTTGTAGTCATTATTTTCAAGAAAATGAAACCTAGATCAAATATTGGAGGTCAAATTTAAGATGTCTCATAACTATTTAAAACTATAAATTTGAGGGCGCAATATTTCATTATGCATAGCTATTTTCTTTTGTCAAAATTGAAGTGAACATATAAATTACAATTAATAAGTTGGACATTCCAATTTTGTATCTCAAGTTGATTTCAACTATTTTAATGATATGATTAGTGGACTCATATGATATGTTGTAAGTGAATTAAATTATCATTAATACTTCACTTCCATTGTCCATACATACCAGTGGTGAGGGATATATATTGGACCAACTTCATTTTGATCGTAATTGATTATATTTTTTTACTCAATTGATTAACATATATTTTACTCATTTATCAATTGAGATTCAATGTATACATTTAACCAACTAAATATTCATTGTCCCATTACTTCATTACCTGAACTCTGAAACAATGAAAAGAAGAATCAAAAGATCAAACATAAGAAGTTGAAAGACTTTTCATACTTAAAATTAGTTTTCTCCTCTATGATATAATTCTATGATCTAACATATTGCACTTATTTTTTTACTTTAAATATAATTACAAATACAAACATTTCAACTGATTGAAATTTGGCTGTAATTATTTGCCAGAAGATCCGCAACGAATATTACAATTTATTTGCAACCGATACAGTACTCTTTAAGAAAAATAAAATAAACTCATGGCACAATTTCAAAATAATCACAATCTCTTAGGAAAAAAAAAAAAAATTAAGACCCTAAAATTAAACAAACAATTTTCTTTAAAAAAAAAATAATAATAAGAAACTAGAAGATTTGCCCAACTTCTTTTTTTATATTTTGTTTTCTATAAGTCATTATACACTTCCCCTTTCACTTTTGAGAAACTACTTCTCCCATATAATCTGGTCAAGTCTGGGTAGACTCTTGAATTCATACAAATTAAAGCCTGACTGATAGCTAGGTGTTCAAGTTTATATTCTGATCATCGTGAAATCCAAAACCTTAAAATTTGCATTGTGTTTGATTCAGAAACTAGGATGAATGAGTTGTTCTTGCTTAGAGCAACCCCGCTTGGAAAGACTAACCATTTGTACATAACTGTCACTTTCTTGCTATGTGGATCATATTTTAACAATATTCTAGTTTTATCACCTCCGATCAATGCCAATAAATATTCCCCACATCAAGTGGGGGTCAACCGATAAAATTTTCATTTTATAGAAAGTAAATATAAAAATTTAAATAAAATATGAGGGCTAAAATGAAATTTTTCAAGAGGTCGGAGGGTCAGGCCTCTTCATAGCTTCATCTCTGGCTCCAACACTACAGCATTTGTTGATTAGATATTAAGTTGAATAGTACTAGCCAGTTATATGCGCAGAGTCCGGTGGTAACAGTAGGAAAAATGGTTTTGGATATCCATTATGAGGCTATATTTCGAGTGAGACCAATATCATTAAAATGATAGTTCAATGTGGATTCGTGTTCTCCTTCGTGAGGACATCGAAATAGTATACTCATATTCTCAAAATGGTGCTCAGGTGAATTAGAAATTGATACTCAAAGTGTACTCGTTAGATTGGAAAAAATTAATAGGTCCTATCAAATGCTTAGTAAAGTGTGTGTGTATATATGATTACTTGTTTAGTGGCTTACAAGCATATTTGTAGGTTCAATGACTTGTGTGTGAATGTGCGTCCGGGTGCAGAAACGAATGCCACAATGGTTCAAACCGTGGGTGTGCACCTATGACCCAGACCAATTTTTCTACCGGATTAATTTTTCCAATTCAAAATAACAATGGCATTTAATAAGATAGACTCATTTTTTTTTATTATTTAAGATTATAATTACCATTTAAATGGTGATTAGTTTCCGGTTTAATTTTATTTCAAAATTAAAAGGAAATTAAGTCTTGAATTTAAAATATTCAACTAACAAATTGATAGAGAATAACTCTCTAAATGGGTGTTGAAAATATAACCTGCTGGCGGGTTTGGATGAGAATTTTCTTCGGCTTTGAGTTTGGAAAAAAATCATCACTCGAACCCGCGAACTAGTTTAGTTGTAAATACTATTTTCAAAACATTGTCGTTTTTAGGGTTGGCAAAATGGGCCGGGTCCACTAGACCCTACCCTTACCTGTATGCATGTGGTGCGGGTACATACCCGGACCGCAAATACTCGGACCCGCATTTTCACACCCGCATCATTCGAGGGTAGGTTATGGGTTCTAATACCGGTACCCATTATACTCGCAAAAGACCCTTTCTCAAATTAGGGTATTAAATCCGACTTTTGTTTGCAAACTATTTTCTTTGTTTTGTTCTCATCCCACTTCACCTCTACTCTGATCTCGTCTTTCATTGTCTACACCTTCTTGCCAGTCATCGATAGATCACAGCTTCCTTCGCTAGTTGCTACCAATTGCCACCATCGACACATCACCAATGAAGTTTCTCGGTTAGTCGTCTCTCTTAGACAAGCTATTTTCGAATCTCTCTACATCTTCAACAGGTACTACTCTCTCTCTTTTCGTGGTTGAAGATTACTTGAATTGATTTTATTGTCTTTTCAAAATACCCTCGAACATGTTTATCAATATGTTACTGTCTATGTCATATATATATATATATAAAGCACGGATATTCCATTTGATGGAGGAAACTTGTATCCGGTTCGGATACTTCTCGAATGCTCTAGGATACATATCCGATACGCCAAATAGAGTATCCGTTGATTTTTTCATAAGTTTGACTGGAGGATACTTAAGGGTGGAAATTGCCAAAAATGACCACTCTAAACATGGAAATTTTGTTTGTAACCACAAACGAAATTATATTTGTTAATAATCATGTTTTTGTAAAATTACTTGAATGCCCTCATATAAAAACATCCCAAATCAGCTCTTTTTTTTCTCTCTTTCTCCTCTGCTCTCTCTCTCTCTCGATCTGCCTCTTTTTCTCCCCGATCTCTCTCTAGCCGGCGTCGCCGAATTGCACTGGACGTCGCCTGGACCAACGACCTTCACGAACCAGCGGTGTACGAAGGCATCGTCTGGTCGTCGCACGAACCAGCGCCCTTTTTTTTTCAGTTGCTTCTTGTTGTTAGTTTGTGATTGTTGTTGTGTTTTGTGTCTGTTTTTTCTTCAGAGTGACTGTTCTGCTAGAGTCTATTTTGTCTCTGTTTTACTTTGGGATGTTGTTTGTTATTGCTTTTGTCCTGTTTTTCTTGTGTTCCCTGTAATTGTAAAATATTGCTGTAGGATTGCTCCAAATCACAAAGAGAATGATTTACGTTATTTTACACTAGATGACTAAAAAGCACAAAACTATGAACTACTGCTACACAAGTAAACATTTAAAGTGCTTTACTTCTCATGCTTGTTTGGGCTCATCATCTTATTTATCAAGATCAGCTCGAGACTAGTTGAAGCCTGAAAATGTTATGTATTCAGAGTTATAAATCTGGATCTGAATATGTTTTGAATTTTGATTTTGAATAAATTATCAAATAAAAAAATATAAATATATATTATTTTAATTGACGTATCATGCCTTATCCGTATACTAGTTTTTGAAGATTTTCCGTATCCCCGTATTGTGTCATATCCGTATCCCGTATCCGTATCTATATCCGTGCTACATAGAGATTATATATATATATATATATATATATATATTTGTATTAATATAGCTACTCAGTCAATACTGTATGGTTTACTTTGTTTCCGTTTAAACAAAGGTAAAGCTGAGATCTTTTTCTTGTTTATATCTGTTTTTTTCTGATTTTTTTTTCTGGGTTGTTTCATATTTTTCTGGTGATCACTTACTATGATGTTTTATTTTTATTGTTTTAAATTTTGGTGGTGTGTATTTGGTTTTGATTGTATTGGGTTCAGTTTAGATATAGATTTCTTGACATGTGTGTGTTGACTATATATATTGAGCCTGTTTGATGAAAATCTGATCTTGATGTGTTATTGACTTATTGCCATGGTTAATCATGTTTTTTTGCTCTGTTTCTTTGCCTCATGTACTTGTGTGTGTCCTCGGTTTTGGCTTTTCTAATTCTTCCTCGACTAAAATGTATTTATTCAACTAAAAGACAATCATCTGTTTTGGCAGTTTTGGATCCCATGTATAAGTTGTTGGGTGTTGATTTTTATCTTAGTAAAATTTATGGCTCTAGTGAATTTCATAATGAGAAATAGTGCATGAATTTTTAAAGGAATTGATTAAAAAATATGAATTAGAGATGTCAATAGTATCCAGCGTAGTTGAACAATTAGATGATAAGTCATTTGATCATTCTTTAGATATTCTTGGGGTGATGAAGAATTTGAGTTTTATAAAAGCCAAACGGTTAACATTATCAACAAGTAGTTAGAGAGGTATTTGGTGTGCTTTGTTTCTTTGATACGTTTTTGTGCTGTGAAACAATGGATGTGAGATATTGAAACGGTAGATATGTTGTTGGTGTATTCAAGTGATATTAAAACAGTTAAATAGTAGATGTGTAGTTGATGTATTGAAATAATTGTTTTAATTAGATATGGATTGTAAAATGTTGGAATTTTAATGGGCTTGGATTGTAACCTGTTATGTATTGATTTTCAAGCCCATTTTCATTTTCATTTTTTGAAAATGATTTAGAATATGCATTCGTTACCTTTTTTCATTTTATTTTTCATTTTATTTTCAAAACAAAAACAGCATCAGTGTTAAAATGACAAATTTCAAAAACAAGTTTTGGATATTTTTCATTTTATTTTTCGTTTTGTTTTTCACTTTAAATAAAAAAACTCACTTAAAAAAAAAAAAAAAAAATTTTTCCTTTTTTTCTTCTACTTCACTGAACCATTCTTATTTCTTCTTCTTCTTCTTCCTCCTCTTCGCCGATCTACTTCTACTTGCCGCCGATCTACTTCTGCTTACTGCCGATCTACTTCTTCACTCGACTTTTCCGCTGTCGATCTGGTCTTCTTCCTCGCCGATCTACTCTTCTTCTTCTTTAGTTCTTCTTTCTTCGTCTATGTTTTCTTCTTTCTTCGATCTGTTACGAATCTGGTAATGAATTGATGATTGCTTGCACTGAGTTGCATCAATGGGTTCCAGTGAGTTCCAGATCTGGTCGCATGGTGGAGAATCAGATTGCGGGTCGATTGAAGGTTTATGGACCTCTCACCAGACCCGCAATAAGACACGGGTCGATCGTTCGAGACCCACAGCAGATGTGGGTCGTTCTTCACATACCCATGCGTTGGTGGGAGTCCCGAGTTTGTCAGAGTCGTGATTGGTCATCGCCTTTCTGGCGACATCGTGTTTTGCCATGGTTGGTCGTCGCCTTTCCGGCGACATTACCCTTCCGATGCGTTAATTTTGGCTAAAATTTTAATTATTTTTCATTTAAATTATATTTTAAAAAAATCTGACTAAAATAAAAAATAAAAAATCTAACTCATTAATTTTGGCTCGTGAAATGATACCATACACGTTTAATACGTTTTCATATTCGAAATCCAGCTTCCAGGATATGCTACCAGACGCATATTTGGATTTCGAAATTAAAACCAAAAACACTGTTTTCAATTTTGTTTTTATTTTCGAAAAAAACAAAAACAGCTTTGAAAAACGTTACAGAACACGCCTTAAAACTTTACATTTTTTTAAGGGACAATATCATTTTCGTCCCTATGGTTTACCCTATTATCCGTTTTGGTCCTCGTTATTCCAATATTGGCCATGCAGGTCCAAATGTTCACTATTAATTGTTTTTTTGGCCCCTACCGTAAGGTTCTATTAAGATTATATTAAACAAGTGAGGGTATATTGGTAAATGGATCGTTAATCACTTAATCAAATTAATAAATATAATTAAATTAAGACTTAATAGAACCAGACCCCTCTGAATTATACGCGAATTTACAAATTGCCCTCTAAATGTTTTTTTTTTTTCGACGGTAAACCCCTCGAATTGTTTGAAATTTGTAAAAATGGATTGAATAGGGACGGAACCCTTTTTTCTTCTGTTGATCCTAACACGTGTGCTGCACATGTGAAGCCAATGAGGGCATTTTAGTCATTTTGTGACTACTACTAATAAAAATTTTTAAAAAATAAAAATTAATAATTAAAACAATTAAAATAATAATAACAAAAAATTTGAAATTTTGGATTGTTAAAAATAATAAATATTATTAAATTAAATAATTAACATTAACATAAATTAAGAAAAAAAGAATATTAAAAAAAACTCAAACCCTAATATCTCTTATTTCTCTTCCATCTCTTCTTCTCAACACCAAACTCATACAATCAAACACAAACCCAGAAATTAATCTCTAAGAATCATCTTCTTAACAAAATCTTCATCACAATCATCAATCTCCACAAAATCATCACCATCATCAAACACCAACCCAGACCTACCCCTTCATCTCGCCACCAATAGAGCCCCACCCCTTACCTATTGCACGAACCACAACCGACGAGACCCATCCCTCATTGCGCCGCCGTGAACCGAATTAAACCTCATCATCTCGTCGCCACTGATTTGATTTGGAACTCTCTCTCGCGAATATCTCTCTCTCTCTAAACCCTCACTCGCGAACACGATCAGGTTGGATTCGATTGGGTTTGGTGATGGAGTTCGATTGGCTTTGTGATGGTTTGGTGATGATGATGGTTTGTGTTTGTGGTGGTTGAATTCGGTTTGGTTTGTGATTTGATTATGAGTTATCTGGGCTTGGTGGATGGTTGATTGATGGAGATAGTGGTGGTGGACGGGTGATTGAAAACTTTGGGTTTATTTGGTTTAATTTTTTTGATGTGGGTTTGATCCGGAGATAGATGCTTCTTTAAGTTTTAATTAATTTATCTTTTTTATTTGGGTTTGATTTGATCAAATGCTTTGGGTTTTTTTTTGTTTAAATTTTTTTTTATCTGGTTTGATTTGGGTTTGATCCGGAGAGTAGAGATGTTTCTTTAAGTTTTAATTTTTTTTCCCTTTAAGTTTAATTACTATTATTATTATTATTATTATTATTTTGATTAGGTGGAGATTGGATCTCCACCCTCCATTTGAACAAGATGACGGTGGAGATCGAATCAACATTTTATTTTAATTTTTTTTTCCACTTTTACCTTTACATGTGCAAGGCATGTGACAAGAAGATGGACGGAAAAAGGGTTCTGTCCCTAATCCATCCATTTTTGCAAATTTCGAACAATTCGAAGGGTTTACCGTCGAAAAAAAACATTTAAGGGGCAATTTACAAATTCACATATAATTAAGAGGGGTCTGGTGCTATTAAGTCTTAAATTAATTAATAAAAATTAAAAACAATTTAAAAATAAAATAAATAATTAAAAATAGGGATATTATTGATTTAGTCCCTATGTTTTTTTTGAAATATCTATTTTTTACTTACTTATCCATTTTTAACTGGATTGGTTCCTATATTTTCCAAAACCACTTATTTTGGTCCATCTGTAAGTCAACCGTTAGTCAAAGTTAACGTTTTAAGGGTATTTTTGTCTTTAAACCATAAACCTGCCATGTGTCAACACCACAAAAATAGAAAATAATTTATTTTAAATATTTATAATATAATTTACTTTCAAAAAAATTATAATACAATTCAAAAAATAATACAAAAAAGGAAAAAAAAAAGTAAAATAATTTATTAATATAACAAAGAACACCGTCAGCATCATCGCCATCGCCATCACCATAAAAACAAAGAACTTAACATTGTTCTCTGTGTTCTTTTCCAGGACACAAAGAACACCCACCAATTTTTTTTCCCTAGAAATCATCACCATCATCATCATCGCCCACTATCAAACACAACCAAACCCATGTGTCGATTTTAGCGATTCTCGTAGAATCGGTCAACGAAAACGTAACGTGTTTGATTTTCGATTTTTGATTTTCGCGACCCACTGGAACATGTTTTCTCACCCTCACCAAAGATTCCCCTGATTTACAGTTATCTCTACTTCTTCGTCAAACCGCGCCTGTAATTCCAATTTTCAAGTTTCTCATAAGGTAAATCTTTAATCTTCTCATGGGTTTCTTTTCTTTCTTTTTTTTTTCCTTTTTTTTTGTTTGAACAAGCATACATCCGTTGAACACTTGTGCATAGAAAGCAGCTATGATCCACTAAATTTGGGATTGTGTGAATTTCAATTCCATCTTAATTATAGAAGATCAATGTCCTTAAATTCCTTGGAAATCCGAGATTGCACAAATTTGGAATCTTTGTCAAAAGAAGGCTTGCGTACCTAACTAGAAATGTACATTTTTCCCCGGGGCCCCAATTTCCCGCTTCCCCATCCCCATTGGGGGATTTTTTTTTATAGGAAAAATAGAGAAATGGGAGGGGGGGATGGGGATGAAAATCATTCCCAAATTGAAATGGGGATAGGGAGGAACCCTCCCCATCCCCATTTCCCCATTTTCCCTACAATTATGTTGAAATGGGGATGGGGATGGGGATGAGGGGAGGTCCCCCATCCCCATTTCCTCATTTCCCCTAAACATATATAAATATAATTATACTATATATTTTAAATTTTTTTGTTTATTCTTTGAAAACCCTATCTCCTTAAGTATATATACACATTTTATATAAAATGTACTAATAAATTTTATTTTGTATTTGTAATGGAATGTTTGTTTTTTTAATTTAATTTGTAAGGAAACGGGGAAATGGGAAAAAACAGGGAAAAATAGGGAAAATGGGGAATTGGGAATGAGGATGGATATAGGTCCCCCCAAAATTCCCCATCCCCATTTTCCCTAAATAGGGGGGGGGAGGGGGGGATGGGGGAAAGGTATGTGAAGTGGGGATGGGGATAGGGGGACCTATATCCATCCCCATTCCCCAAACGTGCATCTCTATACCTGACATCAATTTTGCTCTCTAATTGCAAGAATCTCAAACAACTTCTCATGTAATTGAGAAATAGCAACAATTGTAATTTTTCAGGTTCATGTAATTTTTGGGTTTGTGAAGTTGAAATATTGTTTTGATTGATTATATATGTTGGATTTTGAAGGGAAAAATCTGGGTTTATAAAGATTGAAGATTGATGAAGATGGGTTTGTAAAGGTTGATTGATTTTTATCAAGAAAAAAAAAAAAGTGATGGTCGATATGGGTGTGTAAAGGGTGGAATTTTTGTTTTCTGTTTTTTATTTTTTATTTTAAAAAGGGGTATTATCCCCTTTACTTTATTTTTTATTTATTTTAAAGTTAAGGGTAAAAATGTCATTTTGCTTTTTCATTAATAGTTGACCGTCAAAATTCTGGTTAGAGTTAGAGGGACCAAAATGAGTGGTTTTGGAAATTATGGGACCAATCCAGTGAAAAATTGATAAATGAGTAAACAATAGATATTTCAAAAAAAACATAGGGACTAAATCAATAATATCCCTTAAAAATAATAACAAAACATAATCTACATTCTTTCTCTCTCCCTCTCTCTTCTTCATCTCCTTCATCTTCTTAAACCGACCACAACTCACCAAACCCTAACCGTAGCCGCCGCCGCCGCCGCCGTCACTGCCACCATCCAAACGCCACACTTTAGCCCGCTCCAGTTTCCAGATTTTCATTACAAATACATTTATAAATTTATTTAGAAGAGAAGCTACTACTCTGCAACACTCTCTCATATTCTTGGTCGCCAGGCAAACTCGATTCTCTTTTCTTTTTCAGGTCTGTTTACTTTTTACAACTCTATCATATAATGTTCTTAAGTTTGGATAAATATGCTAAATGGGGTTATGATTTTCTTTTCTTATTTTGCTGTATTGAATTTTATTTTGTTTTTGTTGGTTAATGATCTGTTTGGTTGCTGAGAAAATGGGGGAAAAGGGAGGAAATTTAGTTTTGGGTATTTGAGTTTTCAGCAAGAAAACCTAAGTTTAGAAGTCGGTGTTCTTTAATTTTAGTGTTTAATGCAATACAAACTGTTGCTTTGCACTTTATAATGCTGATTGTAATAGAAGGCTTTTCATTTCTTCTTATTGAAATTAATTCTAATTTGGTTTAAATTATTCAGGGAAATTTAATGGGACCTTAAAAACTTGAAAGTTGTGAGCTTTGTTTTGCGTTTCTGACTTTCTGAGAGAAAAATTTGAAATGGCTAGGCTATGTGCATGGCCAGAAATAAATTATGCTATGTGTTTAACTGTTTGTTTTAAGCATGAACTCTGTACACAGTTTCATTTTCTACATTTTATTTATTTATTTATTTTTGACATGATTATAACCTCTACAGTCAGTTTAACGACTTCGTTTTGAGTTAAACCCTAAACTATCTAAACCAGCCCTCCTCTCTCTGTGTACAATATTCCATTGTTTTTCAATTTCCTCTCAACCATATTAGAACACTGCGGCGTGCTTCTTCTTCGTCGCCCCCCTTCTTCTTCACTGTCAACTCGTCATCCGTGCACTTCATCTTCATCGTCAACTCGTCTCTAGTTTCACGCTAGGTCACCATTCTCCATTTCTTTAGATTGCGATTGAACTAGGTTTGTTTTTCATGTCAAATTTTGTTGTGGGTTCTTCTAGTTTCGTTTGTGTTTGTAAATTATCTCTTCTATTTTTGAGTACATTGGTAGCAGCAGTATGTTGAATTGTTAATTGAAATTACATTCATTGTAATTGTTTTATGTTTATTTGATTCATTGAGTTAGTTGTGTGTTGGTGGGATCTGGAACTTTTGATTTGAGAAACTAGTGAGTTGTTTTGATATTTTGTAATATTGAGATCTATGATTTGGAGGTAAACTAATGATGGATCATTGTTTTGTTTTGCTGTTTTCATTTTTGTCCAAATTTGTGAAGTTGCTGATTGGAAATTTGAGGTTTATTGCACTGCTATTGATGGGTCATTTCTATTCATTATTTGTTCTATTTTTTCCAATTTTGTTGTTGAATCGGGGGTTTGACATGGGTCGCATGTTCACGGGTAACTGCAAGAGCCACATCCACCCGCAAATCCTTCGAAGTTCGCAGGTTTGCAGGGCAGGTATGGTTGTTGTTAAGACCCATGGGTGAAACCCGAACCGGGTTCGTAGAAGGGTTTGGACTTCAATATTGTTCGCGGGTTTGGGTTTGGTTTTTGCAAAACATGCTCGAACCCTCAACCTGTTGCCATTCCTAGTGGTCAACAATCGTGAGGGAGTATTTCTATAATTAATTGAAAAGTTTCATATGCTTGTAGTTGTAACCTGAACCAAGTATGTTTAAAACTTAATGGGTTTGTTTTGATTTTTCAAATATGTAAACGGGGTTTCTGTTTTTGTTAAAAATTTGATTTGATTTGACCAGAGAGATGAAGCTGAATGTAGACGTTCTTAGATATCTCTCCAAAGATGATTTCAGGGTTCTCACTGCTGTTGAGATGGGCATGAGGAATGTTCGTACACTTTTTCTATATTTTATTTTTAATTTATTTATCTCCAAAAAATATGTTTGCTAACACTGGATTTTTTACTGTTTTTTCCCTCTTGTTTTCAGCATGAGATTGTCCCCGCAGAACTTGTCGATCGCATTGCTTCTCTCAAGTATTTACTCTTTCCATTTAATCTTCTTTCAATATTCTTTGTATTAATTTGAGAAATTACCACATAATCATGTTAATAATAGACATTAATGACCGGCATTTGTTTTTGCAAACATACTTTGGCTTGTCATTAGGCATGGAGGCACCTACAAGGTTTTGAAGAATTTGCTCAGGCATAAACTTTTACACCATGACTCTTCTAAATGTAAGTAGTTTTCTTGTATGTTCCTGGAACTGAACCAATGTTGTTACCAATTGCAATTTTGATTCTTCTAGTTTCAAAATATCTGATTATCTCTGTTACTTGTATCTAGATGATGGTTTTCGCCTCACTTACCTTGGTTATGATTTTCTTGCAATTAAAACCATGGTCAACCGTGGAGTGTTTACGGCTGTTGGTCGTCAACTGGGGGTTGGGAAAGAGTCTGGTAACTTAATTCATCCTGTATTGCAGTTTGCATTTTATAAAACTTCTGATGGTGGTATTGATGACATTTTTTTGTATCACTTATTTCATTCAGACATCTTTGAGGTTCAGCAGGAAGATGGTACTATTTTAGCAATGAAGTTGCACAGACTCGGTAGAACTTCTTTTAGGGCTGTCAAATCTAAGCGTGATTACTTGAGGCATCGTAGCAGTTATAACTGGCTCTATTTGTCCCGCCTTGCTGCTCTCAAAGAATTTGCTTTTATGAAGGTTTTGATTGATGTCTTTTACATTTTCATATACTTTTACTTTAATTGGTTTGTTTCCATTTCAATTCATGTTGGGGTGACACCTGTCCTCTGTTTGAGCAGGCTTTGGAAGAACATGGTTTCCCTGTTCCTAATGCTGTGGACTGTAATAGGCATTGTGTGATTATGTCGCTTGTCCAAGGCTACCCGCTGTACGTTTTTCTTTTTACCCGTAAATATGTTTCATTTTCATACCCCAAATCAAGATTTTGTATATTGATGTCCATCTTGTTTATGTTACTATGTGAATGAGTTGACTTTTTTGCTTATAGGTTTTATGTAAACATACTTATCAAGAAATTTACCAATTATTTTTCCCTTTTGTGTGTCATAGCATTTTGATTTTATCAGTATTGGTATATTAAAAATGAAACATAGTTATAGTAAGGTGGCATTTTTAGAACTGGACAGGCATCATAAATCTGGAAAATTATTATTTAGACCCATAAGTATTTGATGTTCTAAACGATGTTTGTGATCTTGTTCTGTTTTTTTTTTTTTTTTGGGAAAGTTGATCAGTTGTTTTATGTTTCTGCAGTGTACAGGTGAAGCAATTGCAAAATCCAGAAACAGTTTTTGAAAACATCATTGGTATTGTTGTTCGATTTGCAGAACATGGTCTCATTCACTGTGACTTCAATGAATTCAACATTATGGTACATGTTTTAGGCGTGTTCATAATTCTCTATTTGTGTTTTTAGGGTCTGTCCATGTCATTAGATTGCTCTGTTTTTTTTTTTTTTTTTTTTCCTTTTTCAGTGTATTACAATATAGGGTTTGATGCATCTATATAACAGTATTTATAATGTCTTATCTGCATGCTTTTTTGGCCTATTGGTAAATTTATAACTTGATTGAATTTCTGTGTTTTTTAGATTGATGATGATGAGAAGATAACAGTGATTGATTTTCCACAAATGGTGTCTGTATCGCATCGGAATGCACAGATGTAAGGAATACTGCCTCTTCAATGACGAACTTCTATTCATATGTATCAAACTCTGGTTATTTTAAATTTGTGTATCTTCTTTATCATATATTATATTCATCAGTTCATATTCCTAATGAGTTCACATTTTTCAGGTACTTCGACCGTGATGTTGAATGCATCTTTAAGTTTTTCAAGAAAAGGTCAGTTGAGATTTTGCTAAAGCTTGTTGGAAGTATTGTTCCTATTTAGTTAATTTTAGATTGCTTCTGGCTTACTAAATGGAACTCTTTAAAATTCATTTATTTAACCGTTTCATATCACCTGTGACTGGTCATCCCAAAAATTAAAGCAAGCCATCTCTACTTAGCATGGATCTAACTGGTGGCATTCTTACCAGACCAATAATCTACAGAAGTCAGCTGACTACTAACGTCTACATTAAAATTACTTAAGCACATCATCATCCGATGCACTCTACTGATAATAGTACCAGTCTTCAAATCTATCCAAGGCCTACCTTCTATTGCATTTAGATTTGTAATTAAAGTAGGTGCAATCATGTCACATACACTGTTCACACTTGGTAATGTTATCTTCTTCAAATACCTATTTTCCCTTAACAAATAGGCTATTATCAAAGCATTTTCTATAACGTTACTGTATGTTAGAAGAGCTTTTTGATACCAGAAGTGCTTTTGAGCCTGGTTGGTTTGCACTTTGCACATTATAAAATCTCTTCTAACTAGGATATGACCTTTGTGACCTCAATTGGAGTAACCTTAATTGGAGTAAATAATAAAAAATTCATTTCTTATGGTATAACATAACTTTTTCCTGCTATATTACCTAAGAAGATTCTATAAATAAAAAATCTATCAAAATAATATAGTGATAAAATTTAATTTGAAATAAAAATTCCATTTAATTAATAATAAAGTCATAAAAATTAATTTGAAATAATAGATTCCACATGTTCACACCTTCCTAGGTAGGGGTTTAGGTATTCCAACTTCCAAGCAGTAAGCAGGTATTAGTGTATTACAATTGGAAAATGTGTACATTTTTAAGTCATGTTCCTAGAGTAGTAAACATAGGCTGCTTCAGAATAACCTGTCGTCAGCAATAAACCTTCAACAGTATAAGTACAAACTTTGGATCCATTTCTTATAGGTCTAGAAACAAAAGGCACCCTTTAATTGACCTAGCAAGCTTGTTCTTGAATACTTCTAGTAATTTTTGCCTCTGTAGCACTTTTAGCTGTTATCCTTCACCCCCAAACCTGTACTCAGAAAATCTGTTCAGGTTCCGCACATTGCCATCAGCTAACATAGCATTCAACTCTTTCTCTACTGCTACTTCCCACGTAAGCTCAGTAATCTGTATGCAACCTGACATTCACTCTCTCCTACCATTTTATGGCGAACGAGAGTCCCAAAATTTCTGGTCTGTACTCAGCATCCCTTTTTGTATTACACATTTACACCTATGCTCATAGTCGATCAAGAACTTGTCTTGGCTTAGTGCTTCCAGGCCACTATGGATGTAACCCTGTAAATAATCAGGGCA
The DNA here is from genome assembly GCA_035582765.1 of Acer negundo. Lineage (NCBI taxonomy): Eukaryota > Viridiplantae > Streptophyta > Magnoliopsida > Sapindales > Sapindaceae > Acer > Acer negundo. Next base: position 9,722,249 of record CM069239.1, on the reverse strand, counting down.
TTGCTGAACTACCGTCTTATATCAATATATATATATATATATATATATTTGATGTAGTCATATATAAATTTTAATTGGAGGGGGTCTTAATATAAATGCTATTCTATTATTCTCTTTAAGCAATGGATAAAAGGAACTCTCATGACTATATGAGACATACTTGGGAACATGGGAAGGGTCATTATTTTATTGATGTCCTTGCCAGAACTGACCCTATATGTAATGAACATGTCAACATAGGCAGTGTTCTAGAAGGCGCTAGTTGGGTGGTGGTCCGGCACCTAGCGCCTAGGGTGCCTTGGCAGCACTGCGGCCGCCCTAAGTGGAGAACAAGTGTTGATCAAAGACGAAGAGTGGAGAAAAGAAAAGAAAAGAGGGGCTTCTGGCTTGTGTTTAATGAAGCCTAAAACGATGTCATTTTGGGCTTAATTAAACAAAAGCCAAAAACGATGTTGTTTTGGTCTTCTTTTTAATAATTATAAAATAAAATAAAAAACCCTAGTCGGTCAATGCCGCCAAGCACCTTTTGACTTTGCCTAGGGTGCTTTTTTGAACACTGAACATAGGTAAGTTGATAGATTAGGAGCTGATGAAATAATTCTTAATTAATGAAAAGTCATGTGCTTGCTTGAATCTTGGGCTAAGGGGATGGGGGCATATTTTCAAATCCTTTCTTCTGTTATGCCATAGCTATAGTTTTTGGGATTCATATGGCACTGGAATTGTAGTATGACTATTTGGTTGCATAGTTGGTATGCATATCTAATTGGGTAGGTTTCTTGACCTGTATTGGCCATTTGGCATTGCATAATTCAGTTTTAATCTGCAAAGGTTGGAAAAAAAATGTTGTAAAATTAGTATATAATTAGGAAAGTGTTTTTTGAAAGGTTAAGGTTCAGAAAGTAGTGCCTCTTATTTTATCTTTTTTCCTAAATATATGAAGCAAGAACCTTATTGAAATAAAAGTACGAAGTAAATGAAAGGAGGATCACCAGCCCACCCTATGCTCGTAGAACTACTCTAAAGAAATGATAACACAAAGAAATAGAATCAAACACTTTTTTAAAGTCTTTAATATAGGCTTCTACAAAGTCCTAAAAAATTGTTGTATTTGAAGCCCATAATAGATATTGGAGCAGTTTTATTTAGTATTTAAAATTCTGTAATGTGAGAAATCTTTTTATTTTTTTTATTTTATAAGATTTTGTTTATATATGCATTATATAAGTGGTGTGGGATATGTTAAAACACATACTTAGATTCTTTTGTATGCAGCACCTTTATCCATCAAAATATATGAATCAATGTGATTTTGGGCCTTCTGTATTTTATTTTTACATTATCTCAAAGATGTCTCTTCAGTTTTTAGTGGGTGGTTAACTGTAATTCCTCCGTTCACTATCATTTTGCAGCTCTATTTTCAGGAGTTATATTTGTTTTTACTGAATTTGGGGAGTAGTTACCAAAAGAGAATGACAAGTGGTGTCTTGTAAAATCCTTTACCTGCATACATTTCGCTGTTTGTGTATCAACTAATCAGCATTTGTTTAGGAAAGACATATTATGTTGTATGATGAATAATATTGATATTTAATATAACTATGAGAGTGCAGAATTATTGGAAAGTAGGTTTCAATGGCTATTGAAGTCATTTCAATCAGCCTGAAATGCTCAATCACTTCTTACAATAGGGTTAATTAGCTCCCTAGTCAGAACCATCGTTGCCATTGATTTTTGGAAGTCTGAATTTTAGTTGATTGTTTTAAAGTTTCAGCTATGCTACTGGATCTGTTATTAACTTTTTTGCATTTTTTCTATGAAATATTCCTTCTCTTTCTCCAGGTTTAACCTGTCTTTTAAAGAAACTACCAATGATATTGATGGTTCAGATGTAGACACAGATGAAACCGCTTGGCCTTGCTTTTCTTCAATACCTAAAACTGCTGGATTTATAGACAAGGAACTTGCTGCCAGTGGGTTTACAAGAAATGATCAGGATGACATTGAGAAAGTATGTCGAAACATATTTTATCAAGTTGCCACCTCTGTGTGTATAATTGTGCTTGTGCATTTGAATTGCGATAGAGGGAGAGATGGTTAGATGGTTAATAGCTGTTAAGCTATTAAGCTAGCTGCTACACAAGTGTTTCTGTAGGATGCTTAAATCTTGGTTGCAATTACTGGTTATGCTACATCAGATGTCTTTTTTGTAGCAGGGAATCTTGAGACTTGTCTAATAAATTGTTTTTTATCTCAATTTTGTGTAGTGGACCATAAACTCGGATTAGATCCTACCGGTACAAAACCAACATGCACCATGTGCATTATATGTGACCAATAAAAAGATAGAAAGCATTAATGAATGTTTAGCGTGGGTGATTTGCATGTTTAGCTACAATGCATTTCTCAATTGTTGATATTTACATTTTCCATTTTTGGTGTGGGTTGTTTGATTATTTCATGCAGTAGGTTGCTATTACTTTCAGTAATGTTTTAGTTTATTTTCCTTTGCTTCTTTTCCCTATAACAAGTTCTGCGAAAAGTATTTCTTGCATATGATATAAGAGCTAAGAGCATTACACTATATGTTATTATTTGCAGTTTATTGAAGGTGGTATTGAGAAGGATGATAATTCTGAGGATGAGGAAACTGATGATGAAGACGTTTCTGAGTTAAATGATACAAATGTCAAAAGTTTGGATTCCTTACGCTTGGTAGAGCAGGTATTTTCCTAAATATCTCTTTTTTCCCTTGATGTTTAAGTTATTTAACTTAAAAGTTGGCTAGTCGGTGAGACAGATGTCTTAACGAAACACCTGAGCCACAGAATGAGAATCAGGCCATTTTTGTTCATTTCTATTGGTGGTCAAGATGGAGATAACTTTTTTTTCCTTGACTGCTAAACAATCATAATTTAAGCGGAGATTATATTGTCGGAACAGTAAATTTCACTGTTTCAACTTTCAACTTATAAAAGTTTAATCAATTCATAGTTTATATCATATTCTATGGTGCCTTATTGTTCTATTAAATTATGCACATAATTATTCACAAACCAACTGCATTGGTAGATTAAACAAGTGAAATACAAGGCGTATTCCCGTTGATCATCGCAAAATCCTTATCCCCTCCCCATATTAAAAGATAAATGATCTCTTTATTTATTTATATATTTTGGTGTAAAATGATAACTGATCTCAAATTTTAAAGTTAAAGAACAAAAGAGTAATACCGGAAAACAAAAAATTAGCGAGTATTAACATATTAATTACTTTCCTTAAACTGCTCTGTTTTAATAGAAGATAAATTTCATAAACAAAAGTAGCATGATTATAGTTTCAAACATTCTTCCTTAAGTTATTCCTTTTAACTGAATGTCTGAATCCACTAATATGCATCTCTAATTTTCACGAATCTCAAAATCCTGCATCCCCGGTGCATTAATTGTTTTATATGGAAACAGAGTATTGCTTTTCGGTCAATCTTCAGAAATACACAATATCGTCCAGCAAATGAGACTTGTTGACCAACCTACCAATCCTATTTGAATCCTAATCTTGACTCCTAGAATGGCATAAATAATGGTCCTGCCTTAGGTTTCAAACGAGTTAAATGATCTATAGGAAGGGAGACTAAAAATATTGTTGGCATAGGATTTGTCAGGTTATGAAGTTCAGGTCTTCAGTTCTAAAGATTACATAACTCTTAGATAAGCACAGCTTGGTTCGTTTGTGCAATATGAATTGTTTTTATTTCATTTATAATACGTACATGTTTTCTATAATTTTATGTCTTCTTGCTGATATTATAAGTTCTGATTGCCCTATGTAATTCAGGAAGAGCCAAGATTATGCAATCAGGAAGGTGAAAATGAGGATGGGCAGAAATGTGAAGCAGGTGAAAGTGGATCTGAAACTCAAGATGTGAGTGACAAGGTATCACTTCGGATATTATTCTGTCATATATGTGGTTTGAAATTTGAAGTTATATGCGATGAACGCAGTCTATGCCTTGTATCTTGCCTTGTATCATGCACAAAACATTTAATGAAAAGTCTTTAGGGTTGCTAAGGTTGGTATAGGGCGCAGACTTGTCTTGGATTTATGATGTGGGTTTTCTGTTAATTAAGGGTGTTTAAAGTTACAGATAGATCTGTTAGTTGATTATTTGTCATTTTTTCAGGAGGAAGAAAACCAGCCAGTGAATGAAAATGACGCTGAACTCATGAAACGCATTGAAAAGCAGAGACGAAGGGCCATAGCAGCAGCTCGTGGGGGGCGAAAGTCTCTTGGCACAAGAAATTCCTACAAGGACAAAGGTGGAAAATCATTGCACAATTCCAAAATCCAAAAGCTAATGGGCAACTGGTGAAATATTTGAAGAATCACCACATAATCCAAGGAAATGATATTTGTCAATTTCGATGTCAGTAGCAGTGATGATTGATGAACAACCAAATAATCATATCTATACAAGCTATAATGAGAATGATGCTGATGCAAAGCTGGGAGCTTGGATTGGAGCTAGGCACACATTTTATTACATAGTTACTGTTGTTAAAGAAAACAATCTCAAGTCAAATTTGATTGATATTGAGAGACTGACAGGTCAAACCTCTGTTTGCCCTATTTTAAAATTAATTAATTATATTTTGTAAGAGGCTCAAATCGGATTGGGCTCGAGTTCAATCTGACCTAGCCTTTTAAGACTTTTTTTTTTCAGGGCTGGATTTGTAAGTCCGGCCCAGTCCGTTCCATACAGTGTTTGGGTCTGATCCGACTTCGAATCAAATGTCCGGCGAACTTCAAAAATCTCACACCGGCCCAATCCTTTTGACACTTAACAACATATTATTTCTTCGACGTATAAAAATAAATAAATAATTAATTAACGATTAGTTAAGAAAATTTTTTGGTGAAAAAAACTACTTGAGTTATTTTTAGAACTTAATTTCTTTTGAAATAATAAAACTTCAGTTTCATTTTAACTATTTTTTCTCATATTTTCCAAAAGCATCTCAAAAGTACTTATATAGTTGAATTTGGATCTTCTACTGTGTTGATCTTTTCTGATTTAATAGTGTGTTTGGTATGGCTTTTCAAGTAGAGTTTTTAAAGTAGATCTTTTTGTAATAGAGTTTTTAATAAGTAGAACTTCTAACAAAAAAAAAAAAAAAAAACTTTTGGTTATGTAAATTATAAAAAAAAAAAAAATGTTGACAATATATTTTTAAAAATAGCTTTTGGTTATGTGAATTACAAAAAAGGTATTGACAATGTGTTTATAATGAAATAGTTGTATGGTGAAATATCTAAAATTTATAAAAGACAATTCATATGTTTTTAAAAAATTCAAAAAAAGTATTTTGAAAAAGCTCAAATTTTGGACTACTTTAGTTAGAAATAAAATTGCTTTTATAAAAAGCAATTGAAACAATTTATATATTAAAAAAGTCGTTTTGAGTTTTGCCAAAAAAACTAAGAAAAACTTTAAAATAGCTTCTAGAATTAAAAAAACGTTTTTGATCCTTACAAACACTATACCAAACACACACTAAAGCACTTGAAAGATAATATTTTACATTTAAAAAAAAAAAGTGAAATAAATAACTTTTAGCCATATATTACACATGTCAATAGATTTATGAACAATGGTAGACATTCAACACTTTTGTCGAGAATATTTTTGCTTACCCCCTTCAAGGAAGGTAAGCATTACCCCCCTCCTACATGGATGACATGTGTACATGGAGGGGGTAAATTTGTCCAAAAGATAATTGTGTTTGGACAAATTTACCCCCTCCATGGACACATGTCATCCATGCAAGAAGGGGGGTAATACTCACCCCCCTTGTAGGGGGTGAGCAAAAATAGACTCACTTTTATCCATCATTTTCATCCAACTGTTGATGTGTTAATTGATGAGTGGATACATGGATAAATCATTATTAATGTGTATCCACTCATCAATTGATACATCAACAGTTGGATGTAAATAATGGATAAAAGTGTTGGATGTCTAACATTACCCTAGATTTATATAAGATATGACAAAAATCAAATCAGCAAAAAAACCAAATTATATAACTATATATAATAGACGAGCTAAAAGTTAATGACGAGTATATTAAAAATAAAGTGTAATGGAATGCATAGTTGAGGCAATTTGAACAACTTCGACTTTATTGATATCTGTCGATCTGTCATAAAGTAATAATAATAATAATATATTTTTTAATAATACCTATCTGTTTAGGCTCGATATTTTTTTGAAACTTTTTGCCAAACTGTAATAATTATTATTATTACTATTATTATAATATATATATATAACGAGTCTGCATTATGAGAATATAGGTTCGAATAATTCCCTCTAAAAAAATTATATATATATACTTGAAAATTTATTTATATATATAGTGGTTCTCTAGTAAGGATATCCTGAAATTATAAGTTAAAGACATCCAACCACAGCCACACATTCATATTAGGTGTGGGTATTTATTAATGTGAGACTATGGACCCACTATGAATGTGTGGTTGTCATTAGATGTTCTGAAATTATAAAGTCAGGAATGTCCTAATTAGAGAAATATTATATATATATATATATAGTCTTTTGTCAGTTCGAACTAATATAAAATATATCAGTTCCTTGCATATGGTCTATTGGATTTAAAAGATGTTTTGACAAGTGCATATAACCAAGTCAAAGCATTTAAATTCAATGTCCTACATGCTAGAAACTGATATATCAGTTTGAACTGACAATAGAAAGACTATATATATATATACGGTTCCATTCACATAAGTGCGTACTTATGTAACTACATCAGTACCAATACATGTGGACCACCAATTATAGAATTAAAGAAGTTTTGACAAGTGCATATACTTTTAAGTCAATATATGTAAATCTAATAGTCTACATCCAACGTCTTGATCTTCATCAGTGCATTGGATACAAGTATATATATATATATATATATATATATATACAATTTCCCTATTGTCAATTTGTCCTTCGTTCTGGTATAAAATATATCAGGACGAAGAATGTGGACCATTAGATTTACATACTTTGACTCAAAGTATATGCATTTGTCAAAACTTATCTAATCTACAGTCTACATTTTTCGTCCTGATATATTTTTTATCAGGACTAATTGATAGTAGAAACTATATATATATATATATATATATATACAGATTTTATATTGTCAGTTCATCCTAACAATAAATATATCAGAACGAAGAATGTGAACCATTAGATTTACATATTTTAACTCAAAGTGTATGCACTTGTCAAAACTTCTCCATAATCTATGGTTTACATTCTTTCTATTGACGAACTGACAATAGAAAGACTGTATATATAATGAATCTTTCATAAGGGATCTCATATTTTAATTTCGGTAAGAACCACAATAAAATCACATCAATTTGAATAGATTTTGATCTAAAATTTTGTGTGGGTGATAAGTTCATTGAAATCTGCTTATGAATAAAATTTGAGAATTTTTCAAGAATTAAAACTAATTTTCTTAAATTTTTTATATTTCACCTATTATTTGATGCTTTCATATTTAAAAAAATCGGTAAAAATAGTTTAAGTACTTGAAATTTTTGTAAATTTTAATCATCGGTAGATTTAAATGAACTTATCATCCACAAAAAAACTCAAATCAAAATTCATTTAAATCGATATGATTTTATTGTGGTTCTTACCGAAATTAAAATAAGAGATCCCTTATGAAAGACTCGCTATATATATACACTGAAATTTTCATATGAGAATGTCCTGATAAAATTATATGAGGATATTGAATGTGAGTTACTCGTTTTACATACTTTGACTTGGTATGTATGAATTTATCAAATCACTTTTATAAATGAACGGCTCACATTCAATATTATGATAAAGTTATATAAAGATAATCCGATAGGAACAGTACAATATATATATAATATATATTTATTTATACGATGATAAAAACACATGGGCTGCGTGGATACATGCATATGGATGAGAGCAAAGTCCGAAGTTAAGGGCATTTAGTTGTAATGCAGGAGTCAGAGTAACACAAGGCCTGCATGGAGACACGTGTATGGAGGAGAAAAAAGTAGTCTAAATTAAAGATTCCATAAATGACGAATTCTCTTATAGTTATACGTTATAATCATATTTATAACATATTAGTACACATTACTATACTTTTGTAATGTGTATTATTATATCTATTAATTTGGAATCAGTTTTTTTTTGAAAGTTCACGCCATACATGTTATTATGATTGAAGTTTGTAAATCTAAAACCGAAACTGAACCGAAATCAATTCGGTTTTCACGAAACCAACTTAAACCAAATTGGTTATATAAACCGAATTGGTTATATGAACTAAACCAAATACCTTTTTTCGGTTTGGTTCAATTTGGTTTCAATTTTTTTGTCCATCCCTAATTTTCGGTTTGACTTGGGTTGAAACTCAATATCAAACCAAACCAATATATATATATATATATATATATATCTATCGGTTTTGCTATATTTCAATCCAAACCGATTCAAACTAAACAAAAAATAGTTGGGTATGTTTAAATAGATTTATCGATTTAAATTTGAACCCAAAATTCATTTTTTGTACTATTATAAGACAATTATTTAAATATAAAAATTATTAAATATAGATGCTATTTAATTAATTAGAAAATTAAGAAAAAAATTATATAATTAATAATAACAAGTATCATAAAAAAAAATCCGATCAAAAATAAAAACTCAAATCAAATCAAAGTGTTAAACATAGAAAAAAAAAAAAGAAGAAGATTAAATTAGGAATGGTAAAAATAAAAAAAAATAAAAAAATAGATTTGACTTATATTGAATAATGAATATATTTGTTGGTTCGGGTTGGATGAATTTTATTTTAAACTCAAACCAAAACTGATTTGCTCATTAACCTATTAATACTCTTTCTTTTTTTTATGCCAACCCAAAAAGTTTGGGTTGGGTTATGGGTTAGACGGATAGGTTCATTAGTTAGTTTTTTGCACACGTCTAGTTTATGGATATGAATTCTCTTCTCGCCTTTTCTCTCTTCATCTGTCCCCACTTTTAAAATTTATTGACATGTGTCTAATATATCAATTTAATGGTTTAGATTTTTTTTATTAATTTTTATGTTTTACTCAACCAAGAGATAGATTTAATCCAGACCATTGATTTAGACGAGGACAAAGTGAGGACAGAGTTGGGTAAGGAAATGATCCAAATCCCTAGTTTAGATAACTATTTAAATACTAGAACAAAAGTCTTTTACGCTTGCTTTTCGTAAATAACATAAATTTAAATGAGTCGTTTCTTATTCTCAAAATCTCGAAATATTGTAATAGTTAAAAAAAAAAACATAAATTTAAATCTTTTTAAGATAGATTAAAAACAAATTAAAAAATATTTATAAGAAAAATATACAACTAACTTAATCAAGATATAATGTGCAAATATTTTAAATATATATACGGTTTTTCTATTGTCAGTTTGAACTAATATAAAATATATCAGTTCCTTGTATATCGGTAATTTGATTTAAATGCTTATACTTGACTGTATGCACTTATCAAAGTTTCTTTTAAATCTAATGACTTACATGCAAGGAATTGATATATTTTTATATCAGTTCGAATTGACAATAAAAAGATTATATATAGATAAATAAATAAATAAATAAATATATATATATATATATAATGTGTAAAAAAAATTATAAGCTGGTCTTAACTAACAACACTTTATAATTTACTTTAAAAAAGTGCTATATAATTCAAAAAATAATATAAAATTCAATTCAAATATTTATAAGAAAAATATACAACTAACTTAATCAAGATATAATGTGCAAATATTTTAAATATATATACGGTTTTTCTATTGTCAGTTCGAACTAATATAAAATATATCAGTTCCTTATATATTGGTCATTTGATTTAAATGCTTATACTTGACTGTATACACTTGTCAAAGTTTCTTTTAAATTTAATGACTTACGGAATTGATATATTTTTATATCAGTTCGAACTGACAATAAAAAGATTATATATAGATAAATATATATATATATATATATATATATAATGTGTAAAAAAAATTATAAGCGGGTCTTAACTAACAACACTTTATAATTTACTTTTAAAAAGTGTTATATAATTCAAAAAATAATATAAAATTCAATTCAAATATTTATAAGAAAAATATACAACTAACTTAATCAAGATATAATGTGCAAACATTTTAAATATATATACGATTTTTCTATTATCAATTCGAACTAATATAAAATAAATCAGTTCTTTATATATTGGTCATTTAATTTAAATGCTCGTACTTGACTGTATGCATTTATCAAAGTTTATTTTAAATCTAATGACCTACATGCAAGGAATTAATATATTTTTATATCAGTTCGAATTGACAATAAAAAAATTATACATAGATAAATAAATAAATATATATATATATATATATATATATAATGTGTAAAAAAAATTATAAGCGGGTCTTAACTAACAACAATGTATAATTTACTATAAGAAAGTGCTATATAATTCAAAAAATAATATAAAATTCAATTCAAATAATTAAAAAAAAAAATGATTCATTTGATCATAATATTAATGGAATTATGTAATGAATGACCTGACACATGATGATAATAAATAACTTGCTTCACTAATTAAATTGAATATCAGATTTTTTTTTTTTTTAATTATATATATGTATATATGTATGCATGTATGTATATCGAGTGGTGCTATTGGCACCTCCCACTGTAAATAAAAATAAAAATACACTCCATCTCTGATCTCTCTATATAGGTTTTTATTTATTTATTATTATTATTTTTTATAAAGAAGTCTTTTTATGCAGTTTCTCACCTCCATAGTTGGGACTTCTTTTTTCATCTTATTTCAAGGTGAAACCAACTTGCTTGGATCCAATTCTTTTTTTTTTTTTTTTTAATTTTATTTATAATATATTTTTTATATAGTCGATTGGATTATTTGTGGTAGATTGAGAGTGTGGCATTGATCGTCTCCGATGATTTTTTTTTGAGCAATTGAGTTAGGGTTTTAGTGTAGTTTCGTTTCGTCAGAGATTATGTTTTCTTGATTGCAATTCTTGGTGCAATTTTGTATTTTGGTTGGTGTGTGTCTTGATTCCAGTTTATGCTACCAGACACGTTTTCAGAATTTCAAACTAAAACAAAAAACACTATTTTTTATTTTCATTTTTATTTTCCAAAAATAGCAATAAAAAACGCTTACAAGACGCGTCCTAATTTATCCTATGTTGATGTGATAAAAAATCTAGATGAGATTAATTTATCCCATCCCACAACCCAACCAAACATAGGAAAAGGCTTAAAAATAAACCCTTTCTCATCCTATCATATATGCCAAACATAGCCCTAAATGTACGGCTTGATAAAAATGAAAAATGATGACGACATCAACAATAACAAACAAGTTAAGTTAACCCAGTTCGATCATCTCCAATGCAAGCGTGACTTGTGAAAAAAAAAAAAAAGATGCCACGTAAGATTAATAAACATTATGTTAAAAAATCTTTCTCCAATTCAACCATGCATATTCAACCTTAAACTGACGTGGTAAAAAAAAATTAGACATTGTTAACATGACCGTCTACTTTCAATTGTACAACTATTTTTTTGATTGATTCAACAAGTATTTAAAACTGACATTAATTTTTCATCTATTTTTGATAAGGAAATAAAATAAAATATAAAACAGGAAAAAAAAAATAGATACGTCATTAAAAAAATTGTGTTTTAGAAGGAAGCATTAGAGACCAAATTTTGAATTGATTGTTTATCAAGTCTATTTGTATGCCACATAGAAAACAAGTCTCTAGATATTGTTGCCATGACAATGATAATTAGTATGCAAACAACTTTTATATTGGAGATGCTCTTATATGCCTTTCTATCTTAAATTATGAGGTTGTGGGTTCGAGTCTTGTCTCAGTCGTAGCCTCTTAATTACCAAACTATTAAAAACAACAAATATTATTGAGCTATTAAAAACAACAATAGTAACGTATATTTTCTTTCAAAAAAAAAAAAAAAAAAAAAAAAAACTATATCAAAAAAGTAAACAATAATAACGTGTGAAGGGCAAAACCGTAGTTTTATCGTGAAAACGTGGCCGTCTCACAAACGCAACTGCCCTCTAGGTCATATATAAACGTAGCTTCTGGCGCAGCTTCACACAAATTCTAATTATCATTTCATCATTCTCTTGAGAAACAAGAAACGCAGCAGATTACGGTTCTCTCAAAATTTCCTTAGTCCATTCAATCTTATATCTTTGTAAGTAATTTTGTTGTTATATTTTCGATTTTGATATGTATATTGCAGTATATATGTATTAGACTAATTGCTGTTTCTGATTTTGTTTTTCTTTTTGATCAATATTGTTAGGGTCTGTGAAGAGATCGAAGGTTCGTCGGTGTTGTATTTGATACGATTATCAAATTTTTGTTATATCTGTAAGTATTTATTATTCATGTTTTCGATTTAGATTTTTTTTATATTTTTATAATCGCACTTTCTTGGTTCTGATCGATTCTTTGATGATCGATTTAGGGTTTTTATGCATGTGGTTTGTAGATAAAATATGAGATTTGATTTGCGTGATTTTTATTTATTTGCTTGGATCTGAAGAGAGACTCGGAGTTGGTTTGTATGTGTTTGGATTTTAAGGGGGCTTATTGGTTGTTTTGGAGGCATAATTGTGCTTTTTTTTTTCAACAAGTCGCTATGATTTCTTAGATAATTAAATTTCTGAATTATAGTTAATATTGGGGGTGATCCTACATTCTTACTACTAATTATAAATTATATGTTTAATTTGATTGTTTGATAGTATTCAATCTAACCATTTTAATGCTTCATGACATAATAGATTTTAGGTTCTTATTTTTATGCTGTGGAGAATGTTGTGTGTTGTGCTTCTCGGATTTTAATTATTAAATTTATTATCATATCAATTTGTTGAGGACTGTTGATATATCTCAAGAGTTAATTCTGTTCTTTGTGAATCTGTTGTCAGGAAGGACTGAATGTTCTAATGGAATCGAAAGGTGGGAAGAAGTCTGGTAGTAGTAGTAGTAAATCTTTATGTTACGAAGCTCCTCTTGGTTACAGCATTGAAGACATCCGACCCAACGGTGGAATCAAGAAATTCAGATCTGCTGCTTACTCCAACGTAAGATTTTACAATTATATTCTTATATACATTCCATTGCTTAAATCACTAGTTTGGGATGAGATTTAATCTTTATTTTCATGTGTTGTGCAGTGTGCTCGCAAGCCATCCTGATATTCTCCAAAGTTGTGCAAATCTGGTCACTTAACCGTGATCAACTTTTATTTTGCTTTCATAGTTAGTGGATTAATTATACTCCTTAATAAACTCCTTCCTCTTCCTCTTTCTCTCTTCGCGATTGTGATTCCTTTGCGACTGCATTTTCTCTTTGAGCCATCACCCAGCGATTTGCTGTCTTTTTAATTCAAAGTACTTTTCAACTGCCATACTTTCTGTTGGTATCTTGCCATGGCGGTCTCTGCAATTGGTTTTGAAGGTTACGAAAAAAGGCTAGAAATATCCTTTTTTGAACCAAGCATCTTTGTTGATCCTGAAGGAAAGGGCCTTCGATATCTGTCCAAGTCTCAGTTGGATGAGATTCTAGGACCAGCTGAGTGCACCATAGTATCTTCACTGTCGAATGATCATGTGGACTCATATGTTCTATCAGAGTCCAGTCTCTTTGTTTTCCCTTACAAGATTATCATCAAAACCTGTGGAACTACGAAGCTACTTAATTCGATTGAGCCCATTTTGAAATTGGCTGCAACCCTTTCCCTCGATGTATGCTCAGTGAGGTATACACGTGGCAGTTTCATTTTCCCTGGAAATCAGCCATACCCTCATCGCAACTTCATGGAAGAAGTTGTTGTCCTTGATGGCTACTTTGGGAAGCTTGGTTCAGGCAGCAACGCTTATGTAATTGGTGAGTCGGACAAGCCTCAGAAATGGCATGTTTACTCTGCTTGTGCAGCATCAGTGGCCTCCTGTGATCCTGTTTACACTCTGGAGATGTGCATGACTGGCTTGGACAAGGATATGGCTTCTGTGTTTTACAAATCCCAATCTGGTTCTGCGGGGTTAATGACCATCAACTCTGGTATTAGAAAGATTCTTCCTGATTCTGAGATATGTGATTTTGATTTCGACCCCTGTGGTTATTCTATGAATTCAGTTGAAGGGCCAGCGGTTTCTACTATTCATGTCACACCAGAAGATGGTTTCAGTTATGCGAGCTTTGAAACTGTGGGGTATAATCTGAAAGATGTGAAGTTGAAGCAGCTGGTGGGAAAGGTGTTGGCTTGTTTCGGACCAAGTGAGTTTTCTGTTGCTGTGCATGCTGATGTTGCAGGAAGGTCCTTTGAACAGGAGTGCTTGTTGGATGTGAAAGGATATCGTCGCGAAGAGAGAAGCATTGAAGGGCTCGGAATGGGAGGTTCAATTGTCTACCAGAAGTTCATTAAGACTGGAGAGTGTGGGTCTCCTAGATCGACTCTGAAATGCTGCTGGAAGGATGAAGAAGATGAAGAAGAGTAGTAAGTTTATGTTTACTTGCGTCTTTTTATCATATAAATAAGTGATTGTTGGGCATTGTCTGATGATCACAATGTTCGTACTGGTATGCTTAATGTTTTGATTTTCGGGTTTGTATTCTGCACCTGGCTTTACTATATGGTAATATTTGGACTATAATTCTCCTGGTTGTCTTTATTTATTTATTTTTTTTTAGCATTTGCATGTTTGTGGTGCAGATGAAGTCGTTTCTATGCACAATTTTCTTTTCTATCTGGATGACATTATTAACATTAAATAATACGAGAATTGCTCTTGACCTTACCCGACAAAATTTGATGACTTAGTAAAATTAAATAAAAATGGTTGTCTGGAGTCGTATAAAATATGAAGTCAGAATTGGAGCAGCAACATGTTTTGTGCATTTCATGCTTATGCTGCTTGCTAACCTCTCAAACAGACGAATTTAATTGTTAAGATAAAGAGTGTGGGCAAAGTCTCCAATTCGATGACATCGTTTTGGAAAAAGGATCTCTTTTATATTTTTTTTTAGTTGCGTAATCTTTTTTATAATCTCGTGACACCTATGTGAGGTGTAACGAAGTCATTCTCTAACAATCATGGGTGGAGCCACATTTAGGCTTTCGTAAAACATGTGTATAAAGTTGGGTTTTACATTTTTATAATAAGATCTTTTCAAGATTTAGATTCTTCGGTATTTATTTTATATGCATAATAAGAAAATATCATCTTGATTCTTGATTAGGGATGGACGTTTCATCATGGGGCTCTATCCCCCGTAGGGTTTTGGGAGCAAATTTTGCCTCCAAATGGATTTTGAGGGTGGGAGCAAAAGTATTTTGGGGAAGGTGGTGGGGTACCTCATCTCAAACCCAAAACACCATTGGGCCCCCAAAACAATATATTTTTGTTTTATGTTTTAAATTGACAAGAACATATTGTACTCCCTTGGTCCCCCCAAATGGATTTTGGGGGAAGCAAATAAACTATCTAGTGTTGTATCTTTGCTACTATCTAGTTAGTTGCAGAAATCACTATATTATGGTGAATTATTTTGTCACAAATCTATATTGGATGATCATATCAATTGGGTGATCATATTATAATGTGATTAGTTGTCCGCCCACTTATAGAAGTTTATTATGGTGTACAACCTAAACTTATTAGGGTATTTGTTGTTCATGAAATTTTGAGATCAGACCATTTGTCTCATAAACAAGAATAAATAGATATAACGTTAGTCGTTACACATCTTATAAAATAAAATAAAATAAAAAAAAAAAAATTGAATACTTAAGAGTACTCCCCGACATCACAAAGCCAAGTGTCACTTTAATGGAAAAAACACCGATATTGGCTTCTAGAGTAAAGGGATGATGAGTCACTAAAATAAACTGCCGATGTGGTGCCACGTAGCTTAGAAATGAAATCAAACCTATTTTTACATCATACTTGACACCCCAAAACCCAAATTATTACATCAACATTATGTCATTATCTAATTAAAATGACCATATAATTATGGATCGGGCAAGTGTCTGTCTTTGAATAAATGAAAGTTATTTCTCCGGGAGGGGACCCAGAACTTCAGGACTTGGTGCTGCTTTACCTTCTCCTAAAATTGAGGAATGCGCTTTAGAAATATAAATTGAGTTATTGAAATTCAACGCATGCAGTATTGCGGTGCAGGCTTTTTCACTGCCATATAATTAATTATATGTTGAAATTTCATATACTGTATATCATATTGTTTTATATATTCGCTGCATGGCTGACACACACATATCTCTATCTTTCATGACTCATCAAATGATTCGCCTAGCTGTTTTTGTTTTTTAATTTTCAAATACAAATGGTTCACTTAAGCTTATTATATTGTAAGAGGAGGAGGTTTTAAATATGGGATTTCTACAAGTTTTTTTCTGTGCGGGATCGATTCTGTTCCTTTACAGATTGAATTCATTTTGTAACTCTAATTACAGAGTGATCATTAGGGTGGTCATTTTTTCAAAAGTGTGTAGGTTACACTGTAACGTTAGATAGTCGATATTGTACCACGTTTTTATATATATATATATATATATCCAGTTAGTTGGTCCATATTTATCTAATTCACCTGTTCACTTGGAGCACATTCATTGTATGCTCAGCTCCACTTACGCAGACCCAAATCATGCATGCACTATCATACTTTATGTTAAATGGCCCGACTCAGAATAATAATAATAATAATTATTATATATATAATCTTGTGGTAGGAAGACTCAAACCTAAATATTATTAGGCTAGCTGAATAAGTAGCCTTTAAAAATCACTTGAATATTCGACTAAGTTAGGTTAAACGAACTTGCCAAAAAGATAATTGCATATGGTATAGCAGTATATTTAATAAAACTTTTATTAATCAATCCACTGTCTTGGGAGTATTTGTTCCCTTCAAATAGCGTGCATCTCCCAAATTTAATGAAACACTTTTATCGGCTAAACACACAAATATAGAGAGTAATTTTCCGGTGCAAGAAATACTATATAAGATCCAGGGTCGGCCTTGAGATTTTCGGGACCCGATACGAACTATAGAAAATGAATTTACGGGCCCCTGAGATTTCTAATTGAGATTTTGTATCTGAATTATGAATTTTTATAGCAAGATTTAAGAGAGTTTTGAAGAACCCTAATTTGATTTTTGTTTGATGTCTACTTCTGGTTGTCTAATAAATGATATAAGTAGTGATGTAGTGTTGTTTTCCTGTTTAAGATATATAAAAGACAATTAGTGTTAGGAATATAATTCAACTCACATTTGACTCGGGTCCAGTTTGGTATTTTTGTAACTTTTATAATAATCACTGTTAGCTGTGCTGAAAAAAATAATCAGCTGTGAAGTTAATCAGCAAATGCTTGGTTAGTTATACTTTTAAAACTACTGTATAGCTCAAAAGCAGTATACATATGTTTGGTAATTTTATTTCAAAAGTACTGAAATTAGTTACGATGATTAAAATAGACATGATTTTAAAACTTTTTTTTTTCCAGTAATTATATATATTAAATTAATATTTAAGTAGAATATTTAAATTAGAAAAAAAAATCCCGTAAGAATAATAAAAATATTTTTAAAAGATTTTATAAATCAATCAATATTTAATTAAAATCTTTAATTTTAAGATGAAATGAGGAATATAAATGATTTTAATTTAATTTCATAAGGATAATAATAATATTTTAAAATATTCATTAAATGCTGAAATAAATTATTCCATAATTACTTACAAAAAGTAACCCTTTACCTACTTCTCAAAAATCACTGTCAAAATTTGTCAGATTATCAATTAACCACTTTTGGAAATTTTACTAAATATCATTTTATATCAAAATTATGAAATAAGAGCATATCCGATGCTATTATGCATTTAGAGAAAATGAAGTGCCACATAGGATAGATATTAAAAAAATTAGAAAAACTCTCTCCAATGCATATTTGACTTTAGATAATTGCATTAGAAATGCGAATATTCATTTCTTTAATTTTTTTTTCAAAAGTGGGCCCATAATAAATAGAAATGCTGATGTGACACTATTTAGAAACTAAAAAAATACGTATTTACATTAGAGGTGCTCTAAATTGATTTTAATTTCTTAAAAGCAATATCAAACTGTCCCTTGGTGTAAGAACTTGAGAATGATAATTGAGTTTTATAATTTGCGGGCATTTCTTAATATATATATATATATATATATATGTGTGTGTGTGTGTGTGTGTGTGTGTGTTCAATGACTTATTTTAAATTTATTTATGAGTTTGTTAGTTTTAAAAAATTATATGTTTGATGGATTTATTTTAAAATAATTTATGAGTTTGTTAGTTTAAAATCATACATGGGTTATATCTGAAATCATTTTTTTTTTTTTTACAATTTGGGGGTTCTTAAAGATCGGGGGCCTTACTAGGCTCCCCCTAAGGCCGGGCCTGATGGGATCATCGATAGTTACTGGTATTTATTGTATTATTATCGACGATTCCATATGAGATATCTCACACTTGAAATTTTTTTTTTTTTTTGAGAAGGAGAAGACTCGAACCCACTAGCTCCACATGGTATAAGTGTAAGAGGTTTATCACTGGACCATTCTCATATCGTCTACTTATATCAGAAGAGAGAATCAGAATTACTTACGGGCAACACAAGAGTAGTGTGGGTCTCTTTGTACGCGCTACCATATATGTATACATCGACGAAGATAATTTTGGGCTAAAAGAGAAAATTAGCTATTATCGTGAATGAGAAATCTATGTTTGTTTGTTTGTTTTGTTATAGTATTTTCACTTAATTTTCAGATGATCTATCTCTGTCTAGTGTTGTGTTGATGCTTCCACTTACTTTTGTCAAATAATATTCCATCTAATAATGTAATATATATAAATAAAGAAAGATGTGTTAAATCAAATCAAATAATTGAGAACCATTTATACATATAGAGGTTGTTATTTCACCATATACAACAACTTTAATTAGCTTTCGGCTGCATGAAATCTTTCATTTTAAGAAGCAAAGATCTTGATTTGATGACTGATGACTCAACGGATGAATAAACATATATAAATATTATATATTGTGACTGATTAATTTAATTTAAGTGACTCCCAGCAAGAAAGTTAAACTAGGTGACAAAAGTAGAGGAAACAGAGATTTGGAATCAATAGTTTAATTAAAATAACCTACTGTCTGTGACTGTGGGGTCTCCTCATCAACACATTATTTATCAAAAAAGATGTTTGTGGGCTCTCATGTCTCATCTTTCCTAGTTCTTGCTTTTTTTCATAATTTATACCCTTTTTATATAGGAGCAGTGCAAAATCTAAAAAATAGTTCTCATGACAACAAAATCATTCATAGTTTCATATTTCATCCCAAAATAAAAATAAATGTGTTGTGTTATTACGAATTCGTGTTAAAATTGTTCCACTCGAACCCGACCCATTAGTTTAATGGGTTAAAATAAACAAACCTAAAACCGTTTATTAAATTAATGGGTAATCCGACCCGATCCGTTGTAAAATATTATATTTGAGATTTATTAAAAAGTTAAAAATAAATAGTACTGAAGCATGATTATATCATAGACACTTAAAACTTCAAAAAAAAAAAAAATAAAAAATAAAAAATTTCCACCATAGACACCAACAATCAATCGAAAACATTTAATTTAAAAAATAAACAAGTCCAAAATAAATCTTCCTCTTGAATTTTCAATATGCTGCGATTGAGAATTTCAATCCTCATTTAGACCTAAAAAGTTAAATTACTTATGTTAGATGTTAAGAAAAGAAGAATTTAACATATATTAATAAATCCAATCCTTTGTAAATAAAATCATACCTTTCAATTTTCAATTATGAATAACAGACTCAATCCTTTTAGTTGAATTAATAGCAGTCTCGATGTTCAAATTTAAAGTCCTGAAATGAGATGGTGGCACCATAGACCATAGTAATACTAAAATCAAAATGCAAAAAAGAAAACATACCTGATTAAATTTACTAGGATCGAATTGACGGTAATTGATTTTAAGAAAGTTGAAGACCACTAGCTACTTTTAGAGCTTTAGGGTTAGGATTATAATATTGTGAAATAATTGATTTAGAGTTTTAGAGTTTTTAATTTAAAAATTGAAAATTTTTAGAATTTTTTACTATTTCAAAAAAAGAAAAAAATTAGAAAATTTTAAAAAATTAATTAGTAAATTATATTCTAACCATAATTACAGAGATTGTTTTTATATAAATTCCATAACATGACTACACAAAGAGTTTTTTAATAACTTTCATAAACACATTAAAAAAAATTATTTATATTAATGGGTTATCGAATTAACGGTTTTTTTTTTAAGGGTGGACCCAAAACCGACCCATTATATTTCGTGTCTTAATGGGTTGACTCATTAACAACCCGACCCGATAAACTTGACCCACCAACCGCTATTTTCGAATGGATTTGGATCGAGTTAATGGGTTGTGTAAAATTTTACAATGTCTATCTTCGGTTGCTTCGCCCTTTTTTTTTTTTTTTTTTCCGTGGGTAGAGAAGAAATGAAAAATATATAGGTAATATGTGATAGAAATGTATGAAACTTTAAAAAAATTGGGTTTTGTACTAGAATAAAACGAATCAGACTAAGTTCTAATTTTTTTTAGTATTGTTTGAGTGTTTTTTTTTTTTTTTGGTTTTCTTTTTTCTTTTGCAACTTAATTTATAACAAAAACTTATATTATATATTTAAGGCCTCTAGACATAACGGACCCGGGACGGACCCCGAACCCCTCACCCACCCAGGGCCACCCCTGGATAAGAGTATAGTTAATAATATATGTTTTTTTTTTAATCAATTACAATATTTATTAATTCAAAATAATGAAATATATTAAGTATAGTAGACAGGGACGTAAACAGGATTGAACATTAGGGTAGACTAGAATTTTTTTTTTACCGAACATTGACATCACATAATTAGAAGAACATAGTGAGACGTCCCTCTAAAATATATATTCTAAATAAATAAGTTACAAAATTTTATTTTATTTTTTAAAAAGCAAATTAAATTATAAGAGAAACATGAAATGTAAATACAAATGCAAACACAAATTAAACTACACAATATTTTTATATTAGTTTGATTTATTTGAGATATACTTAAACAATGTTGTGAGAAATTTAATAAAATTCATTTAACAATATCGTTATTTTGTAAATTTAAAATTTGATTAAATAATAATTGGATTACTCCTAACATCCCATTATCTATATTTAACAATAACCCTAAAATTTCAATAACAATTATTTTTTTAAAGTAACAAAATAAAATATTTAAAGTCATAATATCCACTCAAACATATCTAAATGTTGATGTTGATAAATGGATTGAATCAATTTTGAAAAATGGGGAGAAATAATTGTAATTATAAAAAGAAGAAAAAGGAAAGAAAAATTATTTTTTTTACTCTAATTGGGAATTAAAATCAATTATTTAATTAATTTAATTTTTTTCTTTACTTTTTAATTTTTTTTTTTAAAGTGGGGCAGGCCCCTATAGTGGTCCGTCCCCCATAGTAGATCCAATATGAATAGTTCTTCTCTATGAATAAAGGTAGAGAAAAACTATCATGGTTGATTGCGAGTGTGAAGTGTACGTGTCCATATATATATATATAATTATTAATTTATATTTCAATACGTGAAATAATAATGCAATTGTGCAATTATGCATGGACCACACGTAACATAATCCGTTATTAGTAAATTATTATTCAATAAATATATATGATAATGTTAGATATCCAATATTTTTGTCCATTATTTACATCCAATTGTTGATGTGTCAATTAGTGAGTGGATACACATTTTATCCATTATTTACATCCAACTGTTGATGTGTCAATTGGTGGGTGAATACACATCAATTGACACATTAAAAGTTGGATGTAAATGATTGATAAAAGTGTTAGATGTTGTCCAAATATATATAAAAAGAGGAAGAGAGAGAGAGAGAGTTGCTTTCATGTAAATTTGGGTGGGATTAGGAATTTTTGTGAGAATGTAAAGATCCTATGCACTACAAAGGGAAATAATCAAATAAAAAAGTATGGGTTGCGTGAGAGATACCCTATATATGCTTTTTCAAAACGAATTTATTCTTTCTTGGCTTTTTGTTATATACAGAGGCTATTAGAATTTTGAAATCAAAACCCTTTTCATGTACTACTAGTGTTGCAAGTCCCGTGAGAGAATATATCATTTATGCAATTTGATCTACGTACAGGTTTCAAAGTCTTCTGGATTCTGATCAAATGCAGAAACAAGTAGCTAGCTAGGTGCATGAGGTGAGGTTAATTAGAGATGAATTGTCAACTATTTTGGATGCTTTAAAATGTCTTTTTTAAAAGTGAGAATATATATAGTAGTGCAAGCACATCCAAAATCAATTACAAATTGTTTTGAATTGAAAAGCTAGCTAGAGTTAGATAGCTCCTTCTTCAATTCCTTCATTAATTCAAACATACAAAGTTGGTTAAAAAAATAAAATAAAATTAAAAAAAACAAAAAAAAAAACAATGATTTGCTACTCATTGGGACATCCCTTGCTTGTTACATGCATATCTTCATTAAGATTTTGTAGTCAACTTCTCCTTTATAGCCTGTTTCTTTGACTCCTTTTCCTCAATCCAACAACTGGGTTGGCAATGATCAATAAAGATAACAAGATTTTTAAAGGAGCAATTAGAGCATTAAATGGAGCCAAAGGAAGAACAAATAGACGACAAGATCGACAAGACACCATTATCAATTTTGTATCGGCCATTCTACCAATTCAAGTTTTAATCTATTACACGATTAGTGCTTTTGTTAGACGACTGTGGATATGGATTTCCTAATAATACCCTATTTGAACTTATCACACACTCCTTTATTATTTGTGGCTGCATTGCAATTTTCATTGTGTGATTCAAATAAAGGTGTATACAGCTAATATAATATAAGTCAAATGAATAAGATATTAAGACGTAAAGAGAGGACTATAACGTTAAATCTGTCAACGTAAATGATTTCGAACGATATAAAATTAAAGTTAAGATAAATGATATGTGTTCACACATACGTTTACTTGAATTGCTTCTTAAGTTATTGTTTCAATCAAGAGCTAATATAATATAATCCTTGTTTGTAAAATATGAGTGATGATGATCATCCTAATAGTAATCAACCATCTGATCAACTTTAAATTTCTTTTCATCATGAAATACGTCAAAGCATCAAGTCAACGGCATTGGTAGGTCCACATTACACGTGCATCAAGCCTTCCATATTGTTTGCCAATGAGAGTCTGGTCCCCAGTGAAACCATCATCACCGTCGTTTCTTCATCAGACGGCAGTGTACATACATACAGAGGACCCACAAGTATACTTAAACATACGTACAAATACTCGATCTGCACATAAATATAGAGATCAAAAAAAAAAAAAAGAGTGAGAGCAGGAGTGCAGCTTTTGCTTTTGGGATTGTTTAATGGGGACTGTGTGTTGACTAGTTGACTGTGGGAGTGGAGACAACGTGAGTGTATAATAGAATCAATAAAGCAAAAAACCAACTGAGATAAAAGTGAAAGAGATAATGATAATTCACAAAACACAAAACACAACAAAGATGTTAAGAAGAACAATTTACATCATCAATCTCAAGCCCATCCCTCGAGATTCTCAACGTTGTCTAATAATTATTAAGACCAGAGAAAAGAATAATAATAATAATAATAATAATAATTCTCTTCTTTAAAAGAAGAGAATTAGAGAATGTTGGATTCTCAAGACTCCACTGTTTCACTGTTGGATTATTATTATTAATATTGCAGTGCTTGCTTTAATTTAGTGCTTAACAGATAATAATCACTTGCTTTTTTCATATTTAAACCTGTACAGGAATAGTTTGCACAGGAGAGAATTCTCAAGAAATATAAAGAAATGCATGATTGGAGGAATTTTCTTTTCCAATCATGTTTTGATATATATCTAGATTTGGTTAATGTGGTTTTAGCTTTTATATATTCTATTTCCTTCACTTTGTTGAACCCTCTTTTAGCCTTTGCTTTCTTTGCTTTGGCTCTTGCCTCTTGACACAAAGTTGAGTGTGTGAGTGTGAGTGTGAGTGTGAGTGTGAGGGAGAGAGAGAGTGAGAGAGAGAGAGAGAGAGAGAGAGAGAGAAGCATGAGATGAAGAGTTGCTCTGGTTCTGGTTGGCTTGTGATGTAACCATTACATGTAACAAAACAAACAAACAAAAACCATTGGTGGCCTGGTGTTGAATTTTTCATACCTGCTCCTTTACTTGCTGATTTTGCTTTCTAGCTAAAATTCAATGGAAATCACAAGAAGAAGAGATGCTGTTCTGTGTTGTTTGGCATTTTTGTGCCTGTGGACTTCTGCATGTGGGTTGCTTTCAACCAAAGGTGTTAACTATGAAGGTAACTGGTTTTTTTTTTTTTTTCATTAACAAATATCAGAACATTAAGTAATATTTTTTTGTTTGAATTTTTGTAGTTCAAGCTTTGATGGGGATTAAGAATTCCCTCTATGATCCACATGCTGTTCTAAACAACTGGGATGAAACCTCTGTTGATCCATGCAGTTGGGCTTTGATAACTTGTTCTTCTGATGGTCTTGTCATTGGCCTGTAAGCTAGTTGACTTGAACAAAAATTCAAATATCTAATTAATTAAAGATTGTAACATCATATATATAGAGTGTTGAAAATTGTGTTTTTTTTTTTTTTGTTGCAGAGGAGCTCCAAGCCAGAATTTATCAGGCTCTCTTGCACCAAGTATAGGCAACTTGACAAATCTCCAGCTTGTGTGAGTACACATACATACAAAATATGATTTTTATTTTTTATTTTTTATTATTTTTGGTTCAAACATAAATTTTTAAGTATTCATTAGAAGAGATTTTTAATTTGCAGGCTGTTACAAAGTAACAACATATCAGGACATGTTCCTAGTGATATTGGGAGGCTCCTTAAACTCCGTACACTTGATCTTTCAAACAACAACTTCATTGGTCCAATTCCCACTACAGTAACTCACATGAAAAGCCTCCAATACCTGTATGTAATTAATTAATTAATTAATTAATACAAAGATTTGATGTTAATTTTTTTTTGAATTCTTAGTCTCCATCTGATGATAGTGTATGTTTTGAACTTAAAATCATCAGGAGGTTGAACAACAACAGTCTTTCTGGAGAAATTCCTCTCTCTTTGTCCAACATGTCACAGCTTGCTTTTCTGTAATTCTCTTAAACAACTTATTTTATTTATGATGATAAATTTTATCTCTCAACAAGATTAATGATATATTTTTAATGTTATAGGGACCTGTCTTTTAATAATTTGAGTGGTTCTGTGCCTCATTTCCATGCTAAAACATTCAAGTAAGTTACTCAGAAGATTGAATTAGTAGCTTCGTGTTCATTATTTGATGATTAGCTTAACATAAGTCTTTTTATGGATTGACACAGTATTGTAGGAAACCCTCTGATATGTGCCACCGGAACTGAGCAAGACTGCTTCGGAACAGCACCGTTTCCGCTCTCTTTTGCCTTGAATAATTCCCAAAGTAACTATAATTCCTGCCTTTTTCAAGTCTTTTTTCATTTGATTCACTTCAAATTTTGAACTTCTTCTTTTCAGAAAAGTTGGGTTGCTTCTTTTTCTTTACATGAAATTATCATCACTTTTTGACTTTTAAGTTGAACTCAAAATTCACATGAAATTTTGTATGTTGTTTTTAGATTCACAGCCTTCTTCTGGGAAATCTAAGAGCCATAAAATTGCTTTGGCACTTGGTTCAAGCCTAGGCTGCATCTGCCTTTTAATTCTTGGCTTTGGATTCCTTCTCTGGTGGAGGCATAGACATAACAAGCAAATATTCTTTGATGTTAATGGTTAGTGAAACATAAATTAAGACCTCTAGCATATTAAATGCAAATAGTTTGATGGAAACCAAATAAATTGTCCTGGTTTAATATTTCAGAACATCATCATGAACAAGTTTGTCTAGGAAACTTGAAGAGATTTCACTTCAAGGAGCTTCAGAATGCTACCAACAATTTCAGCTCCAAGAACTTGATCGGAAAAGGTGGTTTCGGAAATGTCTACAAAGGGTATCTCCGAGATGGAACTCTTGTAGCTGTAAAAAGACTCAAAGATGGGAATGCAATTGGTGGTGAAATCCAATTTCAGACTGAAGTAGAGATGATCAGCCTGGCAGTTCACAGGAATCTTCTCCGTCTCAACGGGTTTTGCATGACAGCAGCTGAGCGGCTTTTAGTCTATCCTTACATGTCCAACGGGAGCGTTGCTTCCCGTCTCAAAGGTAAAAGCATTTCATTGATGTTCATCATCAAAGGTAAAAGCATTTCACTAACATTTGTACCTCTTTCTTCCCTCTGTAGCCAAACCAGTGTTGGATTGGGGAACAAGAAAAAGAATTGCCTTAGGAGCTGCAAGGGGGTTGTTATATTTGCATGAACAATGTGATCCCAAGATCATTCACCGGGATGTGAAGGCCGCGAATATTTTGCTTGATGATTATTGTGAGGCTGTGGTAGGAGATTTTGGTTTGGCAAAACTGTTGGATCACAGAGACTCTCATGTTACTACAGCAGTGAGGGGCACTGTGGGGCATATAGCCCCAGAGTACTTATCCACCGGCCAGTCCTCCGAGAAAACAGATGTTTTTGGTTTTGGAATCCTTCTTCTTGAATTGATTTCTGGGCTAAGAGCTCTGGAATTCGGGAAATCGGCGAATCAAAAGGGAGCCATGCTTGACTGGGTGAGCTAAGCAAAGATGTTTTTGGTTAATGCAAAATGATTCACTTATTCATGTCATGTACTCATGTGTCTTATGACCATAATTGCAGGTGAAGAAAATCCACCAGGAAAAGAAACTTGAGATGATAGTTGATAAGGACCTGAAAAACAACTATGATAGAATCGAACTTGAAGAGATGGTTCAAGTAGCTCTGTTATGTACTCAATACCTTCCAAGTCACAGACCCAAGATGTCGGAGGTGGTACGGATGCTCGAAGGAGACGGTCTTGCAGAGAAATGGGCAGCTTCTCAAAGAGCTGAAGCAACCAGGTCCAAGGCCAATGAATTCTCCTCTTCAGAGCGATACTCCGACCTCACCGATGACTCTTCATTGTTGGTTCAAGCAATGGAGCTCTCAGGACCAAGGTGACACTATGAATAACAACAACAATGTGCCAAAATGAGCTTGCTGTACAGTAGCAATATACCGGAGCTGTATCAAATTTCTTCTGATTGTACAGATTCAGATCAAAGAAACTGATATTTTTAGTTGGGTGTTAAATATCATCTTTCTAGAGACGTTTTTTTACAGGGGATTTGGTTGTAATAGCAAAGTTTTTTCTGAAATTAAAAAATTGTAATGTTTGTTGTTTTCTACCTTCAAAAGGATTATACATGAAACCATTCGCTGAAAACCTATAGGCAATCATCTTCTTCATCAGTTCTGTGCATACAACGGTCGATGACAAAATAATAATAATAAAAAAAAAAAAAATAATGGACAATCCACCATAAAAATATAAAGATGCTTAATTCTGGACAAATACAATCTCTGCTTGATCAGATGCTCGTCGAAACCTCACCAGCTCGATCAACATACTCAGTTTTCTATCCTTAAGAAAGACACAAGGTGTGATACTCATTGTCTCCAGTACTGGAGAATTCTTAAGCAAATATTTGATCAATTCCATCTCATGTGGCACACCAGCTATATCCGTCATCTTTACAAATTTAAGATGATTAAACGAACAATCTGAAGGGCATTCTTTCTCCCAAATATCCAAATCATATTCTTCTTCTGTAGCAGCTAATGAATTCGATGAACCCTATACACAACAAGGAGCAGAAAACAGATTTCAGCTGGTATACAACAACATTTTTATCACAATTCATAAAATCAAAAATTTCCGTAACTTACCGAAACTTTAAGTTCTGTCAGGTTAGGAGAGTTTGTGATCAAACGAATAACAACCATTATCTCTTTCATATCTTCAAAACTCACTTGATGTAATTCAATTATCTTTAGTTGGCTATACGTAATTGGAAGTCTTCCTGGGTCATCACCTATACTCAAATACTTCGGAAAAAGATAAACAAACCTAAGCTAATGGTCTAGCTAAATTATTTATACTAAAAATCTCGAATATGATATATATAGATATATAGCTACATCAGCTTCATTATGCTAAAAAACAGTAGTAATAAAATGTTACCTTTGTGAAATAGATATACCCAACGAGCTTATTGAGAAGCGGTACCCCACCGAGAAACTTGATAAAATTGCAACTTGAACTTTGCTCAAAGTGTTCAGCAATATCATCAGTCATATACATAGCAACAGAGATTTCAACTAATAGTGGAGTATTTTCAAGACAGACATCTTTGAATTCACCTTCTAGGTATAAGTACTTCAGATTTGGAGCATTTATATTAAGATCTAAACTATCTGAGTATGTTAATGACAAACTCTCAAGGACTGGGCAACTAGAAATGAGACTTTCAATTGCTTCTGGGGCAACAAGAACTTGATCAAGATTAAGGCTCCTCAAACTCGAAAATCCTTTAAAATTTGGAACTGGATCAAATTCACAACGATGTAGCTCCAAATGAGTCAACTTCTTACAATTAAAAAGACATGAAGGTACTCTAAACCACTCCCCTTCTCCTAATTCAAGAATCAATTCTTTTAAATCATTCCTTGAAAGGAAAAGTAACCACTGATCTATATCCGGGCAACACGGCAGATATGTAGTAGAAAGCTGGAACTTGTGAATTGGTCCTTGGTGAAGAAAGAGTGCCCGGGTTATAAAATTTACAATGCTCTTCTCAACTAGTGCTCGATCATTACATAGGGTAACACACGCTCCATCAAATACAAGTTCAGTAAGGGTAGCCCATTTGTACCTCCATTTAGTTGATAAAGTGCTAGTTCTTATAGCATCTCTTATCGGTAGGTGCGTTAAGATGATTTCTATAATGCTCTGAGGCAAATCACTTATCAAATCTAGTGCTGCAACATCACCCATCTGCATTTTCAGGTAAACCAACAAGTCAATGCAAAATCTAACCTGGATGGTTAAGTACAAAACCACATGCTAATTGACATCATTATCTCTACAGGAACATCTCGATATAGAAAAATGAAGAAAAACCTTGATATTTCAATCATCATCCAATTTATCAATTTATTTGCCGATTGAACCCTAGTGAAATAGCATCAATTCTTCATTTTCATTCATTACTTAACTTTCAATTCCCATCATTTCCTTGGATATGCACCAACTACAAGACCAAGAACATTCATATTTTCAAATTCACATCCTCTAATAGACCTAAGATGAAATATATGCCATCGACATTCTACTAGTAGCAGAATTTATATATATATAACTGAAAAATTAAACGAAACCCGTGAATTCGTTTCCATTTCCATTGTTGGGTTACTGAGAAAACGGTAAAATTAAGACAAGCCAAAAATCCAACTAAATAAATCACGGTTGATCCCAAGCGAAAGGATCGAATCCACGCTAATGAGAATCATATTGTCGATCAACAACAAAGGAAACAAACGCAATTATAACAGAGATAAATTAAAAGTGCCAAAATATGTAAAAGAAAGAATACCTTAAGACAGACTTGAGAAGGCGAACATTCTACAAGTACCAATCGAATTCTCCAATCTCCACTTTACTTTCACTACGCTTCGCCGTGTTTTTTATGGCACCGCTTAAAGGTTAATATCACAAAGATCCCTGAATATTGTCTAAATCACACTCTGATGAATGTTTACAGTTTATTATCAAAGAACCCCTACTGTTCCTTTGATTTTAGGGAGAAAGAGAAAAATCACTAATTTCACTAATTTTTTATTTTTTAAGTAATTCTTTCAGCACTCCATTTAAATTTTTTTACTTTAATTACAATTCTATCATTAGTGAAAATTACTTGAAAAAACAACATAATTTTAAGTCTACAAATATGAAACATGTTTTACAAGCAAAAAACCTTATCCCATATAAGGATCGAACCCCGTTTAGTCCGCGAGATTAGATTGGATTGAGAAGGATTGAGTTTGAGATTGGGATTGAAATAATCATAGTTCCTTAAAATCGGTTGAAAATTGAATAACAAATTATTGAATTAATTTTTTTGATGAAATAAATATTTAAATAAATATTATTAAATTAGCAATATTCCAAAATAATTTTAAATAAAATTTTAGCTTTATATTGTTTTTAAATAAATCTAATATACAAATATATAATCCAATCCAGTGTTGGCCCCAACCCCAAACATTAGAGTGATATTGAAAATAATTCAATCCTCTCTAATCCAATGCACCAACCCTTAGGCTCTCGTTTGGTGTGCATGATTGGATTGGACTATTTTATGGGATTGGATTGGATTGATATAAGACTGAGATTAGATGAGATTGGATTGGTTTAGACTGAACTAAATTAATAATATCACTCTATCCAAACCCACTATCAACGATCTCTATGTTCTCTCTCCTCTCCTTCTCTGCTTTCTTTCTCTTCTTTTTTTTCACACAACTCCAATCAACAATTTTTATTCACAAAATCCAACAATCAACTCCATCTTTATCTCATCTCTTCTCTTCTCTTGCTTTGTTACCTGACAAAATTTGAATCTTCCCCTTCTCTCTCCTCCCATCTCTTTCTCTCATTTCTCTATTACAACAATGGTGGAAAAAAAATTCTAGATCTGCTATGGTGAGAGGAGATTGCACCGGTACGTGTCAAAGGTGGTGGTAGTTATGACAGTTGGAGCAATGACAGTTCGAGATGTGGCGACCAGCGGAAGTTCGAGGTGTGTGGAGATCTTGTGGTGGTCACTAACGATGGAGGGCGCAAGCAGTGAGAGGAATGTGTAAAAATAGTCTTGGGATAAATAAAGGTAGGGTGGGTGTTGGGTTTATTTTATCTCACAATCATGAGACTTAATTTACTTTCAAGATTAGTAATCCCATATCCAAAATAACACCAAACACTGAGTTGAGACTAAAATTGTCCAATTCTAGTCCGGTGTGCCAAACATGGCCTTAGATCTCTCATTGTCCGCCTTTCACCACACCTTTTAGAACAAATTTACATCTCTCCTCGTCTCACAATCACCTCTTAGAGATCTTGTAACTCAAGCATTGTTGTTAGAATGTGATTGCTTGTCACCTCTATTTTTTTATATTTTAAGAATAACATAAATTTAGGATTTGGAAAAGATGTATGACTTGAACCTATAACCTTATGGTATAGTTGTGAGGATATACCACTAGACCAATCTTATTTTGTCGTCACTGCTTTTTATTGTTACGAATCATGATATATAACATTAAT
Organism: Acer negundo; assembly: GCA_035582765.1. NCBI lineage: Eukaryota > Viridiplantae > Streptophyta > Magnoliopsida > Sapindales > Sapindaceae > Acer > Acer negundo. Next base: position 9,690,557 of record CM069239.1, on the reverse strand, counting down.
GTGTACACTCTGGGTCCCAAGGAGGAGAGTCAAAGATAAACTACCTCTTCATACTATAGTATCTGTAATAAAAAAGTGGAGAAAATTGTAAAGATGCTTCTCGTAATTATCTTGGTAGAGATGCTCTAAGTAGCAAAATATCCACTGCCAAATGGCAATAATGGTTCCCGGAGTTACAAAATTGGCTAAGAGCAGAACCCTTCATTAAAAACCTCAAAAGAGAACCTTGAAAACTCTCGGTAGCCTTCAAACAATTTGGCTGTCTTTCCCGTGCCGAAGGGCAGTATTGCAAAATGTTTTGTAGGAACCACAACAAAACGAGAATTCGTGAATAATGGCATGGCAACTAATATTTGAGAAACAAAATCAATTTCGGGATAAATACCCCTTCAACACCATGATTCCTAAGCCACCAATTGCCAAAGTTAAGAGAAGAGGAACTTTGGTGGGTTCATCATCATCACCAATCATACCTCTCTCGTTTTTTCTTACTTTGTGAGACTGCTCTCCCATGCTCTCACGAACAAGATTGCTAAGGTTGTCCAACTGGTGCATGATTTGACGCTGTCCCCGTGCAATACCTGTTATCTGATTCATACAGAGTGGGCACAGATCAGAAAAAGGATAGGTCACCCAGCAAATTCAGTAGCTTCAAAGTTATAAATTCACACGATCAACTACACGAGTCGACAAAACTGTGACAACATCATTTTTACTCAAAAAAGAGAGCATATAATCTTTTATGTATGTCGGTTTGCAACCTAACTTTCAAATTTCCACCTACATTTTGGATAGTAAATGTACCTAAGAAAGTAACAGCTATTGTACCTCTTCCATTAAAGGAGACTCAATAGCTAACTGGGAAGAAGATAAAGAATTAGGCATTATGGATCCAGTCAAAGAACCATTGCCTAAACCCGATATGAAGTGAGAAGTTGGACCAGAGCCAATACAGGCCTCAGCTTGGAGCACCAGATTATGTTGGCTGATAGAAGTTTTCTTGATGGTTAACTTGGCATTCAGCTCCTCAATACAAGTTGTAAACTCGTCCATTCTATCATTCAGAGAGGAGATATGTTCTGAAAGTTGAGTGACTCCCTATAAAAGGGTTCATCAGTAATGAGGTTTAAGTCTCCATATGATTACACCAGCAAAACAATGTAAAAGCAATCCAAAAACTAAGACATAAGCATACCCGATTTGCGAGAGTTGCTGGTGAATCTGCACTTCTGTCATCAAACTTCCTGTTATTCCCAGCATATCCAGTAAGCTTGGGCAGATTCTTGTCCCTATGAGTTGAATATGAATGCGACATACCACTGCTAAATGTCAACATTGGTCACTCTATTTAGTTGAAGGTCAACTAGCTTTAATCGAAGCTTCAGCACTATAGTTAAAACCAAAGAGAGAGAGAGAGAGAGAGTACACATGCACCTTCGGAGATTCTTATTCCTCATGGCAACCCTATCAGCAGAGGCACGTGAAAGTGCTTCTTTGGGGCTTGATACCAGATCCTCATCTAAACTGAGCTTCGTCTTTAAATCTTCTGGCAGGGACTACAAAAATGATCAGATCAGGATTACTGATGAAGGAGAAAAGCATTAATAATCTTTTGGTAGTTGTCATACCATAACTTCATTTACAAGCTTTTCCAGTTGAATCTGTTCTATATAGGTGCGTGGAATGTATGAACCTTCCAATCCCAGCTGCTCAGCAACAGATTTTACAATCATCCGATCTCTTCCTTGCACCTATTCACCAAATTAGTAAGAATGCTATCGTTACAGTTGGCTTCATGAAAGTTCATCAAATAAACTTGGAAACAACAAAGATGTCAAGTAGTGTATCATTTTTTCACTAGAAAACCTCTAAACTTTCAAGTTTTCTAAGTAATTATTCACATCCCTCTTCTTAAGTATGCATTTCTCAATATAATTTAAAAGATAGCATTATGTATACAAAATTTTATATTTCTCACCAAAAAAAGTGTACGCAGTTATGAGGCAGTGCATGCGGGGAATCAAGTGAAACCACATGAAATTTTACATACAGACTTCACCAGAAAAAAGAAAAAAGAAAAATAGGTCCATAATCATTTTCTACACAATTTTGATTTAAGATCTAACTTCTTCTGTAAATTAAGCAGAATCCTACCCTAGCACACAGTTACCATAAACAAACAACAACACAATGCAAGCCAACAGAAGAAAAAATATAGAAATGTCTACCCTTAAATCAATTAATGACAATGGAACAAAACAAAAAATTCAATCAAGGTAATGCATAAGAACGATTTCACATCACCAAGTAAACAGTAAATTTTCAACAATAATTAAAAATACCATGTAAGAAACCACTAGTAAGTACATGCAGGTATGGAAATCGATAAATTGTACCTGAATATATCGTCGATTTAGCTGTTCTAACCAGTCAATTTTCACACACACACCCCTACTATCAGAAAATACATGGCTGCTTCTTTTAAGGATGGTTGCTATTGTGTATCCCAAGGCCATTAGCCCACCAAGAAGACGCACACTGACTTCAAAAGTAATTCTTGGTGATATAACAAATGGACTATCTGTCACCCATTCCTGAAATTGAAAATTACAACCTAGGGAATCAGATAATATTACAAATATATATTTTTTTCATTCTCCATAAATCAAACACATTTCTTTACTTGAGAGGAAGCACATGGACATCAAATTACTACAGAAAACATGATATATCCAACATTTGGACATCCAAGATCAAGGCCTTAGGCCAGAGTGTTAATAGGCATGACTTTTTGGTGCCTTTCACCAAATCCTGTGTACCATAGGCAAAATAAAGACAACAACGTCATCCAATTGGCTATACCCTCTATAGTTTTTGATTTCTAGTAATATTCTTCCTAAATTTTGATATTAGAAGTTTGTATTTTTAATTGCTTCTATTAGACAATACCCCTAATCAAGTCGAATATGAAATGCTTAAAAAGTACTACCATTTCACAAGTTACTTTGCAGCTAATCAGATTGGAAAAGTCTTAAACTAACGTACTAAGCCAATCTGCATATGTAGTTGCTATTAGCTTTTGGCATATCTAGAGCTAGACCTATCAAAGTCCTTGAGGATCTTGATTTCTTTAACACATAAGCACAGGACCTCTGAAACTGTAACTATTTCTCAAAGCACACAGAACTTAATATTGTGATGATAAATAAATAAATTAAGTGGAGGTAACCTCAAACATCAGACTATATTTTCCATCTTTATTCCGCATCCTCAAATATGATTGGCAAGATTCTGGATCTTCACCAGGTGGAAGTAGATATATATCATAGGTCTGCTCCATAGTTTCTGTCCGTTCTTCAGTAATAACAGCCTTGATTTCATCCTCTGACAAATTCTTTGCTGTCTACAACAAAAGAAGCACTCAGATATTAATGTTGACAAAGACATAGTTATTGAAAATGCAATTGAGAATCCAACAATGGTATCAACAGTAGAAAAATTATCAAGCAAGAATAACCTTTAAAATATAAGTGGGACTCTGGAATCCAGTGAATGGGTTGAATTTGTTTATGATTTTTATATGAGCTGTTTGGAGATCTGGCTCAATGAAAGCCTTGTACATAGGATATACCTGTACAAAAGAGTGAATTTTAGTACTTTGAAGAGTCAATTGTCACTCCATGTAAAGTACAAAAAAAAAAAAGGTTTAAAATGATGATACAGAAAATAAAATGAACAAACCGTTTCAGAAATTTGATGGATTATTTCTTCTGGTTCTTGGTCAGCACGCTGTATGTCGCGTAAAACCCGTTTGACTAGATCAAAATGAACTCCCCCTGTAACCGATACCCGAAGATCCAATATAGGTCGCAACTTTTCACTCAAAGCATAGATGCCCTCAATAATCACAATACGGGAACTAGGGACTTCAACGGTCCTGTCACAATTCATGTTCACATTAGGTAATGGAAGCACCGGGTCAATATGAAAAGAGTATAAGATATGCACAGGTGGCTTGGATCCTTCACTTGAACAATAAAGGCACAATCCCCACGATAGTACAAAATAATTTGCTAATAACTTTTCTGAGGCAAATCAAATTATGACACTCAGAATGTAGCCAAGAAATTGTGACATAAGGGAGATAAAAAAAGAGCTCAAAGTTTGGCACTTCGAAATGATCATGGATTTAGAATATATGATGATAACTATTTTCCTTACATGTATAGCAGCATTGTGTGATGATTTAATACTTAACAGCAATCAAAGCAAATGATGGAACAAATTACGTGTATTAGATGAAGCATTCAACCTGTATCCAGTGCGGGAGCTAGACTTGAAATCATAGATAGGAACCTCGACATGCTTCCCTGCCTTCAAATCTTGTATATTCTCAAGCAATGTCTCATAGTCAGTCAAGCGTGGATCTGATTCAAATGAAAGAAGATTAGAACCCATAGCACAACATTACATGCTTTATCTCACCCACCAAAAAATTTGTCTATGATGATGAAAGGCCAACTTCTTTTACAGGAAAACAGTAAAATGCTATTAAGAAACTTCTCTACAAGCAACAAGAAACTATCAATCATATCATGTTCAAATCTGTTGGATGCATGTAAAATGTTACACAATGCATTCACTTATTAATAACACATAAAAGAAAGCAATGAGTTAGAGTCCTAATAGAAGCCAAGGGGCAATACATCTAAGACTTACTAATTTGACACACCAAAGGAAAGTATGAAGATTTGGTCAGACTGAATAATTTGTCCATACTCCAATCTTTTGATGAGGTTTTCAGCCTTCCATTGGAGGGAACTCGGAGAAAAGCAGAGTGGATCTTCCAATCCATTACATGAATATTTGGAAGGAGAGAGGCAAAAGCAAAACATCCGCTCTCTTACGATAATATATAAATGAGAATCTTTTTACATACATATATTCAAAGCATTTAAAACAAGAAATGAAAGAAAAAATTCAAAAAATTTCCATGCAACCCATGTTTTAGGTCTAAAAAAGATCTGCAAACCTATAACGGATAAAACTTTTTTTACTATTCAAATAGTTTTCTTTAAGTTTGCTGCTAAACCTAACATCGTAGCTGCATTACCAGTATAATTTCCAGGGATGCACAAAATGCTTCGAAGAAATAACAGAAGAATGTTTGAAATGTTGATAGTGAAAAAATAAACAGATATAAAATGAGCTGCTAAATCCACCATACTGGAAATGTTATTTCTGTCATTTAGGTGGTTATTCAAGGAGGAGGCAAGCAGACTGCTTTACAGTTGTTAAAAAGAAATTGATCTGACGTACCATGCAAAGATGTCTGGTTGGGAGATTGTGGGCTTTCGTTAATATTTATATTTTAACAAGAAAAAGAGTTCATACAGAATATATACTCAAAGCAATAAGGACTCAATAGCTAAAAGATAAAGGAAATCCAATTGTGGAGAAGGTGTAGGAACCATCTACTGAACACAAATATTACATAATATAATTAATTGCTCCACTCTGTTCACCAGCACCAGTCAAAGGGTTAGCTCTCCAAGCTAGATGATTCCTTTTACCGCTAAAACTTTACTGCCAACTAGAAAGGACTTCTAAAATTGATGTTTTGCAAACCTAGAGTAATCCAAACTAAAAGAACTCAGAACTTGACAGATCCCTAAAAACTGAATGATGTTACGTTACTCTCCATGTTGCTTAAATAAGGAGCACAACATGATCAAAAACTGCATCCTTTTTCATCACATGATCAAAAACCACATCCATTTCATCATATTATCCATTGTCAAGAATAAAATAAAAATTTCTGTGATTGTCCCTCCAATCAAATAGTTGGAAAAAGTGACTCATCAGTAAAACAGATTTATACTTGTTGCTTGCATCAATAAACAGCATACAGCCATCTTACTGGACAAAACAATAATAAAAATTAATCAGCTTTATTTTTATAAAGGAATAATGATTTCTAAAGCTAGAAGAAAATCATCGTAATTTATTCAACCACGTAGAGAATAGATCTTTCCTAAAAGAAAAACAAAGATTAAAAAATTGTGATGCAAACACATTAATGATTACTTTCCAAAAACTTATCCAGATACGAGTATATATCACTTTTCGGATAGAAGGTGATGTGCGCAGAAGATTACCATCAAAATTGCCATCAACAAGTCGACTAGAATCATTGTAGTTGTCCATAGATAAAACAGCAACGCTGGGCATAAAGTTGAGTATCTTTTCTGTAAATACGCTCTTCCCAGCCCCAGAAGGACCAGCTACTCCTACCAATATTATTCCTTCATTCTTTTGGGCTAGCAGTTGACATGCTCGAATAACTATGAAGAAACCCTTCTCAAATGATAAAGGATCTTGTATTGACACTATCTCATGTCGGTCAGAGTCCTTTCTCTTAACCAAACGGATTTGATCTTTTAAGAGACCTGGTTTTCTATGGTGTGATTCAGCATTAGAAGCATCTTGAGCCATGGAAAAATGTTCTCTACTACCCACTGTTGAAAACAAATAGAAATGCATTAATGCAAATAAATTCAGAAGAATACCAAAGAAAATAATACATTTATGTACGTGAAGTGTGAGAGTAGGAAAATGAGAATGCTTTTAGGGTAAACTCAGATGGACAGCAATGATAAAGTGAACATTGGTTGATAGCATTCGATGAATTCCCAAGGAAAGAGCCTAATCAGGTACACAATCTAGTTACTCATTCAACTATGAATTATCTCTACATAATCTGAGAAGAGTTGCATTTTGATTAACCATCCGTAAAAATTATTTAAACAATATTAACATCAGGGAATTATTATAAACAAACATAAGTAAATGAAGCTCTCAAAAGGGCTCTCTCAGACAATGCATAGACCCACAACTGGTGGTGTCTTCAATATTCAAAGATGTGTATGAACTAAGCGCACCGCTAAACTCCCTCTCTGTTCCCTAAATCAAGGAGGTCTAATATAGATAGATAAAACACATGTACACACAAGACACTAGAAAATTCAGGAAGGAGTATCTTTTGGATCCAAGACTTTAGATACTGCAAGGCAACCACCAATGCTATTATGCCTTGATACAGGATGACATTTTGCCATATGTTCAAGTCAAATATAGGGATTAATGTTAATCTGACTTAATTATAGAACCAAGAGCTGAACAATCAAAGAGTGTCATGTAATTGACATCATTCTGAGCTTTTGTTGAGCAACTACTAAGCTATCACACATGTTACTTAACAATTTGACAAAAAAAAATCAAATCCGTATTATCAGCTTCCACATATATCATATACATGGAAAAAATATTATTTGCTGACACTATAAGCAAAATATTATGGTCAAATTTATTCATGCTGGTAAAAATGAAGGCATCACAAACCCTTTTATGATAAACTTAAAGCAGCCTTACACATGTATTAGGTCCTCTGCAACTAACTCATGGCAAGCCAGTTGAACTTATTATAGTTACACTGCAAACTATATCCACAATCGATTGTAAGAAGTCATTATTACATCATATCTTTTTGTTTTTTGGATAGCAGACAGAAGAACCAAAATCTCATGATTTCCATAATTTAGACCTTGGACCTTTCACATGAGAGTGATGCTACTCAAACCCTAAACCCAACGGCTTTTCAGGACCAATATATCAAATTCAGAATGTAATTCAACACTAGCTCAAAAAAGCTACCACATTTTGTGCTAATATTTATCTACTATATTCACATCAAAAAAGGTGCCAACGAAACAGTAACTCCTAAGTCCAACAAAAACAACAATTAATGTCATACACAAAACAGCAAGCTACAATTTCAAGATTCAAACGAACAACTTTTACACTCACCTTGCAATTAATAACACAATATTTTGATCCCCTATCAATCACCCACCACCATAAAATCACATACCAATGATCACCTACAGAATTTTATATCACAAAAACAAACACCCAGAAAAGAAAATCAACGCAAAAATAACGAACCAAGGAGCGCCAAACAAGGTTAAAAACAATTTTCAAACAACTTGGTTGGATCTAATATAACACTCGTATGCAACCCGCTTAAGATAACATGAATCAAAGTGAATAAAAAACAACAAGTACCCAGATATTAAAATGGCTTAAACAAAAAATACCCACAAGTCAAAATGAAATAAACATGTGATATAGCAACGTAAGAGCACTCACCGAGCAAGTTTCTTGGAGAAGTTTTTTTTTTTTTTTTGGAACAAGTCACACACTGAGTTCACCAGCAAAAAAAACTCTGAAAGCGTTGCTATTTTCGACTCTCTACATAACGCGTTTTATAGTATTCAAGACTTGGGTGGAATGTGATTTTCCGGGAATTTTTTTTTTTTTTTTTTTTTGGGGGATGGGAGTGTGAATTCTTCAGAATCTGCCAAAGACTCGAGAAAGAACTGTGTGTATGACAGAGTGAAATATATTGAATAGTTTGATATTGATTCTATTTCTAATTATATATTTTTATATATTTTTTGAATTCACGTAACTTAACTAACAATCGCGGAGTTTGTTAGACTACAATACAAATGATTTTAGAATTACAATTTACAGCCCAATCTCATCATGTTTTTCTTTGCCATGGCGGCGAATAGAGGGCGCTTGGGCTTGAAACTTGTCCCAACCACTATCATTTTATTCTTCTATATATCTTGTACATTATTGTAATTATGTTCATCGCTTTTTTCAAACTATTACAGTAAATTTGAGGTGATTCAAACGTACAATTTGTAAAGTTAGACCTAGCAATTAGTCGACTCGAATTTTACTCAACCCAAATCTACCCATTAACTTATTGGGTTTGAACATGGAAACCTAAACTCATTTGCTATTTTAATATGTAATCCGAAACCGATCTATTTAACTAATTATATTTATTATTATTTTTGGCAATTAATAATTTCATTTGATTAAGGAAAAAAAAATTAGAATAAACAGAAAAAATAATAATAAATAAATATAAATGTATATCAAAACTACTTTTTCATAAACTTTAACGGTAAAATTGTATAAAATTAAAATATTTTTAAAATTAATGGGTCATTATGGTTTTTTAAGGGATAAACTCGAACTATTTTTTTTTTAGTCTTAATAATCTAATTCATTAATAACACGACTCAATATAGTTGTAAGAGGTATATCATTTGTCGGTCTCTTATCCTTGTTAAAGTTTAGAATTTTAATATAATTAATTAAATTAGTTCTTTTTTATTTATTTATTTTTTTTTCAAATTGACACAAATAAGATTATAGAAGTTAATTATGCAAAAACAAATTCATAGGTTTTGGTTGATAAAAACACCATATCTTTTGAATTGCTAGTTTTAAGTTTTAACTCAAAAGACTAGTAAAATCATGGAAAATGATTTTGAGTGACTATAATATTAATTCGAAAAGAAATAAATGTATTTTTTGAAAGAGAGAATCTTTAATATATTTTTCAAATCAGTATTTAGTAGATTTTCTTATAATGTTTTACATGAAATAAATACTTTCAATTAAAAATTACTTTTAAATTTTTTATACCTAAACATTTGGCAAATGTACCTAAAATGCTGAGGGCAATGCAAAGCTGAAGCACAAGGACAGGGGTCAATAGTGAGTATATCGTACGCAATCTCTTTATGACTGACATCAAATACTACAAACACAAACTTGATAACTACTTGTATAATATATGATAAAGCTCTTCTACTACTCTTACTTTATTTTCTAAACACTTATAAAATATACATCAATCAATTTAACTAAAAGTTTATGACTTCAAACGTAAGAGATATTGCAAAGCTAATAAATGTATTTTACCATCGAATCACATTTGACGTTAGACGTTATCGGTATGTAATATATTTCAAATATGTGGTATTTTAAATTTGAAAAATGTGGTGGTTTGGTATGATAAAAGAGCATATGATGATGGGTCAATTTCAGTTGCTATAACGAGACATGTACCCAATCTACAAGAAAGGAGGAATCCCTATTGTTTGTACCAAATAATGCCCAATATAATTGCTTAAGGTACCATACAACTATCATTTGCCATCACCAATCAACATGTTCATGAACCTATCTGGTAACATGCATGCTCTTGACTCTTGAAGGTAATGTTGATGGGATTGGCTACCGTACTTAAGCAAAAGTGTTGGTATTATACCAACCATTTTTTAGGAATAATTTCATTATTCACTCAAATATGAAAGTGGTTTCCAAATATTAAAGTTACCATTATAAGACAATAGTTTTGACATGTAATTTTCAATTTAATACTTGTAGATTTTATGACCTAGACAGGTCATTTTTATATGGGTCGCTATTTTAGAAATGATCTAAATAAGAAGATAAAGAGTGAATACGGATGATTATTTAAATTTGGTTAGAAGTCAAAGAAATTATACAAATTAGCAAAAAATATGTTTTGATTTGAACGGCCAGATAAAAATGAAAAATAAGCATGGGTGCATTAACATAGGTATAGTCAATGAACATGGCCTTCCACATTAGTGACGGGATTTGAATCGAGTCTCACCGTATGTATTTATAAGCATATATGGTTGGGAGTTTTCTTCCTACTATTATATAGATTTCCACAAGTTTAATCTCAAGCATGGAGCCATGTAAATTGTCGATGGTCAATATCATTAGTCATTTATTTTTGATATACCAAGTCTTATTCTTTGAAACTATCATTGACATTGACGACTATGCTTCAATTCATCCCAACAAACACGCAGGAATATCAACGTCCTTTCTGATCACCATTAATGACTATTGACTAAACCAAAGTCATTTCCTATCTAGGAATTTAATTTCATAAAATTAGAAAATCAATTTTTATTTGTAATAAAAGGAAAAACATTTTTGATGAATAGAAAAGGGTTAATTGTACTAAAGTATCCTGAATTTTTCCCTTAAGGTAAAAATATCACCAAGTTTAAGAAATTTAACACCAACATACCCTCCTGTTAACTTCCATCCATCATTCGTTAATGTTACGAGGGTAATTTAGTCTTCTTGCAATTAAAATGTATTAAATGAAATTATTTTTTAAATAATTTAAATAAGGAAAATGGATGGAGGTGATCTAATCTCCATCCACACCGTTATTTAATTAAAAATAAATAAAAAGGAAAAATCTCATATCCAAATCGACTTCCATCTCTCTCCATCAGAAATGGAGCTCGTTGGAGAGTGCTGCCAGATGGAGGTAAATTATAATTATATCAAAATTATTAGCTACCGTACGTAAGAAAAAGTGTTGGTATGATACCATTCATTTTTTGGGAATAACTTCATGGTTCACTCAAATATAAAAATGGTTTCCAAATATTAAAATTGTTTTCAAAATTATATCAAAATTAATCTTGAGTTATTCCTAAAAATTGTTGATATCATACTCATATGGGTATAATAGCCAAGTCCAACATGGATAAGTTTTTCTTGCTCATAAATCAAATCAATATGCGATCACCAATTCACCATCACCTTCGTACTGAGATTTGTTACCATTATATGACAATGGTTTTGACATGTAATTTTCAATTTAATACTCGTAGATTTTATGACCTAGACAGATCTTTCTTATATGTGTCACTATTTTATAAATGATTTAGATAAGAAGATAAAGAGTGAATATGGATGATTATTTAAATTTGTTTAGAAGTCAAAGAAATTATACAAATCAGCATAAAATATGTTTTGATTTGAACGGGATATAAAAGTGAATAAAAACGAAAAATAAACATGAGCGCATTAACATGGGCATAGTCAATGAACATGGTCTTCCACGTTAGTAACGGGATTTGAATCAAGTCTCACCATGCATATTCATAAATATATATGGTTGGGAGTTTTCTTCCTACTATTATGAATAGATTTTCACACATGTATCGTTTAATCTCATGTAAATTTTCAGTAATCAATATCATTAGTAATTTATTTTTGATATACCAAGTCTTATTCTTTGAAACTATCATTTATGACATTGACGACTATGCTTCATTCATCCCAACGAACACGCAAGAATATTAATGTCCTTCGTGATCACAATTTATGACTATTGACTGCACCAAAGCCATTTCCTATCTAGGAATTTAGTTTCATAAAATTAGAAAAACAATTTTTATTTGTAATAAAGGGAAAAACATTTTTTTATGAATAGAAAAGGGTTACTTGCACAAAAGTACCCTGAATTTTCCCCTTAAGGTAAAAATATCACTAAGTTTAAGAAATTCATCACCAACATACCCTCCTGTTAACCTTTGGGCTACATCCATCATTCGTTAATGTCACGAGGGTAATTTAGTATTCTTGCAATTAAAATGTATTGAATGAAATTATTATTTAAATAATTTAAATAAGGAAAATGGATGGAGGAGATCAAATCTCCTTCCACACCGTCATTTGATTAAAAAAAAATAAAACGGAAAAAATCTCATATCCAGATAGAGTTCTATCCCTCTCCATTAGAAATGTAGCTCGTTGGAGAGTGCTACCAGATGGAGGTAAATAAGTGATGGGTTGATGTGGTTTTAAGGAAAGAAGAACATTTTAAGCTTTTAGATTATGGCTTTTGTGCTTTTAGCGAATTGATGTGTGTGTGATGGAGGATTTGAATTTCTTTCTTTCTTTCTTTGCTGCCATGAGAGGTTTCTGAAATGAGAGGGAGATCAAAAAATGCATGTGATTTGGTGTTGATTTGTGTGTTGGTTGATTGTGATGCATACGTAGAAAAATTAGAAATGAATTTATTTTTGGAATAAATTTATTTGATCTGTGTTTGTGTTGATTGGTTGTGCCTGTGATGGAGATGAGGGGTCAGTGCCGTGGTGATAAGGCTGAAGATGATATTTTTGGTTTTTTAATTTTTAATTTAATGTTGAAGATATTTTTATTTTGTTTTGTAATAAATAAATATAAGTAACAAATAATATATACTTTTTTGGATGATGTGGCGTGTTTTAATTTAATGTTAAGATGGGATGAATTTTTTATTTTATTTATTGTAATGAATAAATAATATATTTTTTTGGATGACGTGTCAAGAGTAAATTTGCCTTTTAGTAGAATTGGTTGGTCAACCATTAACCTTAACGGTTTGACTTTTAATTTAGGATATATTTGTGTTGAATTTATGAGACTTACCAATCAGGAATGAAGTGAATCAGAATCAAATTCCACCAGAAAAAGAATAGAGGGGAGTCATAATTAAGTTACTAAATTGAGTAAATTTCATTTCAGTGTTTACTAACAATTAAAGAATAAAAAATGGAATCAAATTTATTTCGTTTTTAGTGTTTACTTCAACTAAAGAATTAGAATGATATATAGTTGATTACAAAAATACCCTTATATATATATAATATGTTGAAATATATTTATTATTATGAAAACTCATAACACTATAACTATAATAATTAACATTTTTATATCGTAAACTTTCAACTAATTAGTCAATAATAATATAAGCTTGCATAAGCATAACCAACTGCACAAACAGCTAATATAGTTTAAAGTATGATGACCAAAGTGTTCAACACAAAAAGCAATTTCTCCTTCTTGATAAACTTAAGCGAGCCATTTGTATATACCATATGCAAAATGAATATTAGATACAGAAATAATAAGATAACTTCAAAAAAAAATATGAAGTCACCGTAGTGTATACATATATATATATATATATATATATATGAATATGATCTCGTTCCTATCAGGATTTCCTTATATAACTTTATCAAGATATTGAATGTGAGCCACTCATTTATAAAAGTGATTTAATGAGTGCATACATACCAATCAAGATATTGAATGTGAGTCACTCATTTATAAAAGTGATTTGATGAGTGCATACATACCAAGTCAAAGTGTGTGATACGAGTGGCTCACATTCAATGTCCTTATATAATTTTATCAGTGCATCCTCATAGAAAAATTTCCGTATATGAATATGCAATACTGTTTTATACAAAACAACATATATATATATATATATATATATGAATATGCAATACATGCTTCACGTAAAAAGGAAAGGAAGAAAAGAAAAAGGAAAGGAAAAAAAAAAAAAAAAAAAACATACACCGTTCATCACACAGTTCTTATATATATATATGAATAAGCAATACATGCTTCACGTAAAAAAGAAAAAAAAAAAATTAAACAAAACAGACACCGTTTAGCAACATAGTTTATATATATATATATAAACACACGCACCATGATTTCATACGAGATTCGATATTAATAAATATAGAATCAATGCAACAAGTCAATAATATTCATCAACGTGATTTTTATGTATATTCATGAAATCTAAGATTAAAAAAAAAGAAGCATAAATGTAGCAAGATTATAAGAAAAACGATGAACAAAAAAAAATGACAGAGAACAATTCCTAAAACATAACCATAAAGCGAAAAGAATTTATTTATTTATTTTTATATATAATTATTATAAGCGATGATATTTTAGTAAAACTACATGAATTCTCTTTTTTAATCAGGAAAGAGAACTTGATTCCTAGAGTGGATGAGAGGGAGGAATCAAATTCCCTTTCCATCAGTAACTTAATTATTAATTTAAGATTGGGGTCTACTTAACTTAATTCCTTAGAAGTTTAGTAAACACTAAAATTCATAAATCAGTAACTTAATTCCTTTTCATAGTTTGATTAATGATTAGTAAACGCGCCATAAAGGATAAATTTAGGGTACTTAAGTATAATTAACCCGGAATTATAAAAGAGCTTTTGTACGTTTTTCATAAAATTAAAGTTTTGGTGGTTAGGTTATGCAATCAAGTAATGAAGATACATTAGCTATTGCAGACATGAAGCTCCAGTCGAGCTCGATCGGATACCCTTAATTTGTAACACCTTCTATCTGTTCAATGCATAATGATATTAACTTGTGTATCTCCAGCAATTAACATAGGCATGAAGGGAGCATCCCAGCAGAAATCTTGAGTGATCATAGCTATTCTTATTCTAGAGCTAGACCTACAAAAGATTTTGAAATGAAAATCTAAGATAACACCTCTGCAAGCAGAGGCCCCAGCAAGGACATCAATTTGACAACTTTTAGGCTAATTAAGATATTACTGTCCACATTTACTCATCCTAGAAATATAAAATTAGCACATAAAAGAACATCAATGACTTGAGATAGCTACAATAACAATTACACTTGAGCCTCCTAATTCCTAAACCCACCTTCACCATCACACAACTAAACCAAATCCAAGCACTAACACCACTACTTACAATCATCCAACCCACAACCAAATGCTCCACCACCCCCTTGCATACAACAACTACACCTTTACTCATGCCTTACAAGCATGTACTCACCAAAAGGGAATTGAAATCCATGCTAGTGTCATCAAATGTGGTCAAAAACTCCTTGATCCATTTTTATTGTCTAACTAAAAATGATATCTTTTCTGCCCACAACAAAATCTTCAACTCTCTATTTTACCCAGATGTTGTTTCTTGGACTACTATCATTTCAGAGCTTCATTGAATTGGAACTGGAGAAATCTGTTTTAATACACAAAATTACTAACAAAAAATGGATCATGAAATTATGCAACAGACTTAAAGCCAAAATTTTGATCTCACATAAATAATAAAATAAAGCACCCAACAATATTACATTAAAGAGTAAGGTAGAGTCTTAGAGACTATAATAAATATAATTTTGAGAACTCCAGATTCAAAATTGCCTTAACAAAAATATTGTCAAAAAGAGGAAAAAGAAAACTCCTCTACAGGTAAATCTCAAAGCTAAAATTGTACAATTCCAGGTTCATCCAACTCTGCAGGACACAAAATTCTTCCTCCGCAAAAAGGAAAGCCATGTTGATTGCTAATGGGTTCAATGCAAAAGGAGGCCATTAATCTTTCTCTATTGCAAGGGGGTAGTCATACTGATTGCTATCAAGCCATAAAGATGCAAGACGTAACCATCCTGAGAGGTAGTACAAAACAAAATAATTACAAAGATAATTCTACAAGGTTTGTAAAAATGAAAAGAACTTAAATAAAATCCCATACTAATATCTTCGATCATGATGTTGAGTTAAGGATCTAGAAAGGGAAAATCAAGTGCATTGATAAAAACAACATGACAAATGTCCAGGTTTAAAGTAAAGCTTAGAGCAACAGTATGGATTCTCTGCAAATATGAAAAACCAATTTTTCATTCCATAGGCTACTCAAAATTGAGAAGGATGCCAACCATGCATATTAAAGAAAATTCTTATGAGTTGTGAAGATAGAAGACACCATTCAGTTAAATAACAGCTATAATGCCAATTTCATGTCTATTCACATCCAACGATGAGTATTAGAAGTTGCCGTGAGATAAGTTTACAGATAATGAAGATGCACTCAACCAAAAAAAATCAACATATAAAGTACTTTCATATATGAACTTTGGGAAGACTGAAGAGACACAAAGCGTTTCTATATATCGTGCATCAAGAATATACATTAACAGATATAGAGAGCTTTTCATAGGGAAAGAATTAATCTATTGATTCACAATAAAGGTCTAGATTGCATTATCAATTTCATTAACTTGCATGGAGACATCTCAGCATCTATGACTATGGCAAAGAATGAACATGACTATAAAAACTCAAAAGGTATTGATGCATATTTCGATAATGAGAAAGAAAGACACCATTTCCATTAAACATAGTGACTAAAGAAAGTACACTTTGGTAACTGCAAAATTCCGTTCGCAAATTTGACATCATATAACAAATATAAGCACCAAAGGAATGAAAATGGAATCACACAATAGCTATAGATAATGGCATATTAAGCTTTTTGTCAATGCTGGAACATGCAACCAAAAGAATATACGGGAAGCATCCTAACCCAAAAACCACAGATAACCAAAGCATATGGAGAGAACTAGAAGAATGGCAAGATTACAAGAGACAAGAAGTTACCAACGAATAAAGCATATGACATACCTTAAACATTTCAGCGTCTGTCAGTTTTTCCAATGGAACGTTTTCCAGAGAATAGATGCTTTGGTTTCAGGGTAGGAATAACTCTATCAGCCTCTCCACGGCGAGCATCCTTGTTCCTCTTCTTAACAGATTTCTTGGCCAGTTTATGTGCCTTGACCTTTTGAGCAGAATCCTTGAAGCCCTCTCCTGGAACAAGTTCACTTGGAGGCCGTGACGTAGACCTTGACCTAGGCGCAGATCTGGACCTCAAACGCATCTTCTTGTTCGGCTGGTCCATGTCCACATCCATAGCATCACCATTATCTCTATCCACCCTGTCAACTGACCTCTCCCTCTTACGTCCCCTAGACTTGCTGCGGGCACGATTAATTGCCATAGAAGGATCAAGCCCCAAAGTTGATAGTTGCCTGCCCATTCTGTCAGTGGTGAACTTCTTGTCCTTGTCAAATTTTCTAGGTACAGTGGGCCGACTTTCTGCAGTGCTTTTCTTGATCCTATGTTGTTGAATAAGCAAGCTTTTCTTTTTCCTGATCTCTGCCAAAGCTTCTCGCTCTTCTGGGGTCAATTCCTGGCCATCCATCTCGAAATCTTCATCTTCCTCCTCTGCCTCTCGAATACCTTCTTCTCTTTCCAGCTCTTCAAGCCTTAATAAGATATCAGGGTCAACAAAGTCGTATACATTATGACCATCAAGAATTTCAGGCATTATATCTTCTTTCCATTCATCACTGGCTAATAAATAGTGCTTCTTCAAACTAGCAGAGTATACACCAGCACCACCATTCTCATTCTCCAAATCCTTCTCAGTTTTCCTCTTCTCCTTTTCTGCTGCTTCTTTAGCTTTAGCTTCCAAAACTGCTTGAGGTATACATGGTGGCCTTTCTTTCTGGTCACGCGGCTTTGGTATTGCAACATGAAACCGATTCAAGCAGTCATTTATCTTTTTGCTTTTCATCTTTAATTCTACCCTTTGATCCAATAACCTCTCACAAGCTGCGTTCTTCACAGCACTTACTCCCTCTTCATTCAAAGTGCTCATTGTCAACAGCACCCCCTCATCATTTGCAGCCTCACCTCCTTGGCCCATCACAGTTTTCAATGCTTCAGCCTTCATCTCCATGACCAACTTCATGTCTGCCTCAGGTATCCCGTCCAGTGGCTGCAAATCAGTCTTGTTGCACACTATAACCAAGGGTTTGTTCATAAAAAGAGACTTAATGCTGTGAAAAAGAGCTGCCTGTTGAGCAATGGTGTAACCGCATGACCCTGAGATGTCCAAGAAGAACAACACAGCTGCTCGCAGATGAGCAAGAGCCGTTATACTGCACATCTCAATAATGTTACGATCTTCAAAAGGTCGGTCCAAAATCCCTGGAGTATCAATCACTTGGTACCTAAGGTATTTATAATCTGTATGACCCACGAAGAGTGACTTTGTGGTAAAAGCATAAGGCTGAACATCAACATCAGCCCTAGTGATCTTGTTCATAAACGAACTCTTTCCAACATTAGGGTAACCACATATCAAGATTGTCCGAGTATTCGGATCAATTGAAGGCAGCCTAGCCATGTGTTGTCTGATCTGTTCTAAATATGCCAAACTAGGGGTAATCCTCTTCATCACGGTACACATTCGTCCAAGAGCAGCAACCTTAAGAGATTTACAACGGTATAGGGAGTCACCATACTTCAACAGCTTCACATAGTCCTTAGCAATCTTGCTGATGAGATTCCTTGCAGTGTTTATTTGGCCAAGGGCAAGCTTGTAGTGATCTTTATTATATAGAACATGAAGAAGGTCTCCATAGAATGGATGAATTCCATCCAGGCGAGGAAACTCATCTACTATTGTCGAAAGCTTGTCATAAAAATTCTGTTGAGTATATTTTACCTTCCGCATATAGAACTGGCGAAGCCTGGAAATGGAATAACCCTTGTGAACAACAGTTGGTGTTTGACGCTGAGTGCGGGAGAGAATGATGTCAATGAAGTCCTTCCCATTGGGAACCACAGTAATCTTCTTGAAATTATACTGCACCATTTTCACTTATTTTCCTGTGAAAAAATAATATATATTAACACTCCATAGCAGTCCATATTAACATACTAAATACAAAAACAAAAAACACTTTGCTTAAAGATATAAGAAAAACAAATCAGAAAAAATACGCAAAAAAAAAAATTAAAAAAAAAAAAAAAAAAAAAACGAAGAAAGAAGAAAGAAGAAAGACATAGGCAAATCAGAACAAGTGAAGAGCAATAGGCAAAAAAAAAAAAAAAAAAACGAAGAACAATAAGAGAGAAAGAAGAAAGTACCTGGTCGTGTAGAAGAACAGCAGCAGCAGAGCACACAAGAGAAAAAAAGAAGAGTTTCTAGAGAGAAAAAACCCTAACTAAATGGGTTTTTTTTTTGGACCTATGGGCCCTCTTATTTGGGCTTGAAATAAAATTTAAAACCCGTCAGTTATAGTTTTCAATGGGCTGGGCCTTCAAAATTATTCAAACTCGGCTGAAAGCCTCTTTACGTCTCTTAGGCGGGCTGTGAGGAGTCTTCTGAGGCGTAAGCCTCATCTAGAACTATTTTTACACTTATTTAATTCTTCTTTCTTTTACATAATCAATCCCAGCCAGGCCCCACTTATATACAACAAAATAAAGACAAAATATAGTCACATTCCAAATGAAAAATACAATAACATAGACATATTAAAATAATGATAGCAAAAATAAAAAAATTAACAAAAAACTTAAATAATAGCAACATAACATATTATTATTTTGGAACCTAGTATTGTTTACAAATGTACTAATTTTAATTTATACACGTGAAACTAGTATTATTTTACAAATACACTGGTTTACAAGTGAAAACAGTGGCGGACCCAGGAATTTTAGTCAGGTAAGGCACTTGAATAAATTAAAATCGCAATTATATGAAGAAATACTGAAAAATTAAGATTATAGTAAAATAGTTTTTTTTTAGATAGAATAAAATAAATAGAATACTTACTTAGATGAATTAAATAATCTTAAATTCAAAAAGAAATAAAAACAAGAAAAAATATTAATAAATAAATAATAACAAGAAAAACAAAATAAATAATGAAAAAAATTAAAAGAATAAATAACCATCTAATTTTATAATAAGAAATTTTGTTTTACATTTATAATGAATTCAATTTAAATTTCTACAAAAATAATTTATTAATAAATATTATTGGACATGTTCTTAAATTTTTTATTCTTCAAATTATTGGTAAATTATTGATTAATTGATTCTAAATAAATTAAAACTATAAAATAAACAAAAATACTAAGGATAAGATAAAATAAATCATAGTAATAGATTGACTATTTTAATCCAATAAAGTAATATATGAGATCTTGGGGTTTATTGATTGAACGTGTTAGGTATATTAAATAAAAAATATTAAAAATAATAAAAATCCAAAATAATAATATATAATTTAATATAAATTAAGTAAACACAAATTAATAGTAGTTACAAAATTGACAATGAACGACGGAATATGGACAATGAATTGGAAATGATGATAAAATAAATCAAACATAAAAATTTAGAAGATAAAATTGAATTAATAAAGGCACATTAAAAATTAGAAGTTAAAATTAAATACCTAGTGTAAAAACAAGTTCCACTACCGGCTATAGTAATAGCAACATGTTAACAACTCTCAATAAATATGTATATATATATATATATATATATATATATATAATAACACAGAATCAATTTTTTTTTTTTTTTAATTGAGGTAGGGCACGGGCCCTACCTAGTCCCCACGTCGGTCCGCCCCTGAGTGAAAACTAGTATGATTTTACAAATATACTAATTTCATACATGTGAAACTAGTATAGTTTTATAAATGCACTAGTTTCATACACTTGAAACTAGTATCGTTTAAATACTTTACTCAAAACAAGTTTGCATTTGGTTTCTTTAAGAGAAAATTGAATAATAAATCATTGTTGTCTGAGTTAAAAAAAAAAAAAATACTTTAATATAACTATAATTCATTTTCTTCATAATATAATATTTTCCATATAAGTTCAATTAGTTGAAAATTGTTAGACCGTAATAATTAGATAGAAAATTAAAATGTTATTAAAATAATACTTGTTAAAATTTAGTTTAAGAATAAAATTATATAAAAATAATTTATTGAAGAAAGTAAAAAATAATAATGAAAATATAAATTATTCATAACATTATTTTTAATCCAATCCCAAATCATTCCACACATAAGATTGAACTATTTTAGTCAAATATCATGTTACACTAAACAATAGACATTGTTATATTTAATCATATTCAATCAAGTCCAATCCCAATCCAATATAATCCCATAAAATAGTCTAATCCAATATGCACGCCAAATTAGGCCTTAAAGATGAAAGAGAGATTAGAGGTTATCATGTTAGACTTGAAAGAGCGTCTGAGAGTTGAGACTTGAGGTTATTAGGTCAGGGTTTTTTTTTTTATTTTTTTTATTTTTTATTATTATTATTTTTTAACTTATATATACGGTTCATTGGTTCAATTCGGTTTTGGATATCCAAAATCGAACTGAATCGAACTGAATCAAAAACTATTCGGTTTTAGATATCCAAAACCGGTTTGAACCGAATAAGATATGCGAACCGAAACGAACACCATTTTTTTGGTTCGGTTCGGTTCAGCATTTTTTGCCCACCCCTAGTTACGTTATAATAGGGCTGGCAAAACGGTTTGACGGGTCATGTTGGGCCTAACACAAACATGACCTATTTATTTTTTACTCAACACATACATAACCCGTTTATTAAACGGGTCAGACCCCCTAAATACGAACATGACACAAATATAAATGGGTCCACGACACGATCGACTAACCAGTTTATTATACGGGTCAAATCGTGTCGGATCAACACGACACATTTAAATGACTTGTTAAACTCGTTTAAACAAATCATAAGCTGAAAATAAACTAACAAAATATTAAAAAAGAAGCCATAACAGCCGTGAAGTAGTGAGATATCAAAAGTCTAATCACACTTGTTATTTACAACCAGTCATCTGCTTTGTCAAATCCAATGAGCTTTATATGTTAATCGATGTTATCTCATATTTATATAAAAGTAAAAGTGTATCAGGGCATTAAATCTATAGGTATATTATTATTTTCACCCCTAAGGTTTACCCTATTGTTAAGACGAAGACAGAGTTTGAGCTTATTGACAGTTCTTCCCCCTAAAATCAAACTTATGTTAACTGACCCCCTTCTAGCACACTTTTCATCCGGTCAATATATTTTATACCCCCTTTGACAGTTCAATGGGAAGGAAATGACCGATTTACCCTTGATGAATTAATGAACTAAAATAAAAAAAACTAAAAACTAAAAATAAAAATATAAAACACAATTAAAAAAAATATGGATCTCTACCGCCTATCTTTGAGATGGACGGTGGAGATCTCTTTTTTATATTTAAATTTAATAATAATAATAATAATAATAATATATTATTATTATTATTATTATTATTATTATTATTTATTTAATTTTAAAAATATAAATTAAATTCATATCTTTTTTTAAAAGAAAAATATGAATTCAATTATTATCTATTTTTAAGGATTATCAGATCATCATCAACATTAAAATTAAACGCTCAAACCAAAATCTCATCTTCATCTTCATCTTCAACCTCATCACCAAATCCATGTCAAACAAAAAAATTAAAAATCAAACCAAAATCTCATCTTCATCTTCAACCTTATCACCAAACACCTACTAATCAATTTCTTCCCAACACAACACCAACCCAGAACACAACACAACACAACACATCACAAATCACAAATCAATAATCCCAAATAAATCCACAAATTAATAATCCCCATCATCAAGCAAATCAAAAATTTATCATCATCAAGCAACATCATCAAGCTAAGAAACAAATCCCAAATTCGATTCAGATTTGGACCAACATCATCAATCCAAGAAACATCACCATCGATCGATCAAAACCCAACCCAGAACCATCGATCGATCTTCCCCGTTGTCGCCAACCGCCGCCACCAAGAGAGAAAAAGAAGAGGAGATTGACAGCGGAAGAGATCGACCCACCACCAAATCGATCTTCCTCGTCTTCGCCTAAACCGAAAACCCAATTCAAATCAGATCCTGATTTCGGTGATCTCCACCGAAATGAGATCGGAGAGATCGAGAGATGAGATCGAAATGGCTAGGATGAGATCGATTGAGAAGGCTAGGGTTTGAAATGAGAGAGAGCGGCAAGGAAGAAAGAGAGATGAGATCAGTGGGGAAGAAAGAGAGATACAGAGAGATCGGGCTGTGAGGAGTCTTCTGAGGCGTAAGCCTCATCCTAGAACTATTTTTACACATGGATCCCACTTATTTAATTCATCTTTCTTTTACATAATCAATCCCACCCAAGCCCCACTTATATATAAAGAAAAATTTTCCTATCAGTATATCCTGATAGAATTATATAAGGACATTGAATGTGAACCACTCGTTTTACATACTTTGACTTGATATATATGCATTTGTCAAATCACTGTTATAAATGAGTGGTTCATATTCAATATTTTGATAAAGTCATATCAGGATGCACAAATAGGAACGAGACTGTATATATAAATTCAATTTATATATAATAAGCATTTTTTTTTTTTTACAGATATATATATAATAAGTTTTAATTTATAAATTATATTATTAAAAACGTCTTATCTAGATCTTTAAAATGAGACTAATATTGAATATTTATTAATAATATTTGTATTTAATAATTTTTCATATATCAAAATTTACTTTTTTATTTTTATTTTTAGTATTGCATAAATTTAGGGTTTTACAAAATGCACTGGTTTCATATACGTGAAATTAGTTTTGTTTTACAAATGCACTAGTTTCATTATTAATAATTAAATTTACTTATTCTTATCATACTTTATATTATTGGCATATTAATTATTATAAGTTAGCAATAAAATAAAGACGAAACATAGTCACATTAAAACTTTCAAATGAAAAATACAATAACATAGACATATTAAAATAATGATAGCAAAAAGAAAAAAAATTAACAAAAAACTTAAATAATAGAAACATAACATATTAATATTTTGGAACCTAGTATTGTTTACAAATGCATTAGTTTTAATTTATACACGTGAAACTAGTATTATTTTATAAATACACTTGTTTACACGTGAAAACTATATGAAACTAGTATGATTTTACAAATGCACTAATTTCATACATATGAAACTAGTATAGTTTTATAAATGCACTAGTTTCATACACTTGAAACTAGTATAATTTAAATACTTTACTCAAAACAAGTTTATATTTGGTTTCTTTAAAAGAAAATTGAATAATAAATCATTATTGTTTGAGTTAAAAAAAAATTACTTTAATATAATCATAATTCATTTTCTTCATAATATAATATTTTCCATATAAGTTCAATTAGTTGAAAATTGTTAGACTGTAATAATTAGATAGAAAATTAAAATGTTATTAAAATAATATTTGTTAAAATTTAGTATAAGAATAAAATTATATAAAAATAATTTATTGAAGAAAGTAAAAAATAATAATGAAAATATAAATTATTCATAACATTATTTTTAATCCAATCCCAAATCATTCCACACATAAGATTGGACTATTTTAGTCAAATCTCATGTTATACTAAACAATAGACAGTGTTATATTTAATCATATTCAATCCAGTCCAATCCCAGTCCAATCCTAATCCAATCCGCACACCAAACGAGGCTTTAAAGATGAAAGAGAGATTAGAGGTTATCAAGTTAGACTTGAGAGAACGGCTAAGAGTTGAGACTTGAGGTTATTAGGTCAAGGTTTTT
Source organism: Acer negundo (assembly GCA_035582765.1). Classification (NCBI taxonomy): domain Eukaryota; kingdom Viridiplantae; phylum Streptophyta; class Magnoliopsida; order Sapindales; family Sapindaceae; genus Acer; species Acer negundo. The sequence goes on along the minus strand of CM069239.1, from coordinate 9,665,629 downwards.
TTTTTTTTTTTTTATTTTTTATTTTTTATTATTTTTTTACTTATATATACAGTTCATCGGTTCAATATGGTTTTGGATATCCAAAATTTAATTGAACTGAAAACTATTTGGTTTTAGATATCCAAAGCCGGTTTGAACCGAATAAGATATGCGAACTGAATCGAATACCCTTTTTTTGATTCGGTTCGGTTCGGCATTTTGTGCCCACCCCTAGTTACGTTATAGTAGGGTTGGCAAAACGGGTTGGTGGGTCGTGTTGGGCCTAACACAAACACGACCTGTTTATTTTTTACTCAACACGAACACAACCTGTTTATTAAATGAGTCAGACTCCCTAAATATGAACACGACACGAATATAAATGGGTCCATGACATGACACGATCAACCAGTTTATTATACAGGTCAAATCGGGTCGGGTCAACACGACACGTTTAAATGACCTGTTTAACTCGTTTAAACAGATCATAAGCTGAAAATAAACTAATAGATTATTAAAAAAGAAGCCATAACAGCCGTGAAGTAGTGAGATATCAAAAGTCTAATCACACTTGTTGTTTATAATCAGTCATCTGCTTCGTCAAATCCAATGAGCTTTATATGTTAATAGATGTTATCTCATATTTATATAAAAGTAAAAGTGTATCAGGGCATTAAATCTATATGTAAGCTCGGGTACAAAAGCAACATGATACATTATGCTAAGTTTTTTTTTTTTTTTTTTTTTTTTTTTTTTTTTTTGAGAGAACAAACAAAGAGCCTAAATAGGCTTTTCAGAGTTAATAACTCTACAAACACAAATGGGAGTTTCTTCCAACTAGAACATGTCTTTAAAGATGCTAAAACCAATATATGAAAGGCCATAAGCAGTTTTGTTAGCTAACTTAGAAACATACTGCACTAGCAAACCATCCATATCTTCCATCGGCATATTGATATCCATAAGAATGGCGCCAAAGGTAGAATCAAAATGGGAACCACTGTTAACCCAGGCAATGACCTTTTTATCATCTAACTCAATCACGTGGGGAGAAAGGCCACAATCAATACCAAATTGAAGCCCCTTATGAATAGCAATCAGATTAGCCGCTTTGTAGCTCATGTTAGCTTCCAACTTCTGTGAACAACAAGCAAGCACATCATCATCAGAGTCTCTCACTATAACACCTATACCAATCCTCCCATCCCGACTGTAAACAGTAATAGCGCAGTTCATCTTGAGTTTGCCTCTTTCAGGTGGGACCCAATTCATGACATGGAGGGGGCCAGCAGAAATCACAAGCTTTTTTCCTTGTGTGTTATTGTCATAATCAACAAGAAAATTCTGACACTAGCTATAAACCTCAGAAATATCAGAATTAGGAGAGTTATGAAGAAGTGCATTACGGCAGCCCCAAATCCTCTAGACTAAGACATAAAAAAGTCTCTTATCCTCCACATTCATCACAGAGAAACAATTGATCACAAAATCTAGAAAGTTGGCATCATTACCTCTATTAACAGCTTTCAAATGAGCCCACTCAGTTCGAATGTGCTTCAGATTTTTATAATCCCACATGGCGTGCTTAGTTGTTTCCAGCGAGAATTTACAGGCAATGCAATTACCATTCGTTATGACACCACAACGAGCAATATTGAACTTGGTTGGAATCCAGTTAAAACAGGCTCTCCAAAAGAAGATTTAACCTTCATAGGTATGTTCAGTTTCTAGAAAGATGTCCACCAAAATCTGAGAGGAGTAGGATTAGAAGTACAAGGGCTGTCTTTTAAACCACAATCAAACCAGTACCAACTATCGACAGTATACCTCCAATTAACCTCATAATTCCAAATCAGCACATCAAGACTGCTTCTCGAAGCGATTGGGATTCAAAGGATTGCCTTTGCGTCTATTGAAAGAAAGTTAGTCTTAATAAACTCCATATTCCAGCCACTAGTGAGAGAAAGAAGCTTATCAACTGTAGCATCCCTATCCAAAACTGGCAGAGAGAGAATTCTAAATTCTGAAGGTCTTGGTAACCATTTATCCCTGTATATTTTGATAGTTTTACAGTCTCCCACTCTCTACCGCAGGCCATTACCAACAAATCTCTTCCCCATAACAGGCTGCTCCACAGATAAGAAGCTGAGGATTTCTTCCTTGCTTCCAAAAGGCTGCAATTTTTAAAATAACATCCTTTGAGGGTCTTAGCAACCAGCGAATCAGGATTTCTCAGAATCCTCCATACCTCTTTAGCCAAAAAGTTTCTATTAGAAGATTCCAAGTTGCGAAAGCCTAGACCACCATCACTTTTAGGCTTACAAAGATGCTCACAAGTACACCAATGCATCTTCCTCTGGTTCATATTGCTGCCCCACCAAAACCTAGCACAGAGCCTTTGGATCTCATAGATAAGACCTTTCGGAAGGCGGAAAAGGCTCATGGCATATGAAGGGACCGCTTGGACTACAACTTTTATAAGGATCTCATTGCCTCCAATAGAGAGGAGCTTCTCTCCTCGGCCTTTGATTTTCCCCCATACCCGGTCAATGATATCAGCAAAAAGCTTCCGCTTGTTCCTACCAGAAAAATAGGGGAGACCTAAATATTTTTCGTGGCAGTCGACGAGTTGAACCCAAATGAGAGAGGCAATTTTCGCTCTTTCATCTGCTGATATATAAGGATTAACGCATACCGCGGACTTACTAAAATTGATCACCTGACCTGAAGCTCTTTCATAGCTTACCAGGATAGTTTTCACAGCTTCACAATTCTCCTCATTCGCCTTGGTGAACAAAAGACTATTGTCGGCGAAAAACAAATATGATATAGCCGCCCCCTACTGCATTGAAAACCTGACAGCCTCCCCCAATCTTGCCCATTCTGGATCAGAGTGGAGAGCCCTTCCGCACAAATTAAAAAAAGGAAGGGAGAGAGGGGGTCTCCCTGTCTTAAGCCTCTGGATGGCTTGATATTACCACACACCTCACCATTAATTAGCAAAGAATAAGTCACAGAGGTAACACAGCTCATAATAAGATTAGTCCATTTCTCAGAGAAACCTAGGCTACACATCATACCTTTCAGATACACCCATTCCACCCTGTCATAAGCTTAGACATATCTAATTTGATAGCCATCGATCCCTTCTTCCTCCTCTTCCTTTTCAGCCTATGTAAACATTCAAAACCCATAATAGTGTTATCTGATATTAGGCGACCGGGAACAAATGCACATTGAGTCTCGGAGATAACACCACCCATGGCATGCTTGAACCTGTTAGTGATAGCTTTTGCTATAATCTTGTATATAACATTACACAAGCTTATAGGTCTATAATCTGAAACTTGAAGAGGATTTTTAATTTTAGGAATCAAAGAGATTACCGTATTGTTCATATCTGCCACCGACACCCCCTCATTCAGGACCCCCAAGTAAGCCTTAATGACACACGACCCTACTAAATCCCAAAATTTTTGATAAAACACTGCTGGTAATCCGTCACAACCGAGAGCTTTCAAAGGCTTCATATCAAAAATAGCACTTTTGATTTCATCTCCAGAAAAAGGAGCATATAAAAACTGAGAAATCTGAGCTCTAAGCCTTGGCTGAATATTCCCCACCACTTTATCCATATCACATTGAGAGGGATTACTGGTAGCAAAAAGATTAGAGAAATATTGACTTGCTAGCATTTTAATATCATCAGTTGAATCTCTCCAAATGCCCCTTTCATCAGAGAAACCCCTAATATGATTCCTGGTCTTTCTCGCAGAAGTTTTAGAGTGGAAAAAGCACGTATTTCGATCGCCACCTTAAATCCACTCCACCTTGGCCCTTTGATTCCAATATCTCTCTTCAACCTCCAGAACCTCATTGAGTTGGGATTCCAGCTTATTCACAATTTTCCAGGAGACCGGTTTATCAACATTGTTCACTTCTCTAAGAGCCTCCCTATTTTGATTGAGATTAAATCTCACATCTCTTTTTTTAACCATGTTCCAATCTTTCAACTGTTTCCCACATTTATCAATTTTCCACATCACATTCACCACATTATTGGCACTAACTTTGTTTCTCCAGACAGAGGAAACAATCTCTTTACAATTATCGTCATCAATCCAACACGCTTAAAAAAGGAATCTCTTCCCTTTCCCACCCATAATAGGGCTCACCTCACACTTGAAAAACAAGGGCCTATGATCCGAGCCCCAAAAGTCAAGGTGTCTGATCACAGAATGAGGGAAGAGGTTTCTCCAGCTCCTACTACACAAACCCCTATCCAGCCTTTCCATAACTGAAGCTGCACCGTCCCTTTTGTTACTTCATGTAAACCTGGGCCCTATGAAACCCATATCTTCTAAGTTACAACCTTCCAAAGTCTCCCTAAACTCAGCCATAGAACTCCAATTTTTGTTAAGACCACCAAGCTTTTCATCATCACTCAAAATTTCATTAAAATCACCCATGCAAACCCAAGGAATATCATACATATCAGCCAAACGACGAAGGAGAGTCCAAGAATGTTTCCTTTGGGCTTGATCTGGATGCCCATAAAAACCTGTGAATCTCCATACAACCGCATTCCTATCTCTGACCTTAACATCAATGTGCTTTTGGGAATAATTGAGGAGATCGATTACAACATTGTCTGACCATAGCAGACATAAGCCTTATGATCTACCAACACAATTAACAACAAGTTTCCCACAGAAACCAAGTTTTAAACGCCATCTTTCCATCTTCGTCTAATCACACTTAGTTTCACATAAGAAAATCAAATTCGGACAAACCTCCTGCTTATGGGACCGCAGGGCATTGAATGCCCGGGAGCTTTCCAGACCCCAAGCGTTCCAGACGAACAGATTCATTGAGAACGGTGAGCCGATAGAGATCGGCCGGCCGATGTACTAGGAAGGTCTTCCTTATTAGTCGCGAGCGAACCCTCAAACTAGGTAACATCTCAAACACTTTCCTTGTTAGCCTCAAACATACCATAAATCGGATCACTATCCACAAAACAACCCCTTCTGCCCTCTTCAAATCCGAAACCAAGCACTTTCCAGCATTGCAAACCCCAATTGTAACCATACCGTCCAATAACTAAGAGTTAGCTTGAGAAACATCAGCAATATTCCTTCCGTCTTCAAAAGATTGCGAGGAGAGCTTCCTAGAACGCTTACATTCCTCATCCTACTTCTCATCAAACTTTCTCTTCCCTGACTCATCCTCAACAATCTCACCAGTTGACTCCTCTCTTCTAGAATGATTTAGCCTTCTCCATTTCCTGGTTTTAAAAGAAATAGGCTTGCTGATAACAGTTTCTAACCCCTACCCAATATCATTATTGATCAGCTCAGGCCCATAAGAAGGAAAATTGGTAACCAGGCTAGTCGGATCATGTATAGAGGTTTTGCTATCATTCAACACTGGGCTATCCCTCAAGCCTGCATGTGAAGAGCCCAAACCACCCAGACTAATCTCTTCAGAAAGCCCAACTGAAGGCCCAGAAACTTGACCCGATGCTTTACAGATATCAGTAGGCTCAGCCATCCCTTCATCGGGAGCAAGGATAATTAATTCTCCACTCTTACCCATCACCCCATGCACTCCACTGGCTAATCTAGTGACGTTTTCCATCTCAGGCACCATGCCTTCAGCCCTTCCCATTGCCTGACTTGACACTTCCTTTCCCTTAATTTGCGGAGGTCCCAAATCATGAAAACCGCCAATGACATCAGATGTGAAAACCACTCTTTTGCCCCTCCAGTTTTCCGTCGACCGCCTATTCTCATTAAACACAAGCCTTCTATCTCCCTGACCTTTGTTACCTTGGTAAAATCTTTCCTGCCCTCTAAAACTGCGTTTTGGGGGGCTTGAAGCTCGTAACCAAACAGCTAAATTCCTGCTTGCTTCAGACGAAACATTTTTTTCCTCATCGACTTCCACAATGCATTCATCCATAACATGCCCCAGTTTATTGCATCTGAAACAATAATCCATCAACCTTTCGTAACGGAGGAGCATCGTAGTAATTTTCCCATTACCCAATAAATCCACTAGTAGGCATCTTTGCAAAGGCATGTCCACTGCCACTGTTACTCTCACTCGTAGAAACCTGCCAGTACCTTCCACCATCGCACCCAAATCCATGTCCTGAACTTTACCTATCATACTGCCCAAGAAAGCACCAATCTCTTCAGTAAAGTAAAGAAGAGGAAGGTTGTGAATTTGTACCCAAAAATCCACAAACTTGAAATCCATTTCACATATCTCATCAACACCGGTTGGCTTATCAAAAATAATAGTGGCTCTATCAAAACTCCAAGGACCACCCTTTAGGATTCTCTGCCTATCTTCTAGATTGGAGAAATAGAAAACAAAGATGTTCCTTTCTACTGGGTCTATTTGAACCCCTCCATTCACTCTCCATATTTTGTTCATAACACATATAAAAACTTCCCTGTTAACTAACTTTTTCTTCAATATTTTCCCAACCAGGCACATTGCCATGCGATTTTGACTCCTATCTTTGAAACACGCATCCAACATGCACGCCGACCCTTTCTTTTCCTTAATCGAAAAGCCATCACATAGTTTAATAATCTCCTCTGCATTCATCCTGCCTGAAACTAAAACTTTAAGAAACGAAAGACACAAAGATCTTTTTCTCGACCACTCACACCTAAAAGGTTTAGAGAGAACCTAAAGGGAGAGACTTTTTAAAATTTACATTATTCTATGTTACTTCCATTTTTATCGGTGGAAAAGTGTGACAAAATATAATGTTTGTAAAATTACAAATATGCAATAACATTTTATCGCGTATAACTATGCAATAACATTATATATATAATATTAAGATTATATATATATATTACTATATATAAAAATGTGGATGGCCAACTGGAATTATAGTCTCCTTTTTTTTTCTTTTAATTTCTTTGACTCTTTTTATTTTATTTTATTTTATTTATAAATTTCTTTAAAAGTAAAATTACAAATACAACCCTTACACTTTATATAATTACTTAATAGATAACTTTTGGTAAGATTTTAGTTATAGTATTCCTTATTTATTTTTATTTATTTATTTTTTTTTTGAAAGTCAAATGACAAATCCAAGCCTTCGAGTGTGTAGAATTACTTAATAGACATTTCTTAGTAATAGTATTACAACATGGATTGTATAGTAATTTTCAAAATTTATCTTAATTTAAAATTCTAAATAGGTTAAATCATTGTTAAATAGTTTATCCCAATTATTATGATTTTAGATAGTTATTTGCTAAGAGACTAGAGGTAATGATATGGATTAGATCCAAATCAATAGTTATTAAAAGAGTGATATGTCGGTTAATTATAGCATCCTTTAAAAAAAATAGTTTCTTTGAAAAGAGGCTTTTTAATTATAGCATCGTTTTTTTTTTTTTTTAAATTTTTTTGAAAGTAAAATTGACTTAAAATATACAAGTGAAAGAAAGAAAAAATATATTAAAAAAAACTATTAGAGTCCAAGCGGTGGACTAGATATCTCTCTTTTATAAAAATCCTATTCTTTTCCTTCGAGGTCATTCCCACCTCTAAACAAAACGAGAGATAAACATTGAAACATTTTTTCCCCATTCTCTCCTCTTCTTCCCAACGATTTCTCTACATGATTCATTCAGGAAAAGGTTGGTTCTTTATTTTTGCTGTTAATTATGCTAAAATTTCAGTTAGATTTAATTATTTGGGTGTCTGTTAAACACTGAAGAATATCACGTCATTCAACAAATCAAACGTTAAAGAATCAGAAGAGACTCATATCCTCTTTCCTCTTCAATTCCTTCAAAAATTATATGTTTCTGATTTTCTTTTTTCCTTTCATTATTTTCTCTTCAATTTAGGGTTTAATTCATTTTTGTATACGGCTGTAATATAGTGATTGTACTTGAATGATTTTGATTGAATTATTATTATTATTATTATTATTATTATTATTATTTTTGTAAGGACACTTATTTTAACGGAAGCATGTATGTATTTATTTCCTCTACAATTAGGTATAAGGCTTTATTTGTTTATTTTCTTAAAAAAATAAAATATTGCAAATAATGTTATTGCCTCCATAAGTTGATGCATCATGGGAGTTATTTTTGTATGATTGAATTATGTTTTATTTATTTATTATAATTTGTGATTTCATAATTAGTTGTATATAACTTTTTAATTTTTTTTTTATATTATCTCAAAATTAATTTCTAATCAAATATTATAATATCAATACTATAATTATGTATATAAATAAAAACACATGCCTTGCACGTGTAACCAAACCTAGTAATGTTATAACAAATATGTAATAACATTAATTATATATATATATATATATAATGTTAAAATTTAAAAGCATTAATGTGTGGAAAAATATAACGATGACGTTAATATGAATTGTCTACAAATATGCAAGATTATATGTATATATATAATAATAATAATAATAATAATATGTTATAATGTTAAATTATAATTACAAAATTCTAGGTATTCTGTTTTGTAGCGTGGAAAAGTAAGATGATTATTGAAGTATATACACTTTAATGTTTCGAAAGATTTAGTTTTTTTTTTTTCTCTATACTACACGTTGATGGTTTTTTTATTATTTTTTTATTTTTAAAACACTATTAAACGTTTTTGTATTTCTTTTGTCAAAATTTTAATGCTCAACATTAAACATATGATAAAAAGTGGTGGTCTAAGCTTTTAGTTGGAGATGGAAATCATTTCGATAGTGAAATGGGCCCAAATTCATAGAAAAATAATTAATGGAACAAGCATATAAATGATCTATATGAACACAATCAGAAACAAAGGATAAAGAAAGTATCTGAGAACACACAAGATTATAAAAGAATCGAAAAGTCTAAAACTTTACCAAACAAAAGAACAACCAAAATCTGATTCACGACTCACGAGCAAAAACAATAACAGAAGTACATAACACAATAACACATACATATATTTAAAAAAGTTAACTTTTATTTTTTATTTTTTATGTTAATATTAGACAAATAGATGACAATAAAATCTAATTAATAAAAAAAAAAGAACAAAGCAGGGAAACTATAGAGCAAAATTAAGAAATAATTAATTTAATCCCATAAAAATACAAGTCCTAACCAGAGAGACGATCTGACGAAGCTAGGGACGAAAGAGAGGAGTGGCCGAGAAAACAGAGAGAAAGTCAGCTTAGTTGATTTCTATGGCTCGTATTCGAAAAGAGCTGTTGAGCTAGAGAGATAAGAAGACAAACCTTGGTTGGAGAGGGACTTTCTGATGGAGATTAAGTCACCGGAAATATTTACAAACCTTTTTTTTAAATATGAAAGGCATCGGAAAATGGGTGAAATATAGAAAAATTCAAGAAAAATAGTTCTAGTGCCTGAAAAATTATCAAATTTTATTCATATGTAGATTTCAATGAACTTATCATCCACAAAAAAATTCAGATCAAAATTCATTTAAATTGATGTGATTTCATTGTGGTCCTTACTGAAATTAAAATAAAGGATCCCTTATGAGAGACTCAATCATATTTTAATACAATAAGTTAAAATTTTAGATTTTAAGATTTATTAATCGGATGTGTTATGTATATCAAACTAAAACTATTAGAAATAATAACAGTTCAAAATAATAATAGATAATTTAATGTAAAATAAAATATTGAATTAAGTAACCGTAAATTGAGGGTAATTAAGAAGTTGAGAATGACGAAAAAGAGAAATAAATTGTTTTGTTATTGAAGAAGATGAAAGTTTGAGAAATGAATTGAAAAAGAGGGTGAAATAAAAAAAATACATTAAAAAAAAATTACAAACAAGATGCTCTAATAGTAGTGGTGGCCACGGTTCGGTTTCGGTTCCGTGGCCACCCAAAACCGAAACCGTAACCGGAAAACTGGTTTGGTACACGGTTTCTAATCGGCGGTTTTACGATTTCAGTTTCGGTTTTGGTTTAAAAACCGACGGTTTTGGGTTCGGTTTCGGTTTTTCAAAAAAAAATTCAAAAAAAATGCCACGTGTCAGTTTTTGATTAGTCGATTTAAAAAAATTTTTTTTTTTAAAAAAACCGGCGGTTTAACCTCGGTTAAAACCGCCGGTTTTTAGAGGTTTTTGGAAGTACCCAAACCGAAACCGTAACCGGTTCAACTGGTTTCCGACCGGTTTTGAAACCGCCTGTTCCGGTTTCGGTTTTTGGGTGGTTTTTGGAAGTACGGTTTCGGTTAAACAGCGGGCAAAACCGTCGGTTTAACCGAAACCATGGCCACCTCTATCTAATAGCTGTGCTACTAAATGATATGTTATAATGAGTGTTTATATATATATATATATATATATACATGAAAATTTTCAAATGAGGATGCCCTGATAGAATTATATAAGGACATTGAATGTGAGTCACTCGTTTTACATACTTTGACTTGATATGTATGCACTTGTCAAATCACTTTTATAAATGAGTGGCTCACATTCAATATCCTGATAAAGTTATATAAGGATACCCTAATAGGGACGAGACCGTATATATATATATATATATATATATATAAACGAAGTCAAATTTTTTTTAAAAAAAAACTGAGGTTGGACACATGCCACACCTGATTCACACGTGGGCCCGCCCCTGATTATTGGGGATTCTGGAATGCAAGGGGGTGCTCTTCTTGGATACTATGTTAAGTTAGGGTTAATGTTTTACTAACAACGATATTTGATAACATAAATAAAAAATGTAAAAATTCAAATATGTAATGATGGTGAAATAGAAAATAGTTTACATAATCAAGTTGGAATACATCAATCTTTAATAGAAACGATTAGGGCTATCTTAATTCTTCTTAAACTTTTTAAAATTGATAAGAGAAGTCCTCATTGGATTTGGGTAAATGGCGCATCATTAGTAGTTCTTGTATAGAATCTTCTTGAGTCTATGCAATCAGTAGTTGAATGTTCAACAATCGAGTCAAATGTTATATTCGAGCATGTAATGATTCAAATTGTTGATGGTTCAACAATAGTTTAGCTTGGGGTGCCGCATTGGCATGCTTTTCTTCTTGAAGTTTGTGTTTTTGAGACAGGCCATCTGCAGAGGATCTATTTAATGATATCAACAAAAATCGGACCCTCATAAAAAAAAAAATATATATATATATATATATAGAGAGAGAGAGAGAGAGGACTTTGTGAGTTGTTGATTTGCTGTGTATTTTATTTTTCTGTTGTTTGTTTTTGTTGTAAGTTTAAAACTTTTACAACTCAATTGAGCCATAACTTTGAATTGAATGAGAGTTTGTTTTTGTTGAATTGAATTGTTCAATTGGGCTTTACTTTAAAAATGAAAATAAATTTAAAAAAAAAAAAACCAAAGAAATGAGAAAGATTGGGTTCTAATTTCATAAAACCAACTAAAAAAACAAAGAAGAAATAGAGTGGACTTGTTAGAGGCTCTAGCAAAATGCTGGATTTGCTGCTGGATTTGCTATCCCTATAGGCCGGCCCTGATTCGAGGCGGCACATTAAAAAATAAGGCTGCTGATCTTCTTAAAGCCTGTGCATTCAAGGGGGAAGACATTGTTGTTGTAGTAGCTTGAGAATACGAGGAAGGAGTTAGTTCTGTTCTCATGATCTCTCTATCTTTGTGAATGGTAATAATTTTCATGATAGATATTGAGCAATGAGGGTATATATAATAGCTAAATATTACTACTCCCATTAGGATCGGGAAATATAATACCACTGCAATAACATTTTATTTTATTTTCCCAATCCCACTAGGATATGATTCTCATTTCATTTTATTTTTCCCAATCCCACAAAGGATTTGATTTTTTGTTATCATATCAAGTACACTACTTTCTTTACCTTGAAAGACATTTGACACTTTTACTAATTTTGCAATAATTCAAAATATTTAGTATATAATTTTACATATGAAAGTACAACTTAATTACGAGTGGTAGCCTCCGAAGAACTTATATAACAATATTTTATCAACGTCATCGTTATACATGCACTACTAATACTTGTTTAAAAACCTTCCTTGAATCCATATTGAACACTTAAACACCATCTAATGTGTGACCAAAGTCGCAATTAGCAGTAACAAATGATTAGGATTTACTTGCAGTAAATAAATTGCCACAGTAGTGGGCTATTTCAAAAGATTAGACTATTGATTGGTTGGGGCGTGCCAGGCCCTTGCAATAGTGCAACGCTTGGGCGACACTTGAAGACTCAAACCTAGTAGCAAGCTACTATATTGGACTCTCTCTCTCAAAAAATTAATTTAATATCGTGTGAACTAATAGTCCACATATCAGATATTAAACTGATAAGAACAGATACTACACTTGATCTTAGCTAAAAGGCCGAGAAAGGTATGAATTGTTATGATTTCAAATTTTGGTTTTATAACCGGCCACGCTTGGCTCCTTCACTTGTTCTGCCAATGTGGGATTCGAAACAAACTCCATTATTCATGCTCAACTTTTACACTTCTTTATATTGATATCTAGATAAGAAATATTACAAATCTCAATTGACATGGAGACATGTATCGGCCGATGTACAACCACTTTCTAATGTAATCCAATCAAAACAAATCAACACAAACTACAAATTTCAATGGCTTAATGTGTAGTACTACACAAATTAATTAAACCAGTAATTTCAATTCACTTCTTGACATAACAAATAAATATATAAAATATATATAAGGACCAATATTGTCCATCTTTGGAAGATGATGTTGATGATGATGATGATGATGATCTCATGTGTTAACAAATCTGCAATTCCTCCTGACTTCTCCATTGACAAAGCTATCAGAGTTTGTGATATTTCCAAGTTTCACCATGGAATCCGAGAACTGCTCGAAGAAAGCAATAGCATCATGTGCATACTTTTTCACAAGCTCTTTGGTTTGAATCCCAAACAAGCTGGAGTACATTTCTTGGTCTGAGTTGAGCACTCCCTCACCTTTCAAGAGTGTTTGATAGAAAGAATTGTCGAAAAAATATGGTGTCAAATAATCCATAGCTGTTACATTATTGTCACCTCCAACAGCAGGGCATATTGATCTCAAGTTGCTGAGATACTTCTCAGAAATTGGAGTCTTCACTGAACTAGTTGATTTGAAGTCTCCGTAAATCCTTCCCCGGAAATTCTCACAGCGTGCCATGCCTATGGTGTGAGCCCCTGCATATATATAAAAAATATGAGAAGAGCATGCATGCAGTGCCTTTTAATTATATGATGATTTGATTTTGAAACTTGTTGTTACCTGAAAGTGCCACCATATCAGTGACAGAGAGGCCTTGATAGAGAAACTTGGAAATGATACTGAGAAGATCCTCCTGTGCTGTTGGTAGATTTGTGCTTACCAGTTCGTTGCCTGCTGTTTTTGAATCCTTTCTTCCTAGAGGAACATCCCAGTAAGGTCCACCAACCTGCCAACATTTTTATTTATTTATTTATTTATTTAACAAATAAATGATGAAACTTGTAATAATTAAAGAGATCGAAAGTAGAATATACCAGGATGACAGCATCTCTAGCAGCAATTGTGAGAATGTCAGCACAAGAGACAATTCCAGGACAGTCAGATTCAAGCTTGTTCTTGATCCTATCTATAATACTGAAACCATCTAGAGCGTTTTTGTTGATGGATGCCTCTTTCTCTCCTTGTAAGTCGATTGTATCGTCCAGTAAAACTGACCCGTCACATCCCTGTCACATGTGTGTACATGAAAACATGAATACACTAACAAGTTATTCAAAATGTGTTTTTAAGACAAAGTGAGCAATATTGGTATAGGGTAAAATTAGAAGCAAGCAGACCTGCACAAAGCAGTCATGGAAATGCAACCGGACTATAAAGGCAGCGTTACGTGGATCAGAAAGCACCGCGCATTCCATTTCTTTCCTGACAATCTCCAGCACAGTTGGGCATGCTGATTTATAGTAATCCAACGACAAATAAGGATCACTTGCACACAAACAGTAACTAGAAACCGAGAAAACCAAAAGCACCAAATGCAACAAAATTGAGAGCTTTGGCTGATCATGATGAGTAGTACTCAGAGGAGCCATTCTTGCTGTTACTGTGGCTATTTTTGATGATTTCTTCAAAATTTGATAGAATTTGTGAGCGGAGAGTGGGAGAGATAGGTGGGACTCAGAGATATATAAGCAGAAAGGAAAGAAGACTATTTTACATGGCCGTTTGAGTATTTTGCATGAACATGCCTTGGAGTCAAGAGAGGATGCAACTAACGTTGCTCGGTTGGTGGGTTCTCTTAAACCCAAAAATTAAAGAAAATGCTCTAAAAACGTCTTCCGGATCATTTTTAATTGCCTAAAAGATTTGGGCAAGTCACCAAATATAAAACTGATATGTAACAGCTCCCTTTTTACTACTTCAACTTTGTATATATTAATGGCATGGACTTGAATCACTTGATAAAGTTGGATGGTCCGTTAAACCAACATAATTAGCTAACATTTATGTAATCAGAAATGATTGTTTTTTGACCGCTCAATGTGGTTTGGTATAGGGGCGAAGCCAGGATTTTAGCTTTAGGGGGCTAAAATAAAAACTAATATCGTAGGTCAAACAATCTTTAAATAATATCAGTATAAATCCTGTACAAGAAAAAGTGCGGAATCCTGCACCTGATACTTTAATTTTCAACAAAATGTGATATCGTTTAGTGTTAAAAGTAATGATACAAATAAAGAAATAAAATAGACTAATTTAAATGTAAAATGTCTATTTTATATCTAGAAAATTATTTATAACCAAACCAATCTAATTTTCTTCCTAATTTTCATTTTAATTACATAATTAAAGAGTGTATGAGAAAACATCTTTTATTTTGTTACAAAACCTATGCCTATTCTTAACGGTATACATATAATATTTTCATAATTTATGGCTTATAAAATATAAATTTAAAATATCATTACACCATTGATATATTGAAATCACAATTATTTAGATGTAACTTGATTTTATAATATTCATGTTAAACCAAACTAACTTATAATAATTTTGAACAAAATTTAAATAATAAACTAATAAAATAAATTTATCAAAATCATATTACTAATTAACCTAATAAAATAAATAATAAAGGTAATAGCTATAAGAGTTCAATATTTACTTAATTTATTCTAGTGAAATCTATAAAAAAAAAAAAAAATTATATATTATACACACTAATTAGGTAATAATGTATGAAATAATAGAAAATTGAAGTATTAAAATAGATTGATTTTATCACCTATTTTCATGGTCAATAGAATTATGGAAAAAAAAAAATTATTAGTTAATTTATATTATTAAAATAATAAAGGGATAAGATATTAGTTAATTAAAATAATTTTGATTGGCTCACATTTTAATTTTATGGAAAATATAATTTTTTTTTTATTGGTTGGGGGGCCATGGCCCCTATGGCCCACCCCTCCTCACATTCGCCCCTGGTTTGGTAATAAGAGTGCTTATTCAACATTACAATGTCCTAAGTTCATATAAAAAATCATAATTATTGTTCTCTTTCAATTTGCTTGGCAAAATGAAATTCAGGAAGCAGGCAGTTTTCAATGACTTTTAGTTTAGGCCACTTTTTCTTTGCAAACAAGATATATCTTCATGCACATATATTTCTTGTATTGTCATTTTTTTCTTGCTTTTTCTGCTATAGAAAATCTAGAATGGATGGAAAATATGTCTTTGAGTGATCGTGAAGTACAAGATTAAGATAGATATATTTCACGTGTTATAGAAGTATCATTATCATCAGAATATCAGATATCCAAATTTCTGTTATTTACCTGTAGCAGGGCACATTGACTACAATCGACAACAATGGGGACAACAATGGGCTCGAACGTATATGTACTCGAATAGTCCAATGGATTATAATAGGCCCAAAAGCTTGAGAGCCTGGCAAATGGATATTAATTTCAATATGATAATAAGATAGCAAAAATTTCAATCATCAGCAAACATTGTTGAAGAATGGGAGAGTTCAGAGTTGAGAATCAAAATCACAGCATTGTAAGGACCAGAAAACACAGCCGAGGAAACAACAGATGATAATCAGAGCTAACTAATCAGGTATACAATTCCGAATCAAATGGCTGACTCTTAATCTGGCTAAATCTAGAATACTTATCACCGTCTATGCTCAAATCCAGGCCAGGCAGCACATTTCTACGTAGTAGAGATTTAACCAGGGACACAACAGAACCACCATATTCAGGCCATGAAACGCAGAGAGTTCCCTTGATGTTCTTCACTTGACATCGACACAACAAAGCAGCAGCCAAGCCATCAATCATGCTTCCAGATGGGAAATAGTCTACATCTTTCAGCAGTGTAAATTCTCCATTCCTTTCTGATGAGGTCTCCAGCTTGAAAGTGTATGTCTCATCTGGGGAGAGCTTACCCCGAAAATTCAGCTTCTTAACGGAATCCAGTATCAAGACCCTTTCAGGAATAATTTGCTCACCAATCAGCAACTTTGCAACAATATGAGATCTTTCTGCAGAAACAGGGCACTGAACAGAGACAAAAAGAATCTTATCATCAGCATCATTGATGGTATAGATATTGCAGGATTTGTCTCCAAGAGAGGGTTCAATAGAGTTTCCGGAGAAGGGGATCTCAGGGAGGATCAGACTTCCAGTTAGAGTTTTAGAGGATATATGGTTGAAAATAAAGAGAGAAGGAGAAGATATGGCAATAATGAGAAGAGAGGGGCGGAGAGGTACATCAGGCTTAGGATTAGAGAACAAGAGGAAAGGTGATGGAAGAGGTGGTGATGGAGGAGCAAAATTGTTGAGATCTTCTTGAAAGAACCTCGAGGGTGGGGGAATCTCGGTCAGGACATCTTCCATGTCTATCCTTTATCCAAATTCAGCACCCTACCAAATCAAAACAGCAGTATATATATATATATATTATCAGCGTCATATCTCAACATATTTGGACACTGAAGACAACAGTAATCAGAATAGAATCTCACCCAAGTTAACTTTATTATTTTTTTAACAGCATGCAAGATTGATATCAAATTTAAATTCAAAAAAAAAAAAAAAAAAAAAAGAGGCTGATATCAAATTATAGCCATTCGAACCGTCTTCTTGAAAAATAAATATGGATATGCCAACATGACTCTTGAACAAAACATCCTATAGAATCAGGATTAAATAAGTTAAAACTCTTAAACACCATTTTAGTTCATGTATATAAGTGAAGATCAACTTCAATGGGTCACAGCAAGTACAAATAACTTTAGTTTGATTGCTCAATACACAAGCATACAGCACATGAAATCAAAATCATTACAACAATTCACACATATTACATCGAACATATGCATTCTGCATATTGCATGTCACTGACAAGCAACCACAAAAAGATCACTGCATAAAACATTTTTAAAATACAAGGAACAGTAGGGAGTTCAATGTCCTTTACAATTAAAGGGTGTATACAAATAACTGCAGCTGACTACAGGAGTCATTAACACTTACACAACTTATAGCAAAACACATAATTCCTTGTGCATACACATCTAAAGGGTATACATATGAAATAACTGCAGCTGACTACAGGAGCCGTTAACACAACTTATAGCAGAACGCTTAATTCTTTGTGCGAACACATCTAAACTACTATGAAGAGAAGTTTCACAAAGTCCCAGTAAAAGCGATTCTACGTTCATTAAAGAACACATTGTTCGATATCTTGTCTTTCAATATCTTAAAAGATTATTCAGACAATTTCATTAAACTTATATCACATAATTAAATGCTTATAAAAGTGATACAAGTGTAATAAAAATAGCCTTAATGTGCAGCTATGAACTCTTAAAGAGTCAACTAGTAGAATAAAGAAGAAACAACTAATTCAATAATGTGCACTAAAGTGAAAAGAAAAATTGAAGTATTAAAGATATTGTTAAGTGTTAACTATCAAGAACGACGACTAAAACAGAAAAAAAAAAAATCTTGTTTTTTGGTAACTCAACAAAAATGTGTTGATTTCAATTCATTATCTTAAAGACCTTTACGGGCCATGAATGGGAAAGGATAACCTTTTTATGGGTACTTCACTTCGAAGAGCGAAATTTGAAGCTCAAATAACAGTTATCTAGAATATTTAAATTACAAAAACAACAAAACAATTAGTGCCCAAAGTGCTTTCTACAGAAAAAGCAATTAGAACATGATTAAATAAAAGGCGTACCAAAACCAGGTCGAATAAGATTTTATTACTTAATAATATAGTTTCTCTTATAGTCTTATTCTAATGACAAAACTATCACGCTTGAAATCATCCACATTCAAGTTTTTCAAACCAATAAGTATAACAGGTATATATCCAAATCAAAAAGATTAGCAATATAAAGCCAATATCTTCGTAAAATACATTACTCTCTACTCATACTTGTTTAAGACTAACTATAACACCAAGTACCTATGTATTATAATTTATAACAAGTAAACTTCAAACGAAGTACCAACAAATTAATTTCAAAATCATAAAATTGACAGTTGTCCAGATATGAACTCTGACGGACACAAATTTTAATAGAAAAGCTCCTAGAAAATCGCAAAAAATATATATATAACTAGTTCTAAAATCAAGCTGTATAATAAACAGTGATCCAAAGGTTTTTGCTTATCACAAAATTTTGAAAAGAATTACAGGCGAAGTCCTTTCAACGAAATGACAAGATAGCAATGAATCAAAAGAAAAAAATTTGCAAATGTTTCTCTCCTACAGTCCTACTCCATTCTTGAATTTTTAATGTCTTCATTTCATACTCAACGTTTAATCAGCAACAACAAATCAATAAATAACCAACTCAAACTGAAATCTAACAAACTATTCTTTTGAGAGTATCTGATTATAATCAGTAATTCAAATTCACAAAATGGAATAAAAAAAATACACACACACATCCATTATTGGAGGATAATGAAAATTTAATATAACGAATCAAATCTTAAAAAGAAACTCCAGCTTACAAATTGTGTGCGGTTTCTCCGGTAAAAAAAAAAAGCTGTGTTTTTGAACAAAACTTAATATCAAAACACAAAAAATAAACAGATAAGACACTTTTAAGTTTCAAAGACAATTTTTTTTTTTTTTTTTTGAAGGTTCCACTGATTGTTATTAATTTTCTTTCAAGTTATAGCAATTAGTACAAGCCAATATCTTGACTGTAATAAGGACCTCATCAGCCACCCAAATCATGGAGGGTTCATATTTTTGAAGTCAAGGTAGCAAAAATTATGCAACCATATGTCTTTTGAGCTGATATAAGAAGTAAGAGAAACACTCATCTAACTATTTTGAGCTGATATTAAGGCAAGTAGGCAACAATAACATTGTTTTTCATCCTAAGAATTGATAGAATAAATATATCACTTATTCTCTTCATATCAAACTTTCTGATCTTACAAAGTAGAGCTCTCAGATTGATTTTCAGATTACTATTTCAACTGAAATGGGATCTCAGTATATAGTGTAAAAGGACTAATCAAAAAATGCCAACAAAATTGCCACTAGTCATCTAGTTAGAATCCAATGTTGCTTCTTCCTCCACGAGTGATAACACACATACAAACGGTGGAGTGGTGGTAAATCCACACACTTCCACAATACTCCCCCTTAGATTTTCACCACTTGTATCTTAATTTGCTAGGAAAAACCAATGAGACAAAAAACCTTGGCAAAATATATAGAATGATCTTCAAGATCTAGTGGCGTTGGACGTTCTCAAAACTGTCTCATTAAAAAAAAAAAATTAACTTGGAGGAAGACGCAACATTTTGGGTTTTGCTTCTAACTAGACGACTAGTGGCTATTTCGTTGGCATTTTCTGAGTGGTCCTTTGACACCATATATTCAGATCCCATTTCAGTCGTAATGGTAATCTGAAAATCAATCCGAGAGCTCTACTCTAGAAAATTTGATATTAAGAGAATAAATGATATATTTATTCTATCAATTTTCTTGTTCAGTTTTCATTTAGTTTTATAAAGATACCAATATTTTCCAGAAAAAAAAAAAAAAAAAACATAACAGAAATCAAACCAATCCCATGCTAGGTCAGACATGAAATTATTTATATATATATATATATATATATATATATATATAAAGAAAAAAGTCAGAAATGAAATTGACACCTATCGTAAATATCACATTTAAACTAATTTTGAAGCAGTAGTTGATAGACTACTCGAGCTATGAAGGTTAACTGTTTAATTAGTTGGTGCACTAAGAAATACACAATAATACAATACATATCATACTAACCCATTTATAAATGAATTCCAAAACCACACGAAGGGAACCGACTTAACTATAATCTTTAAATTGCAGCAAAAACGTCTCTTTACTCGATCATAATTTTCCTCATCAACCACAGTATCAAAAAGAGTAAAGTTACCGGGCAGCGAAGATGGAGGACAGCAGCGTGGAGGGGATGACAACGGCGTGGAGGGAAGCGAATTGGATGGTAGACGATCGGCGCCGACTGCCGTGAGCGGAGAAGAGCAAGATGAAATCGGTGGGAAATGACAGAGTCAGAGAAGAGAGCGCGGCGGTAGTGAATGCGTTTGGGGAGAAATGCAAAAAAGTCGGAAAAACGACGTAGTATAAAGGGATTCTGATGAAAATGGGGAATTATTGTTTTATCCCTCAGTATCTCGTAAATATACTTTAAGCAACACCTTTTCTAACGGTTAAGGAAACCACTCGTAAAAACAAGGTTATTAAAAAAAAAATAATAATAAAATAAAATAAAATAAAAATCTGAGCTTCGGAAAACCCCCGATCCGAAGCTTTGAAAATGTTCTTCAAATCAGGGGTGATTTGATGAACGAATTTAGAGATTTGGTATCTACCTAGGGATATCAAAATTACCTATTGGTTCGGAGACCCACCCCTAACCCGCCCAATTAGAGGCGAGTTTAGACCTGTCATTATGTTGTGGTATGAGACCAGTATTTTTTTCAATCCTTGATTTAATTTTGGTACGGTTATGAGATTTTAAATCTTTGCCTATCCCATCCCCATACCTTGTGATTATATATATATATATATATACAAAAATTTTCCTATGAGGATGTCCTGATAGAATTATATAAGGATATTGAATATGACCCACTCGTTTTATATACTTTGACTTGGTATGTATGCACTTGTCAAATCACTTTTATAAATGAGTGGTTTACATTTAATATCCTGATAAAGTTATATAAGGATGCTCTGATAGGGACGAGACCGTATAAATAAATAAATAAATCAATAAATAAAAATATATATATTTATATATTTGTAACACATAATTAGTATTGGAATTAACATTAAAAAAAAATATAGTATTGTGACTACCGTCTTCAGAAAATATAATTTTCTCTCATTTTTTCCCTCTCACGAACATAATTTCGGTACGGTTATAAGATTTCAAATCTCCGCCTCGTCTCATCCCCGTACCATGTTATCAAGATATATATATATATATATATATATATTTATATGGTCATGCTATATTAACTCAAATTTCTAACTCAATTTTTTGACTTCAATATTTCAACTATTGGATTACATAGCACATTAACAAATGGGTGGTTAAGATATTGAAGTCATAAAATTGAGTTGATATAGTCTGCCCATATATATATATGTGTGTATGTATATGTAGCACCTGATTAATACTGGAATTAACACTAAAAAATAGTAATGTGATTACTACATTCATAAAACATAGTTTTCAAATAGTTTCTCTCATTTTTCCCCTTCTCATTGACATAATTTTCCCTATCTTTTTTCTTTTTATTTATTTATTTATTTTTTATTTTTTACATCCATTGAAACACTACTCCATTCCAGATAATTATATATAATATACCCTCATACTATTATTTTCATATTATTCAATAATTTTGATATAATCTTTATCGAAAATTCATTAAAAATATATATATTAATGGGATGAAGATGGTATGAGGTAAAAAACTGATCCTCTAATGAGAAATCCCTATACCCGCACCATTTATTTTAAGATGGGCATTCATCGGAATAGTATTTCTCATAAAAATTGGTATTGAAGATGGTAATACAAATTGGTATTGAAGATGGTAATGGAAAACTTGTCCCCAACTCATACCATTGAAATCCCTACCCCTACCCGAAGCTGAAAATGTGCTTCGGGTCAGGGGTGACCCAAAGCACATTTTCATTGCGTTGGGTAGGAAGTATCCTGAAGTTTTGAATTTTTTGCAAAAATCTCAAAATTTGGTAAGGGTGCGGATATTGCCACTCATAAATATGATAAGCACACCCACATCTATATAATACCTTAAAATGGAACCCTCATGGCGCCATGTGTCGCCTTAAGAGAGTTTCAGTAATAAATTCCGTATATTCTAGCTTTTCTCTCATTATTGATCTGAATATTTAATCCAAGGGAATTGAAAAACCACCATGTCTATCCATTGAACTCATTAGAATTAATGACCCCCATATTTAATTGCATTTTAATATTATTCATCCACCTATTTATTAGAAGAAAAATGAAAGGTTCTCTATACGTTGAACTCATTCAAATTGAACCATTAATATTAATTAATCATTTATGGACAAATAAATTTTAAGGATTAAAAAGATTCATCCAAGGGTTTTAATTAAAAGGTGCTTATCTTTGTAGAATAAGGTTCGGTCGTACAACATGATATGAGTTACATCTTATTTATATTATATTATATATGTCCATTTATAATAATATAATATGTAGAATTAAATTCATATTAATTAGTTACCAAGTATAATAATATATTATAATATTATAATATGTAAAATGTAATTGTAAAGTCACTTTAAAGTTATATATTGAGCAATAGGTTGAATGTTAGTGGATAGTTTAATTTGTTTACTAATTAAATAGATCCAATTTATGGTCATCGGAGTAACCTATCGATTTTAATTTCTATCACTCCTTTGAGATTACTAATATTCTACCATACAATATTAAAGAATACCTCATATGCATGCATTCACAACAAGTTAATGCTTTTAGATTTCTAATATAAATCATTTCATTTTCCTACAAGTTAATGAGAACGGTACCACCCTCTTCGCCTTCCATAAATGATCTCTCTCTCTCTCTCTCTCTCTCTCTATATATATATATATATATATATATAAAGGTCACCGAAACTATTTTGAAGTAAGTACTTTCTCTACATGTTAGCACTTTTGTTATGTTTCAATGGTGACTAAAAGTGTTTTTTAATTCTTGATTACAGATATATGCCTGATGAGGAGCTACCTGTCCAGTATGGTGGCTTTAAGTGGGAGAATGATTTTGAGTTCTGTAATGCAAATGGTGTCGTTTAAGAGAGAACATTGAAGGTTATTGATGAGATATGTGCTGATGAGGTATCATCATCTTTTACTATTTACTCTGCTTTGATTAATAAAAAAAATGAAAGTGAAAATGATAAAATTACAGTATAAATGCTTGACAAGTTGGAGGTGCTGCAATAACTTGTCAGGTGAGCGTTTTGGGCTGGGAAGTGAAACACTGCCATCATTCAGAAGAGTTAGAATATTGTCTCGCAAGATGAACCAATTTATAACACTTGGAACAACAAATCAGGAAAAGTTGTTCTCACAATCCATAATGGATCGGGCAAGAAGAAAAGAGTTTCCTATCATTACTGGAGCAGCTCTTATTGAGATATATGAGACGTGATTACTAATTATGTATAGACATATTTATCTTGGAATAAACAAACAAAAAAGAGTTTTAAGTTGGGTTATTATTATTCATTGTTAGATTTCTTTTTAGGTCGGGAGAAAATTGGGATTTCATTCTCTTTTCTGTATTAATACGATCATGTAAGCTTGATTTGTGCGAGTTACAGATCTCTGGAATACTTTCCATTTACGAGTATTTTTTAATGTTGTAATTATAATATTTTTCTTTCTAATAAACTTTATAAATATATATTAAGATCACCAAAATCCGATTAGGCTTCATAATTAATTGAAAATTTGTATTATGTGGGAAAGTTTAATCGTAAATCATAAATTAAGAGTCAATCAAGAGATAATCCCATAAATCACAAATTAAGAGGCAATCCCATAATTAATGGGATAATGATGGAAGGGTTTTGCTACCTTACTGATTAATTAATTAATTAATTATTTTGTAAATAAATAAATATATTTATATATATATATATATATATATATATATTTATACAATATTAAGATCACCAAAGTCTAAACTCTAAATAGATTTCATAATTAATTGAAAATTTATATTAAGTGGGAAAGTTTTGTTTATAAATCACAAATCAAAAGTCAATCAAGAGACAATCTCATAAATGGAGGCAATTCCATAATTAATGGGATAATGATTAAATTTTCTTAATCAATATCTTAAATATAATAATAATAATAATAATAATAATAATAATAATAATAAACCTTTCCTATAGAACAGTGTTCTCATTTTTAATTTCTTTTAAATAGTTTTTGATGTGTTTTAAAATGATGCTAATCTCTGATCAGTATCCTTCACTATCATGTTAACATAAACGTACACTATTGACCCATAAAAAGGTTGAAAACTCACTCTATCCTCCACTATCATGTTAACATAAACGTACACTATCGACCCATAAAAAGGTTGAAAACTCACTCTCTCTCTTGCTCTGTATACAATATATTTATTTGTTTTGTTTCATAAATATCATCCTTTTTTTTTTTTTTTTTTGGGTATGAAAATATGGCCTAAACATAACAGGTTTGTGACACAACAAATGGAGGAAAGTCAAATTGGCTCTAGGCGTTCCTCAGACTTCAGACCAAGAATGGTCATGCTCCCTCCTCTTCTGGCCACCGTCTACCCAAATTCCCACAACCCATCAAGTCCTTTAAGGTTCACCATTTATGATTTTTCTTTTCTCATTCTCATTTTTTATTTTATTTTATATAAAACTTATATTTTGTTGTGTCCTTTGTTAGCGCTTATTTAAGATTAATGGATCATCATGGTAGATTGTGAGAAGGAACAAGTGATACGATTTAGATATTCGTTATTTTATTTTATTTTATTTACCTTATTTACCTGTGAATAGTTCATATAATACTTTTGAATCTATTTTAGTTAAAATCTTAGTATTGTTGATGTTTGTCTCAACAGGCTTACCGCTTATGTGATTGTTCAGTCACTATAAGATTTAGACCAAGAATCGTAACCGTAAGAAAGGAGGTAATATTCATGAACTGTTTTGTTTTATATTTATATAATTTATTTTACAATTAAATCTTGAATTTGAATGTTTATTTTTGGTATCAAAATATATACGAAATATATACAAAATATATTCTCTTGCCAAGAATTTGAACATGCTCAGAGCTCTAACTATCACTTTTTTCAAAGGTATTTATACAAATAAAAAATGTTTTAATATATACTCTCTGATATATTATTATTATTATTATTATTATTATTATTATTATTATTATTAAGTTGTGAATAGTTTGTTGAACTTGATTTTTTTTTTTAAGTGGTTACTTTAGTGCAAATTTAAGGAGGTTAGTGAGATAATTTATGTTCATCGGCTTATCTTCAAAACACGAGATGCCCTATATAAGGGAAGTTAATATATGGAGTGAACATGTGAGAATAGTTTTAGAATATTTCAAATGTAAAAATAGTGGTAGGCTTTTGCAAGGAATTCATATGCAGAATTTTGTAGCCAAATTGTTTTTTTCTTAATGTTTTTCCTTTCTAATTTCTGTCAATTTCAATTGTAAGATTATATATATATATATATATTATAAAGTTGTTTAATAAAAAAAAAAGAGTTGTTTAATGTGCTTCATTTTTCTATTGTTTATTCCCCTCTCAAAAAATCAAGCAATTTATAACATAAATTGGAAACCAAATGATCAAAAACTGTCACTATTTGGTTTGAAAGGTTGATATATGAGAAAATTGAAAAAACAAGAGCATTGAAATCAAAAATAGAAGAATACAAAAATATTTATATATATATTTTTGATAACAATTGTGTTATTTTTTACCATGCCTGCAAACTAGTTTATAAGAAAATTCATTTTAAAATTTAAAATTAAATCATTACTATAAACACACATTCTAATGTCAATAGTACCCTTATTTAAATGAATGTATTCATTTTAATACATTTTATTTATAAACCCTCTTAAGTTATTAATGCACCCAATTTCACAAAATAACAAATTTTTAAAATTGAAATCAAAATCAGACGACAAGACTAATTAATCGCCATAATTAAATTGGATGCTGCCAGTGACGAATTCTACTCAAGTGTTCAAATACTAGGAAGAAGAGGGAACTTTTGGGTTGTTGAAGTGGTGAGTTTTGGAAGGTAAAGACGAGCAGAGATATTGATGGGTTCTTGAAGGATGGTTATGTCTTTAGATGAAACTCCAGTGATGGGGTCGTCAGATACTTGGCCACAACAAAATGGCTACTCGTAATTGTATGAGGCCGGTGTATGTAGTACAATATAAATAAGATTCGTTCCTATGATGATTGGGTGTTGAGTATCGAAATTGATTAAATTAAATACTATTTGGACACGAAATAAGATGAAGAAGTTACTAAAGCTACTAAAATCAAAACTAAACTAAACAAGTTACTAAGCAATTTAACTAAAATAAGTCACACAAGGGAATATGGTTGTAGTATTATTAATGAGGTAGCTAAGGCTTCGACTCCACATATCCAATCCTATTTGTCGTTTAGACTAACATATAATTAGACAATGGAAGTGAATAATGTATATCCATTTTAACCCACAAATAGTCTTTATTCTCCCTCGAGCAACAAAGACCACATTCACATACACCTATAGCCTATCTTTCGATGGTCATAAGAAATGTACATGAATTCATTAAGAGCTATGACACACATAAATGTGTCATGCAAGTTAGCCTCGTGTATTTCTACCTTATAGACATGCATTGGGCCTTTTGTAGAGCACGATGTGTGCGTCCTCTTTTGGTTCATAACAAAACAAACAATTTTCATTCAAGTAATGACCGATCACTCAAAAACATTAAGCATACAAAATTTTCATACAATGAACACAAGCACAATCACATAAATTTGAAGTCTTTATTAAATAGTCATGGAATAGATTTCATCTTGGCCTTAGCTCAAGATATTTAGTTCATAATACAAATAACATTCATCCAAGAGATAAAATATGAAATGAACATGGCTAATACAATAAAAGGAGAATAAGAGATATTAAGTAAACTATTTTGAAGTGCTCTCTCTTCCTCTAGCTTGCAATCTTCTTCTCTTGCTTCTCTCCTCCAATTCCTTTGCTCCAAGATGGTTGCTTGATGATGGATTTAGTTGGAAGGTTAGGGGTTTGGTTGGAATTTGTGAAATGGTGAAGATTTGATGATTTGGTAAGGAAAGTGTTTAAAGGTGAAGTCTTGGAAGTGTTTGGAGTTTAAGAGTCGTGGAAAGGTGGAGAGCAACAGTGGAGATGAGGTATTTATATGTGTGAAAAATTAGGGCACGAATCTCATAGAAATGTTGAGCTGGCAGGCTGAATTCGTGATATGGTCGCAGTACGGTTCAACGCAACTTACTGCGGCTGTGGCAACTCTCTAGATAAATTTCGCAGTACGGTCGTTGTATGTATCAACGCACGTACTGTGAAAATTCTCTGGTCGAAATTTGTGGTATAATCGCGGTACGCATTAATGCATGTACCGTGATACTTCTTTGAAAGTTTTAGCATCACACACCGGTTACTAAACACAAGCATAACTTCCTCTAAAGAGCTTGGAATCGCGAACCGTCAAGTTTTTTGGAAACTAGACATCCGAGGCTTTTCGAAAATATATGGCTCAAAACCCAGTTAAAAAAGAGGAGAGAGTTATGGCTTTCACAAGTTGGACGTTTAGCACAAGCATTTACAATTTCTCCATTCTAGCCTCCAATTCTCTTCAAATAAGCTTAACATCTTATTTTAGGGAATAAAACCTACACAAACTCAATATAAACATTAAATACTCGGTTTTACCCGAGGAACATAAAGCGATAGGAAATGGGGGCTACACCGAGTGTAGAAATGAAACTATCGATGTTGTAGGGACAAAGTCGGTGTCGAGGAATCTCTCAACATAGCCGTCTTTGTAGACAGGGAGGATTGGGAGGAACTCATAGTAAATTTCTTGTTTGGCTGACTCCATTATTATTAATTAAATCAGAGAAAATTAAAAAGATAAAGTTTAAGAATTGTTAGAGGGGATGATATAGTGCGTGTTGGCTCAAAAACACAATTGTAGTAAGTTCTTTCATATCAACAACTGTTTCCATCTTTGGCCATAAAAATAAATAAATAAATAAATACCTATGTATAATTAAAGTTTTGTGAAAATTCTTTTTTCACTACTTTGTTATATGATAATGAGAGATTTTCATATTTGAAATAGAATTAAGATTTAATTAGGGTTTAGGTTTTTTTTTATTTTTTATTTTTTTATTTATTTTTTTTATAATAAAAATATATAGTTGAAGATATATGTGTACATAGTATTTTTAATTAAACTAATTTGTCCTTATTAGTAAATTTATATTGGGATATTTTTGTAATTAAATTTTTTTAATAAAATATGAGTGTGCTTATTTTATTTATGGGTGACAATATCGGCACCCTAATATATTTCACAAGTGCAAATGATATATTTAATTAAGGGTGTGCATTTTTGGTTTGGTTTGGGTTGAAGTTCAATGTCAAACCAAACCAATATGTATCGGTTTGGCTATATTTCATCCAAAACCAAACCAATGTGATTTGTCAAACATATTCAAACAAAACCAACAAAAGTATGGTTGGTTTGGGTAGATTTATCGGTTTAGGTTTGAACCCATAAATCAATTTTTATTTCTCGGTGCAAGTAGCGATGTGCATTTTCGGTTCGATTTGGTTTGGGTTGAAGCTCAATGTCAAACCAAATCAAACCAATATGCATTGATTTGATTATATTTCAATCCAAACCAAACCAATGTGATTTGTCAAATCTATTCAAACAAAATCAACAAAAGTCGAGTTGGTTTGGATATATTTATCGGTTTAGGTTTGAACCCATAAGTCAATTTTTGTATTATTATTAATCAATTATTTAAATATAAAAATACTAAATATTCGTGTTATTTAATTATTTTAAAAATCAAGAAAAATATTATATAATTAACAATAACAAGTATCATAACAAAAAAATAAAAAATCAAACTCATATTCTTAAATGCATCGGAAGAGAGGAATAATTATATTTTATTTCTTTAAATATATATATATATATATATATATAAGAAAGAAGAGTGTTACAATACCAAATGGTTTATGGAAATGAATGAAAAGAAAAAAAAAAAAAAACTTATTTATATGAGAAGCAAATAAGTATAAATGAAAGTTATAAAGCCCCAGGAAATATGGATTTGACTTTTATTGAATATATGAGTTTGTTTGGGTTGCATGAATTTTATTTTTAGCAACCCAAACCGAACCAATATTTGATCGGTTTGTTAAATGACAAACCGATTAATAATTTTTTTATATATGAAACCAAACCAACCAATAAAGTTTGGGTTGAGTTAAGCGGGTTGGTTTGGTTTGACGGTTTTTTACACACCTCTATGTTTAATTGCATTTCATAAATAGAGAAATTAAGAAGCATGTTTATCTCTGCAGGTTTCATTTACACTCACAAATACAATATCCATTGAAATAGGAGAAAGGGCATCCAGGAGCACAGTAACCCTTGCAATAAGATAGGTCTATACAGTCTACATTTTGCAGTCTTGCTGCAACGCTGCATCTACATTGACCTTGGATGCAATGAGCAGGTTTTCCTCCTCCTTGAGTACACCGTATTGTTTTGCATACCTCCTCGCCAAGGCATGGCACAATTACAGGGGCAGACCCACGCTTAGCCCACATATGGCTCGTGCCCTACTTGGATTTTTTTTTAAAAAGAAAAGAAGTTAGTAATAAAACTTATAAAAGAGAAAGGTGATGTGATGTCCTGGTGGGCCATGTACTGTCTCCAACTGTCCTTATATCAATTTTATGTGCTCAAGGAAAGTGATGAAAGTGAAGATCAGTCTTCTCTTTTCATTTTATTGCAATTATTTTTTTTATTACAATTACATTTTTACCCTCATTGTATAATAAGTATGATAATAAATCCTTTCCAATTTAGTATTGCTCACTTTTTTTATTATATTCTTCCTCTATTTCTGATTTCCTATTTCATTAAAATATTCTTTCCTTCTCTAATTCTAAATTCTTTTGATTTTTTATTTCGTCAATTACTATAAATACTTCAAATTTTTGTTTTCTTCTATGGTAAAACAATTCATTCTCTCTTTTCATAATTATTGTCAACATCTCATCTACACTTAATTTTTGGTAAGTCAATTCAATTTCTATTTTATGTTAAATTATTTATTATTCTTTTGAGTTTTCTTATTTTAAATAGTTTTAGTTTAGTATACATCTCATATTCTCATCAATAAACCTTAAAACCTCAAATTTTAATTTATTATATTATACTTGTTCATTTAATATCATGATTCAATTATTTTGATCCCTAGTATTTTTCTTTATTTTATAATCTTAATTTTTTATTATAAATTACATTGTGATTATGTTCTATGTTTAAATATTATTTTTTGTTTTATTTAGATTTATATATATTTTTTTCTATTGGTATTGATGATTATTTTGAAAAAAAAAAAATTGGAACAGTTATGGAGAAGTATTTGAAAAGACCATCGACACTTGAGATGAGATCGTCTTCAAAAAACATTGTGTTGAAATCAATATGGCCGATCTTCCTGCTGATCCGAGGCTTCGAACTAGAATATGAGATTATCATCCTAATGTTCGTGAACAAGTTCTTAGAGAATATGTATTAAAGGGTCCTTGTCAACCTCGAGAACATAATTTTCGTTTATTACCTTGTGGAGACAAGCCAAGGCGATTCAATTGTGCTTGGTTTGATAGATATTCTACTTGGTTGGAGTATAGTATAAAAAAGGAAGCAGTATATTGTCTATGTTATTATCTTTTTTAACCAGATGATGGGAAACAAGGAGGCGGTGACTCTTTTGTTGCTGAAGGGTTTACAAATTGGAAGAACCAAGC
The DNA here is from genome assembly GCA_035582765.1 of Acer negundo. Taxonomy (NCBI): domain Eukaryota; kingdom Viridiplantae; phylum Streptophyta; class Magnoliopsida; order Sapindales; family Sapindaceae; genus Acer; species Acer negundo. Next base: position 9,634,346 of record CM069239.1, on the reverse strand, counting down.
TTCATTATTAGAAAAGCATGATAAGTCTATAGCTCATCAACAGACATTAAGAAAATGTCTAGATCTAATGAATCAGAATCAACATATTGAGACAACTATCAACAAACAGACAGATCAAGCTCGAATTGAATATCAAACTTGTTTAGGTGCTTCAATTGATTGTAGTTGGTTTCTTTTACGATAAGGACTTCCATTTTGAGGACATGACGAATCAGAAAAATCTATCAACAAAGGCAATTTTCTTGAGCTTTTACAATGACTATGTGGTCATAATGAAAACATAAAAGCTGTGACACTTAAAAGTACTCCTGAAAATTTGAAAATGATAACACCCAAAATTTAGAGAGATATTATAAGTGCTATTTCAGTTGAAATTATTAATACAATTATAAGAGATATTGGTGATTCATTATTTTCAATTCTTGTTGATGAATCTCGTGACATATCTTCAAAAGAGCAAATGACTATTGTATTGCGATATGTGGATAAAAATAGCAGTGTAATTGAGCGTTTTGTAGGCATTGAACATGTTAATTATATTTTTGCACTCTCACTAAAAGCGGCTATTGATGTTTTTTTTTTTTTCCTTTTTTTTCTAGACATGGATTTAGTATTTCTAAATTACGATGACAAGACTACGATGGAGCAAGTAATATGAGAGGTGAGTTCAATAGCCTTAAGGCACTTATTTTAAAAGAGAATGAAGGTGCTTTTTATGTGCATTGTTTTGCTCATCAACTTCAATTAGCTCTTGTAGCTGTGGCAAAAAATCATACAGATATTACTGGTATTTTTTATTGGATTACTTATATGGTGAATGTTATTGGATCATCTGCTAAACGCCATGATATTCTATGAGAAAAACAAACAGCTAAAGTTTTTGAAGTATTAGAAAATAATGAGCTTTCAAGCGGTCATGGTTTAAATCAAGAAACTAGTCTTCAAAGAGCAAGTGATACACGTTGGTTTTCACATTACAATACTATACTCCGGTTTTCACATTACAATACTATACTCCGAATGATTTCCATGTTCTCATATATTGTGGAAGTACTTGAGATGTTAATAGAGAATGGGTCGAATCAAGAACAAAAATATGAAGCAATGATTTTATTGAATTCGATAATAACATTTGATTTTATTTTTGGTTTGTATTTGATGAAAACAATATTGGGAGTCATAAATGAGTTGTCACAAACATTACAGAAGAAAGATCAAGATATTGTGAATGCCATGAACTTGATACAAACAAGTAAGTAATGACTTCAAACAATGAGAGATGATGGGTGAGATTCTTGTTTAAGTCAGGTTTCTTCCTTTTGTGTAAAGCATAGAATCAGAGTTGTTAACATGGATGATATGTTTATACCTCAAGGTAGATCAAGGCGTAAAACTCAAGAGATCAAAAATATGCATCATTATCGAGTTGACTTATTTTGTGCTGTGATAGATATGCAACTTCAAGAGTTAAATAGTTGTTTTCCAGAGATGAATACTGAGTTACTTCTTTGTGTTGCATGTCTTAGTCCAAAGGATCAATTTTATGCTTTCGACAAACATAAATTGATTCGGCCTGCTCAATTTTATTTGAGAGACTATTCTCCTATTAAGCTCTTGGCACTTGAAGATCAACTTGATAATTGTATTGTAGACATGTGCTCTAGTATTGAATTTTCAGAATTAAATGGCCTTACTGAACTAGCACGAAAAATGGTTGAGAAAAAAAAATAGATAAGGTTTTTTTATTAGTTTACTTGCTCTTGACATTGACATTACTACTACTCTTTGCAATTGCTATAGTAGAAAGAGTGTTTTCTGCTATGAATATTGTGAAGACGGAGATACTTAATCGAATGGGAGATGAGTTGTTGAATGATAGCTTGCTCGCGTATGTGGAAAAAAATATTTTCGACACAATTGATAGGGAGACTATTATGCGAAGATTTCAAAATATAAAGCCTCGTCGAAAAAAATTGTAAATTTGTATAGTTTGTGTTTTTTTTTTGTTTTTTTTTTAATTTTTAATTTTTAATGTTGCTTTTCTTGTTTTCATTTTTTTTAGTGTAAGACTATTCATCTTGATTAGATATTCTATTTGTTTTATATTAGCTAAATTTTATTATACAATCATTATTATTATTTTATATATTAATATATACTCATTTTATTTTGGTTTTAATTTTTTAATATTTTTATTACTTTGTTTAAATGTCCCACCGAAATAAAATTCCTAGATCTACCACTGGGCACAAACACTCATGCTTTTGCCACCAACAAACCTTACATATAATTTATAAACAAAAATCCTTGTAACCTAAAACAAATAAACAAAAAAAAAAAAACGGTTATATATAAAAGAATATAATAATTATTATTGTTATTTAAACAAAAAATTGGATTCTAAATGGGTTAGGAGTCTGTCAAGACCAGTATAGTTCAATCACTATATGTGTGGTCTAGATATTTACTACATAATATGGAGAAATCTACTGCCTACAATAAAATTATTATACAATATATTGAAAATGTCTTTAAACAACAAAATTACTAGCAGTATTGTTTGAGGGGAGAGAGACTAACAATATGCAATGAACAACAAAATGATAATTGAGGATGCTCTCTTAGAAGAAATGTTATCCATATTTCCTGATTTTTTCGCACTGCAAGTGCGAGTTGGTTCTAGACTCCGGCTTATATATAATAACAAGACTTTGATGCCATATATATACGGTCCCGTTCTGGTCAGTGCGCACTGATGTACATGACAATATCAGTACCAATGCATGTGGACCACTGATTATTGAAAAGTTTGGACAAGTGCATACATTTTGAGTCAAAATATGTAAATCTAATGGTCTACATCTAACGCAGTATTGATGAAGTTATATCAATGCGCACCGACTTAAATATATATATGTGTATATACGGAAATTTTCATATGTGGATGCCCTGATAGAATTATATAAGGACATTGAATATAAGTCACTCGTTTTACATACTTTAACTTGGTATGTATGCACTTGTCAAATCACTTTTATAAATGAGTGGCTCACATTCAATATCCTGATAAAGTTATATAAGGATACCCTTATAGGAACGGGACCGTGTATATTCATTGGACAGCTTAAGAGCAATCAATTCTAATGCTAGCAAATTCTCCAAGTTGAATCAACTCTGAATTGGACAGTTAGGGGTTGTTTGTTTTTTACACTTAAAACTTAATGGGTTTGAATCATAATTATTAAGTTGTTTTGTTTGTTTTTTTAAGTGGTTAAACAACTTAAAAATACCAAAAAACAACTTAAAATAAAAAGTTAAAAATCTTGACTTTTCTCTTAATGGTAAATCACTGAATTGCATTTAATGCAATCCAAAATCTTTTCTTCCGATACTATTCTCCATATATAACATATCTCCAATTCCATCATAATTATATATTGTATAGAAATATTTATTTTAATATATTGCTTATTTTAAATAGCTTTAAAAATATATATATCTTTAAAGAAACCTAATCACTTTTCATATTAGTGTTTAATATCAATATATTTATATATTATTTTTTTAGAGTGTTTTTTGTGAGTTTTCCTGCTGTCCATTTTATTTTTTGAAAAGAAAAAAAAACCTTTTTTTTCTTACTAAGAATAAAGTTGTTTGTAATCGAAGAAGAAGATTATGATCATATGTGTTCATATATAATTATTATTTTTTGATTGTTTTTATTCTATAATATATGTATAATTGTTTAACATGGGTATAGATGAAAAATTACTTCTTTTCATATAATTTTATTTTTAAAAAACAAACATGTTGACAGTATATTTAGATGTGAGGAAAAAAAAAAAAAAACAAACATGTCATTCAGATTCAGATTTCAGTCACTATTCAGTCTTCAGTAAAATTTAAGACTATTCAGTTTTTAGACAAAAAAACAAAAGACCCCTAAATATATGTCTCTATATCGCTTTTATTTTTCATAATAATATGGTATAGATCTGGCAGTATAATGGTAAATATGGAAAGTTAAACCCAAAATATATCTTACAAGTTGAATCTCTTATGTTTGACAATAATGCTAGACATTCCGATTTTGTATCCTAGTATAATGGTAATTGACAAATATATACACATCACCAATGATCTATATATATATATAGCTTTTATTTTTCATAATAATATGGTAATGGATCTGGCAATAGGATGCTAAATATGGAAAGTTAACAAAAAATAGACTTTACAAGTAGAATCACATATGTGTAAAAATTAATTGCTAGACATTCCAATTTTGTATCATGATATAATGGTAATCGACAAATAGATACAAATTACTAATGTTCTATGTCAATATATATATATATTTATATAGAAATTGGTACATATAATTTAGGAAACGTATTTCAAAAAATAAAACATAAAAATTTAAGAACCTTTCTTTTTTTTATTTGGTTTCCGGTGTAGGGGTGGACTCATATCAGGACCAGGTGAGACCCGTGCCTTACCTCAAATTTTTCAAAAAAAAAGAAAAAAGATTTTGTTATATATATATATATACAATTTTTCTTTTATTAGGAACAAACTGAACTTATAAAATTATGATAAGACTTATGAAACATTGATTAAGTTTAAAAAGACTTTGAATAAGTTGAAGTATGTGAATCTAATGGTTGATAGTTGTGGAACTGATATTCGTCATAAGAAGAGAAAAACTATATATATAGATAAAATTAACATACATTATAGAATATAATCTTTTATCGTAGTTGGCTTTATGCCTTCCATGCACATTGTTTGTGATCGGTTCAGCTTCCCATTTGTATTTTTCAAGCAAATTAAATATTTTAATTTTTTTATATGTCTTTTTTTTAATTTACCCTCTTTTTCTATTTATTTCTCAAATTTTCATCTTCTTTTAAAACAAAACAATTTACTTTCTTTTTTTCGTAGTTGTCAACTTCTTAGCTAGCCTCAATTTGTAGTTACTTAATTCAATTTTATTTTATATGAAATTATCTATTATTGTTTTGAACTTTTATCTTTTAATAATTTTAATTTGACATACCTAAGTAACCTAACGCAGTAACACACTCAGTCAATAAATCCTAAAATCTCAAATTTTAATTTATTGTATTAACATAATCCATCTATTATTATGATTCATTTTATTTTATCCATAATATATATATAAAATGATAGATGAGTAGTTTTAGAAAATAAATAAATAAATAAATAAAATTTATATGACACTCTGAAATATGAAATTATAGTCTTTCTTATGTGTGGACGACTGGATTTTCATTCAGTACGATACATACTTCACATTACAAGATATTCAAGTCACATGTCTAGAGGAAAAAAGAAAAGATACAGATGGGCTACATCAATGAAAAATGATGGCTACACTCAGATGCTTTTAATTTGAATTGTGTAAATAAAAAGAGTTTTATAATTTAGAAAATTTAAAGCTTTATGTATTTAGAAAATTTAAAGCTTTATGAAAAAATAGATTGATTTTCATTTAGTACTATACATACTTTGCATTACAAGATATTCAGGTCATGTACTCATGTGTCTAAAGGAAAAAAAAAAAAGAAAAGATACAGATGGGCTACACCAATGAAAAATGATGCAATTATATATCAAAAATTTTGAGGCGGGAAAGCAAGCATTTGCCACCCTAGAATATAATTAGTAGAATTAATCCTGAAAACATGGGCATCCATAAAATACTTAATCCTTTGAATGAAGGTATAGTGAAATAAGTGATGTTTCAATAATATTAAACTTACAAACAAACACTATAAATACCACATTATTAGCTACTTACCAGATCAAAATAATATTATCTCCTCAATCCTTCCATTTGAAAACTTATCTGGTTTTTAACTTAGCCACTGCAGGCCTCCAAGCCGTGGCAATAATTGAAGTGGTAAAATTATAAAGCCATGGCTTGCTTCTTCGATTACAAGACAAGAGCTATTATGTTCCTACGCTTGGTTGTTCTAGTCTGCATGTTGGTGTGCAGCTTTGCACATCTTCAAAGGTTTGAACACTCTGCAAAAGCTGACGGAACTCTTAGCTTTTTGGTGATCGGAGATTGGGGCAGAAATGGGTCCTTCAACCAGTCTCAAGTCGCTCATCAGGTTTGAAACATCTTTAATTTCATTTTGAGTTTATTAGGTGATCAGGTGGTCACGTGCCCAGGTGATCACCTAATTATTAGTATTTGATAATATGTTAAGTAGGTTTTAGTTTAATATGTGGATTAATCACTAAAAGAGAGAATATGTGCATGAATGCATTGCAGATGGGAAGGATTGGGGAGAAACTAGACATAGACTTTGTAATATCAACCGGAGATAACTTTTACGATAATGGATTAAAGGGAATAAATGATCCAAAATTTGAGGAGTCCTTTACAAAAGTTTACACCGCCAAGAGCCTTCAAAAGCAATGGTACAGTGGTGAGTCCTCATCATTCAAATTAAAGCAATTAGTTTTAGATAATCAATCAATGATCATCATGAGTGAGGGTCTGATTTATCAAATGATTGTATGTGTTTTTGTTTAGTTTTGGGAAATCATGACTATAGAGGTGATGTAGAAGCACAATTAAGCCCTGTGTTGCGGAAGATTGATACCCGATGGCTTTGCTTGAGATCTTTCATTGTTAATGCAGGTATTTATGCTACCTATATAGACGTATATATGTTCAACCATATATATATATATCATAATTATATATGCTTATTATTCATCCTTTAATTAATTTGCGCATTGAATTTTTACTAGAAATTGCGGAATTTTTCTTTGTGGACACTACTCCATTTGTGGACAAGTACATTACAGACAAAGATCATACTTATAATTGGCAAGATCTACCTTCTCTAAAAGCTTACCGTACTAACGTTCTAAAGGTAATTATTATTACATTGAAATTTCTCAACTAGAAAAGCATTTTTGAGGACATTTAAGTTGAGATCGAATGGAATTTGATGTATATAGTAAATATTTTTATTTTAATTATTAGGATTTGGATTTGGCATTGAAAGAGTCAAGTGCAAAGTGGAAAATTGTAATTGGTCACCATGCAATCAGAAGTGCTGGGTATCACGGGGACACTCCTGAGCTTATTAACCATCTTCTCCCAGTACTTAAGGTAATCATTGATTTCATTCTTAGATGTTAATTAAAGGCAATTTTGATGCTAATTATCATTGTTCTTCAGGCCAACAATGTTGATTTATACATGAATGGACATGACCATTGCTTGGGACATGTTACCAGTCAGGACAGGTAAACAATGTCATAATTCCAATGTCACATTTAACTTCTCTTCCAACTTTAACGATGAAATTGTGTACCGAATGCAGTCCTATACAGTTCTTAACAAGCGGAGCAGGTTCCAAGGCGTGGAGAGGTTTCGTTAATTCCAATTATGGTAAAGCCTTGAAATTCTTTCATGATGGTCAAGGTTTCGTGTCTGTGGAGTTGTCTCAGACAGATGCTCGGATAGTGTTCTATGATGTTTTCAGCGAGGTTCTTCACAAACTGAGCCTGTCTAAGGGGCTTCACTCTGCAATGTAAACATCAATAACTGGGTAGACGTAGTTGAAACAGCAGGCGACTGTAATCTTTAGGCCTTTGTGTAGAGATTAGGCTAACACTGTAGAATTTCAAATGTTCGATGTATATAAATGTCTACTATACAAGTTTGAATTCTCTGTCATTGGATTCGTTCATTAATTTGAATTTGATTTTCGAATTTTAACAAAAATCCAGACCTTGTCTATAAGGGTTCAAATCTAACTATCCTTGATACAAAATTGCACTCATGAAACTCTAGTCCAACCAAAGTCAGCAAGAAAAAGAAGAATGCAACAAGAAAAGAGCAAGGTGAGGGAGAAAGGCTCATGTGCTCGGCATCCAAAAATGAAACAATTCCAAAACAATTCAATGGGATTGTGACCTTATTTTTGCCTTGGCAGAAATGTATTCCACCTGCATTTTTTTCTTCTGATGCAGAAAAGCTACAACAAATTCCGGGATTTATAATATATTTCTTCAAACCATCATGGCAGAATCCTGCGTCGGTGACGGGGTGTCTCTCGCTTCACATACATCTTTTCCATTTCATCCAATGGTCGGCTGGATCCATCTGGCAAGCTTACAAACTTCCAGCCACCACCTCCTCCACGCTTGCCTCGTGGTCCTAGTTTCTCCACAGTGAATTTCCAACCATCATCAGGACGGCGCCTACTATACCTGTGGCTTTTCACCTTCCCTGCCATCTGTAGACAGACAAAACCACATCATTAGAGGGGCATAAAGAGGGGAAAAAAAAAGTCCATCTAGTATAAAACAGAACAGCTGATTGGCATAACATTGATCCAAGGAAAGATCAAGAAGACAAGCACAGAGGAGACCCGTGCAAAGCTAACAACCACAACAGACTAGTGTTTTGTATTAGGTTTGAAAAGTCAAATTACAACACTGCCTTTGAAGAACAAAAACTCATGCCAACTAAATACTTTCTCTCAGTGATCATCTGATTCCAATAACTTGTTTTGATCCTTCAATTTCCATCTTTATAATTCAGCAAATCAACAGACCATTCCCCCTCAGCCCCCTTCTACTAACCCAATTTCTATCAGAAAGAACTTCAGTTCCTGGTCGTAAGCTAGGTTATGACAGTGACTAGAAGTATTGGATGACAGAACAATTGAAAAGACATATCTACAAGCAACACAATTGGAATCAGCTGCATATAATATGACTTAAACTTTTTAAATGACATATGGCACTCAAATTTAGTCACATAATTTGTTGACAGAACAACCTAACCATCACCAGCAGATATTAATAACAAACAGTGTCCCTAATTACTATCGGCCTCATCTCAACCATCCAATTAAACCAGTTTCTCCAATCAGAACTTATCACTTATTATAAATCTAGCAAGTTCACTCAAAACTGTGCGTGCAAGCATGTGTATATGTCATGAGTTTCTCCTCCCTCACCCAACCGCACATAATTGGAAAAAACAGGTGCAAATTTTGTATTGTTATTGCTCATTTTCACTTCTAATTTGACAGGCGCCACCCCCCACGACAACAATGACTGTAATAATGGCCTAATGAAAAAAATAAATGGCATTCTAAATAATTGGAAAAAACAGGTGCAAATTTTGTATTGTTATTGCTCATTTTCACTTCTAATTTGACAAGGCAAAGGCAGAGAGGACTTAAAAACTTACTTTCATCTTATTGAAGTTCATCCTCTGAACAAATTCTTGATAAAGCATTTCATCCTCTTTCTTAGAGATCTCATAATGAACTTCATCCAAATCTTTGATAGTACCATCCCAACCCTCTGGCATAACCTTGAAGTCAGGTTTGTAGGGAAGAGATGCCACATGAAATTCCCGGTCATGGGAAATAAAAAATCTGCAAGAAGAAAGAGTAAGATCCCATGGGAAATACAATGTATTTCTTTTAGAGATTTCATAGGTAGAAACAGCAGTAAGATGTGACAAAATGAATAAATGTGCCATTATTTGCAATAAATGAACTCTTTTTATTTATGTATTTATTTTGGGTTCTTAATAAATGGGCATTTTTTTTGTAAGAGAAATTAATTGCTATTTCAATAAATCAAATAAAATGTTGGAACTTGTAACGTGAAGAAGAAAAAGAAAGGTATAGGTAAAACATTTTGAAGATCTAGTAAAGAGCAAAACACCAAACAGAAGAAACAAAAAAATTGCAAATTTACTGCTTCAAAAGGTTTGTTAGTATAAGAAAGAAGTAAGACTATCATATAAGAAAAGGTCACATCTGAAACTACCCAAGAGCAGCCATCAGAGATGAGATCCCTGTCGGTCCTTCAGTCCCAAATCCCAATATCGAAAAGTCCACAATTAAAGGAGATATTGACATTCAGCCTTATGCTCAATATACTCAGAAAGCAACCAACCAAATTGCAGTTAAAGAAGCTAAAATTCAAATTCAAAGTCAAAGATAGAAAAGACGTTGTATTGTTTTCACATAACAAGGTCAATTGGGTCATAACGGAAAAGAAAAAAAAAAAGAAACTAAAAAATATATATAGAAAAATAACCCAAATTCTTACGAGGCCAAAGTTATGAGACTTGTCATTCACAGGTTTTATTGAGATGTTAAGGATTCAAAAGGCTGGGACAGACTTAAATATGGGATAATCTAGGATGATCATAAGTCGTAACTCTCTACACATGGGAAATCACATAATCAATTGTTAAACGTTCAAAAGCAAAATAAAGAATGAAAGCATCTGAGTGTAGCCATCAACTATCTTATTCCCCATTATCTACAATTCCATATTTCATTTTCTGAATGGCACACACCATAGTATACTTTAAAAAACTACTTTTAAATGATAGTTACCAGATTGATTTATAATTTCCCTAGTGATGCAAACATATAAATATATAATACATCAAATAACAGAATCTACTAAAAAGAATTATCACACACAAAAATCAATTTAGAAAGCCACATTAGAATCACATAACACATTAAATATTAAAATAAAAAAAATGCAGATGAAAATCTCACTCAGGACAGGTATCAAGCAGCAGCTCAACAGAGTCATCCAATGGATGACCAAGCTTTTTCTCCTCTTCCTCCTCAAGTTCTTTCAGCCACAGAATTGCATGCACCCTCTGCCTCATAATCCTGTAATCTTTTGCAAGCCTCTCAACTGTATAAACATCAGGATTCTCCTTGTGCAACCGATACATCTCTGCCTTCTCTGAATCCTTGAGATAAGATCCTCTTGCACCAGGCTCTTGTACTTGCTTCAACAGTACACACATCTCACGCATTCTCCCATCCCATCCATCCACAAAAGCTTTGCTCTTACGGTTCTCCGCTTCCAGTTCCTTTATCTTATCTTCAATTTCTTGCATATTAGAGACCACTGTAGATTGATAATATGTATCCCTTCCACTATCACTAGAACCAGTCCTATGTCCAACAGCCTCTCCATCAAAATGCTCCTTGGTCAATCCAGTTGACCACAATGAACTCGTTTCCCAACCCATATCATCAGAAGCAGCCCCACTCGATGATCCACCTATAATTGATTCCCACTCATCCTTACCATCATTTCCACCACCACCAACCGATTTTGCTGAAAATGATCGGGATCCAACAGCCCAATTTGCCTCGAACCCACTCTTTGATACAACTGTTGCATCATTGCAAAAAATGGGTATGGTTTTTTCCTTCAGAATTCTCGTTGTATTTGTGGCAGTGTTTAGAGAAGAAGATGAAAAACGAGATATGATACGAGAAAGATTATGCATTCTGCAATACTTTCCCCAGATGCACAATCAAACTCAGTTCCAGCAATGCCACACTACAAGAAAGAGAACCCTGAAACCAAAATAAAAACCGCTTTTAGCTACTAAAAGATTCCATGGACTTGAATAAATCAAACACAGCCCAGACATTGTAATATAAAGTTTCATCGATATGATCCTTTTTATCTGTAGAAAGATATAGTTACATATGTATAGATACTCTAGCTGACTAGCATAAATGTTAACCCGAAAAAGAAAACACAAAAAGAAAATACCAACTGAAAATAAAATAAAGACAAAAATCCAAATAATCATCAATTAAAGAAACAGCCGCCCATGTCTTCAAGCCGCTTTAAATTTCCAAAGTATATGATTCAAGCTTAGGAAATAAAACGAAAACATGTCAGTGAAAGCTTCCATTCAGACATATCGATATGAAAGAATTAAAACAAAATCATAAGTGTGCAAACCTGAACAAAGTGAAGCAAATTTTGGGTGAAGTAAGTGGCAGTGCACGAGAGAGAACCAAAACACCACCAAACCCAAACCCCAACCCCAACCCCAAATGTGATTTACAAAAACAACAACATATGAAACCACCAAACAATCAAAGCCATAAATTACAAACGTTCGACTCTCACTGTCATACATCGAACACGTTGTATGCATATATAAGTCAATAGAATCGCAAAACATAAATACAAACTAAACAACTCTTACTACTTCCAAATTCAAAAGCCAGACCTAGGAAATCGCAAAAAAAAAAAAAACGCTAAAAATCCTTAGTGAGAGCCTGAAAGTACCTGAAACTGGGGATCAGATTTGAAGCTTGTCTTGTCAACTCTACGGTTGGCCAAGTTCTTGAAACTCAAAAGTGGAGATCAATTTCAGTTCAGTTTGGAGAGTGTTATGAATCTTTCGCTGCTGTGGATGAAGTCATAAAAAGTGAACGAGTTTCATTACTTGACCCGAAATCTTCCGGATTTGGATCTTTCGGGTAGGTACGAGATGTGTCATTCGGACCGGATTTGATAATTTTTGATATTGGATTTTTGGATCCGGATTGGATTTCGGAAAATCAGACCCGATTTGGATATTTTTCAGACTGGATTCAGAAGTTTTTTCGGATTGGATTCAAATATTTTTCGAAATGGTTCGGATTCTTTTTCCGACTGAATTCGAATTTATTTTAAAAGTTTTTTTTAGCTCTTTATTATCATTATTATTATTTTTAATTTTTTATTAATCTTTGATATACACGTTTTATATAAGCTGGAAAAATACATGTTTTTCTTTTTAATTAATATTGTCTTATTCCATTCGGGATTCGTTGGACACTTAGACACGGTGTACTATTATTGTATTAGATTGGATTGAATCATATTGGATTGTATCATATGGAATTGGATTATAACATATTATTCCGTATTAGCTAATATTATAATGAACACCGTATTAGACTAATTAAATTGTATTAGCTAATAGAATATAATGTATATTAGTTTAGGTGACCTTTTGAAAATCTTTGGCTTGGTTGTAACCCCTTTTGTGTTGTCTCCCCGTTGTGATTAGGGATTTTTTGTACTGAAAAAAAAAATTGCTTAATACTGTAATTTATCAATAGGGTAATTGCAATAACTTCCATTAATGGACTACTTTAGACATAAAGCCACAATCAAACCACAATATGCTTAATATCATGTGTAATTTATCAATAGGGTAATTGCAATAACTTCCATTAATGGACTACTTTAGACATAAAGCCACAATCAAACCACAATATGCAAAATCTTCTTTTGGAAAGCGTTCAATGGCTGGCTCCCTACGTTTGCTACTCTTGTTCGCCGTCGTGTTGATGTTGTTGATTTCTGTCTACTTTGCAGTGTGTTAGTGAAACAATTGTTCATACCTTGTGGTCCTGTAAGGTTGCTGTGGAGGTTTGGCGTTTGTTGTTGGGTGTAGAGGTGATGTAGCAGGTCAGTGCATCTGATTTTTTTTGGCATTGTTATATGTCTATGGCGTTCTTTAGATAGTGAGCTGTTTTCTCTTTTTATCATTGGTTGCTGGCACCTCTGGACCAATAGAAACAGTGTTGTTCATGGTTCTGCTGGTTGGTCTGCTGTTGACATGATGGTGTGGATTGATAACTTTGCTAGTGTGTTTTGGTTGGCTAATGAGCTCAAACATAGAGAAGTTCTCTCTCACCAGCCTTCATGGAAGCCACCGGAGAAGGGTGTCTTTAAAATCAACTGTGATGCTTCTTTTCAGTTACGGTCTTGTATGTCTAGTGTGGGTATCGTCATTCGGGACTATAAAGGTAAAGCTATTGCTGTTAGATCTTCCCCTGTCCTGGGATGTTCTTCTGTGGAAATGCTTGAGGCTCAAACGTGTTTGGAAGGCCTCCAACTTGCCATTGATATTGGCATTTCGGGGGTGATTATCGAATCGGATGATGTGGGTGTAATTCAACTTCTCTATGATCATGTTGTCCCTGCACTGAGTTGGGTTCTATTATTCGCACCTCTCTGGCGCTAGGTGTTTTAGTGAACTTGCTGTCGTTTGTTGCTGTTATGAGAGAGGCTGATTCGGTTGTTCACGGTCTTGCTCAACTTACGTTGTCGTTGGATGGCCCTATGGTTTGGCTGGATGAGCTACCTTCTGATATTGCTGGGCTTGTTCGTGTGGATTCTTCTTCCTCTGGCTACTCTTTTTAGTTTCCTTTGTTTTGTTTCAAAAAAAAAAAAAAAAAAAACCACAATATGTTTTACAATTCATATCTAAACAGGCAGCGAACCATTTAGGCTAAGTTATACAAATTTCACCTATGGTAACATAATTAATTATCTAAACTCTAAAACTAGTAAGTTTACAGATTTCTCATGAGACTGATATGGACTGTGATTGATCTAAAAATGACATGATGACAGCACAATTGCACAAAGGAAATAATGTTATTTAACCATTTCATCGGATCATTTTATTATTTTTGCATCCAAAGCAATGCGCGAAATGTCTCTCAAATACAAATCATATGTGAGCTTGATCATATATACTCTCATGAGCCTTTTCCGTAATATCGGTTGAAGAACAGAGGTTGCACAAAAAAATTGCAATGGAGCAAGTAGATTCTGTAAATGTTGCAAAGACCAATATTAATGAAGAAATGGAAGGAAATATCCACTTTCAAGTTTGAAAGAGTAAAAATGTCTCCACATTGTTTTTTCTTGCATTTGTGTCCTCTTAGGCACATGAAATTCCCGAAATACCCTTTAAGTGGATTTTAGATATTAAAACCTTTTGCAAGGGACATTACCAAATTGCCCTAAAACGGGAACCCCATTAAGCATGATTACCAATTTGTCTTAACCATTGAAATTCAAAATCACCGAGCCCTTATTCTGAGAAACCCCAATGAAAATCAAACGAGTGAACGAGAGACCAGAGTAAAAGAAGAATAGTTGAAGAAGAAGCGACCCCGCGAGACCAGAGTGGAAGAAGAAGCACTGTTGTTTTGTCCTTATCATCTTCATTCCTTGTTCAAGTTAAAAAGCACTTTGTCGCATCTCGCAGGTAAAGGTATTTATTCATTTTCTCCTTGTCTTCTTCATTCGTTTGGCGTTGTAACCTCTGATATGTTTGTTTGCGTTTGTATTTAACTATGCATGGATAATGATTTGATCTGGTCTTTTACTTGGGGGCCCCCGGGACTCGGCTTATTGTTTATTAAGTGTTAAGTATTTTGTTTGAGAAATGGGTAGGTGTTTGATTTGTATTAAGGGGGTTGTGAAGTACCTTATTGGAAGTGCACTCAAATAATGTTACAGTGGTTTATTGTTGTTTTGTTGAAATTTTCTTTTCAGTAAATTGTGAAACAAATAGGCATAGTATTGAGTGAAGTCACTGATAACATGAGTAATTATGTTGCAGTTCATGCATTTGAACATTTGGTTTTGTTTAAATTTGGGGCCCATGCAAAAATGTCCACTTCCAAGTTTGAAATGTGGTCTCGGTTGTCTGAATATTGAGCCCTGACAAAGGGATTTCAAGCCCTGTTTTAAGCCCCCTGTAAATGATTGTGAAGTGTTGTAGATGGTTTTTGTGATGTTATGTTATTGAAGTGTTGGATTTGGAATTGTTGGATTTGGCTTGTTTTGTTTGTTTGTGTTTATATAATGTATGGCCATAGTAGAAATGGGAAAGATGTCTAGGACCTTATTAGCGGTTAGTTTGTCCAAATCAGGGCTTCAAATCCCTTTCCAGGGCTCGAAATCCTTTAGTCATGGCTTGATATGCCATTTCAGAGCTTGAAATCTCATTACAGGGCTTGTATCTGTTATTGAACTTTTTTATAAAAATAAGGGATTATTTTTTTTATTTGTTAATTAAATTTTGTGTTGTTTTAAGCTAGATGCATGCCAATTCTTTTAAGAAATTGTGGTGGTATCCGAACCACAAAAATTGGAGACACGCTAGAATAAACTCGCAAAACAAGAAATTTTTTAAGGGAGATTTAAAGTCGGTCCTAACACGTTGTGAGGTGGTTGAACGGTTTAGGGCAAGCCCCTTCGGCTCCTACTTGGATCTTATACAACCCGTAAAGGTTCATGGGATGCTAATTTATAATCTCCTAAAAAGACAGATTCTTGTTTCAGATGCTAAGCTAGAAGAGATTTTGTTTGGTTTGGGTAAACATCATGCTAAGTTTGGGAGAGATGAGTTTTGTTTGTGCAGTGCACTTAATATGGGCCCATTGCCTGAAGGCTTCAAAGAAAAGAATGAAGTAGGTGATTAGAGTATTTTGAGTAAGTATTTTGGAGAAGCAAGACCAACAGTTGAATTGTTGGATGCAACATTTCAAAAGCTCACAGCTGCGGATGACGATGATGCCTTAAAGATGGCGTACGTATTAATGGTCATTCAGTTTTTCAGGACCGATAAAGAACGGACATCCATACCTGCTTGGGTGTGGGCTCTAGTTAAGGATGAAAAAGAGTTTACAAGTTTCCATAGGACTCATACATCTTTGATGTGACATTATATTGGCTAAAGAATGCAGCCGAGAAATACTTAAAGAGGTTGAGAAGGAAGAAGGAAGTGAAGAAGGAAGAGAAAAAGAAGAAGAAGAACTTGAAGAACTTAAAGAAGAAAAAGAAGAACTAGAAGAACTTAAAGAAGAAGAAGAAGAAGAAGGTTATGGAAGAATAATAGGAGGATGCAGAAGAGGTAAACAAGTCCAATTCGAAGCCTCAAAAGGATGTTCAGCCGAATAATGAGAAGTAATTTACATTCCACATGTTTGGATTTCCGCTTGCATTTAAGGTAATATTATCAAAATTAATCCATGATCATCTTTCAACCTTCTTAGATTTTTATGTCTTTAATTGTATATTTTTAAATCGTATATGTTTGGACAGTTGAAAGTATTAACCGTTTGAAAGGGAAAATCGGGAGACGGAAAGGAACAGGGATCCCACGACATAATATATGGGATTTTAATACTAGGGTGTTGAAAGTTGAATCTTTGTTCAGTACAACAATGTGTATTTCCTACTTTTATATTTCTATGGTTATATCTCTGTTAAAAACTGTAAACAGTTAAAGGTTTTAACCTCTGATATGTTTGTTTGGGTTTATTTTGTGCGTAGATGGTAATTTGATCTTTTACTTGTGGCTTGTTGTTTTACTTGTGGCTTGTTGTATTTGATTCGACAAATTTACTTTTACCATTACTGTTACTTCATTTTACTGATAAATAAATATTTTAAAATTAATAGTATTAATTAAAATACATTGGTCCACCAAAAACATTCTTTACGTCAAAAAAAAAATATACATATTAAGACAGTCCAAAGTGGATATTTGAAAGTTTGTGGACCACAGATGGATCCCACTAGTCCTTTATAGTTCCGGGCTTCACAAATTAATCCAGGGCTTATGCATCTGATGATGATGTGGGTCCAGGATATGTGTTCCACTATTGTTTTGAAGAGTAGAATATTTGGTATTGGAGTGGGGCCTAGTTTTTTAATTTTTTTTAATTTTTTTTTTTTTGTGTTTACAGCAAATAAAATGAAATGACGAAATTAATTCTATTTTAAAGCCCAAGAAATTTGGTTTTGGAGCCAGTTCATTTTGTTTTGGTGGGGTGAATGAAACAAATACAATACCATATGCATAATCCATTCGAAGTAGCATAACCACTAACCAACAATACAAAAACAAATACAAGTACCATAATCCATTCGAAGTAGCACTTGTGAAAAAATAATAATCAAACTCTACAACCATAGTCTCTAATAGATCAAGACAGTTGATCGCAATTGGCAACCATTACGGGCTTAGATGTCATACCAGAAATGGAACCGACCTTCTCAACGGCTTTCATAACATCAAATCCCTCGACGACCTAACCGAAGACGACGTTGGTGCCATCGAGCCACTCGTTCTTTGCATTAGAGATGAGAAATTAGGAATTGTTGGTGTCTGGGCCGGTATTTGCCATAGAGAGGATCCTGGGACCAGTGTGCTTGTTTACGAAGTTTTCATCGGTGAAACTATCGCTGTATATGGACTCACTTCCGAGTCCGTTGAAGTCAGTCAAGTCTCCTCCTGTGAACACGGAGCTGGGAATCACGCGGTAGAAGATTGTTCCCTTGCAGTGGAGTGGCATCCTGTTCCTGCCGATTCCTTTCTCGCTGGTGTAGAGAGCCTAAAAATTCTCCGCTGTTATGGGGGTAATGTCGGTGAAAAGCTCTGTCACAAGTCTACCTGTCGGATGCCAGCCAATGTTCAGGTTAAAGAACATTTTGGGCTTCGCCTTTCAACAACAAAATAAACATAAACAATAAAAAAGAGTTTTCAACAACACAACATAAACATTAAAATAACGACAATGTAATAATAACCTATATCCATTGCTTTCAACCTTCTCAGATGTTTTCTCTTCAATAGTCTCAAAGCCTTGAACCTTCTCAGATGTCTTCCCCATTTCATACAATACACTTTCAACAATGGTAGTACATATATTAGCAAAATTGGTGTTTGAAAAACCAAGGCAAGGAGATGAATGTATGAAAAAGAAAGAAAAACAAAACATCAATAAGATCGGCGAAAAAGAGCTTATAGAGATAGGAAAAGAAAAAACTAAAAAAAAAAAAAATTAAATTCAACAACAACTGAAGAAGAATGCTTACCTGCAAATCTGATCATGTAGAAAAACACAGAGAGAGAGAGAGAGAGAGAAGAGATAAAAAAAAGGGAAGGATTTCCACAATTAAGAATGCTTGAGTGTTTCACTCGGGCCTGAATAAGGAAACGTCTAGGTGTTGTCACATGTTAAATTAAATGCAAAAGTTTACCGTCTAAGCCATGTACAGTGATTTTGGGCTTTAACTCTGATTCCAGGGCTTCACCTCTATTGATTCTGGGCTTAAAAAACAATGCATTGCAAATTATTCCAAGGCTTGAATGTCTTTTGTTTATGCATCCGATGATGTGGGTCCCATCTTTTCCTTCCCGATCTTGACGGTCCAAAGTGGATAAAAAGTAGGTGAGCAACTTTATAGAGTATTTTCGGGAGCATAGGATGGTCACAAAAATACCCCGTGACCAAGTCCAGTACAATTGCATAGTAACACTTGTAACCTTAGTGAAGTAATGTGTGACATGTGCAATATTACATTAGATTACTGCATAGTGTATTACTAAGGCTTCCTATACTAGATTGCGTTTTTGGTGGTGTCAAAATTCTAGGTTGTTACCACATGTTGTGTAACAAATGACGTACAATCGGAAAAAATTAAGAAATTGGTAAAAAATTAAAATTAAAATTAAATGAAAAAGTATACCTTTACAGTGATTTTGGGCTTCAATTCTGATTCCGTGGCTTCAAATGCATTGTATCTGGGCTTCAAAAATAATGCATAGAAAGGAAGGGGGTTTGTGGACCACAGTTGGAGCCTTTAATAGGTAATTCAACGGGTGGGTATTATTATGGGCTTGTAGGCTTAACACAGGCTTCATCTGGGCTTGAGCCGCTATTCCACCTTCAGCCAAGCAATTGAATCTAGCTAGATTTCTCTAGTCCTTTTCAGTTCTGGGCTTCACAAATTATTTCAAGGCTTGAATGAATTTTGTTTATGCATCCGAGATGTGGGTCCCTTATTTTTATTCCCGATCGAGACGGTCCAAAATGGATGGAACGTTGGTGGGCAACTTTATAGAGTTTTTTCGGGAGCATCGTACGGTCACAAAATACCCCGTGACAAAGTCCATTACAATTGCATAGTAACATTTGTAACCCTAGTAAAGTAATGTGTGACATGTGCACTATTACATTAGATTAATACATAGTGTATTACTAAGGCTTCCCATACTAGATTGCGTTTTTGATTGTGTCGAAGTTCTAGAGTGTTGTCATATGTTGTGTAACAAATACCGTACAATTAGAAAAAATTAAAAAATTGTTGAAAAATTAAAATTAATGAAAAAGTATACATTTACAGTGATTATGGGCTTCAATTCCGATTCCAGGGCTTCAAATGTATTGTATTTGAGCTTCAAAAATAATGCATTGAAAAGAAAGGGGTTTGTGGACCACAGCTAGACAGCTGGATCCCGGTAGTCCTTTTTAGTTCCACAAGTGGACCATAGATGGTTCCCACTTCAGTCTTCCACTTATATTGATGGTCGATTCCTCTTCCTCTTTTCGGTCATCATCTTCTTATTTTCATCTTCATCGTCTACACACCTTGATCTTCTACAAATATGATTTATTTATTTCAATCCTCACGACCAGCGCCCACAGCAGAAGTCTTTTTCTGCATGTCTTCATCTTCATTTTATTTCGTTAATTTCTGATCTTAGTTCGAAAATGAGTTCAGTAGGCATGGAGGTTTTTAAAAGAAATCACAGTTACAAGCAAGTATATGTTCTACCTTTGATTTATTTTAAAAAACTTCTATGCCCCATTAACCTAGAACTGATTTTTGTTATCTCATTTTGTTTATTGTCTTGTGTCAGTAGGATTTAATGTCTTCATTTTGTTTGTTGTTTTGTCATTATAAAATAATCTGGATATAATTTGTTAGTTACTTGCTTGCTTTTTGTACATATATTTAGTTTTTTACGTATATGGCAAAGAAATCGGTGTATGTTGTTTTCAGAGGCAGGAAAACTGGTGTGTTCAACTCTTGGCATGATTGTCATGAACAAGTTGATGGATTTAAGGGTGCTTCTTACTAGAAATTTAATACAGTGGATGAAGCATATGAAGCTATTCGTGCAGTTCAACGTGAAAAACTTTCAAATCATACTTCTGGTACCACAAAAGATAAGGTTTTTTTGCACTAAATCAGTACAAACCAAAACAGTAATGTTGGTTATATACATTGTTGTTGTATTCGTAACCGGGGTAACAGTGGGCAAATGTCTGTAAAAGGTTGTTTGTGTATATTTTTTGTATGTTCAAGGCATCTACTTTGCCTTTTTATGAATTAAAGATAATGTTTTGGTATATCTCTATGAATCAAAGATAACTTTTTAGGGTTATGATGATATGCATACTGTGTTAGGGATTCAGGAAAGGAAATATGATATTCATTTCATAAAAAATACTTAATAAAAACAGAACATTTCTAGCAATGACATCAAACTGTGAACATAAGGATAATCATAAAGCATTTATCTGGGTTGATGGTGGAATATTGAAGTCCAACATTTTCTTCTAAAATTTTTCAGCAAGACTGTACAGCTTATTCAGTTCATTGTCTCTTGCCTCCATCTGCACATGTAAATTGATAATTTCTGCTTCCAGGTTTTCGACTTTTCCCATCAACATTGCATTGTCCACAGTTAGACGTCAAGCGTTTGCACGCTCTTAACGGATGGTGTTCTTTGCATTTGCAATCCGTTGCCTCAGACATTCGAAGATGGATTCCAGCCTGTTTGTTTCATCAAAATTCCTTCCAACATTATTCTTTATGTTATTTCTGTCATTGTATGAAAAAAAAAAATGCTAAACAAATAGAAGTGAAGTGAGAAAAAAATGTAACAAAGGACATGGTATTTATAATGTATGAACACCACACCAACGTCCAATAAATGTAAAGCCACCTTGGTCATTGTAAGCGTCTTCTTCCATTCAAAGGTCATCTGGATGCCTTTTCACCATCCATTGCAATGCATGCATTTTTAAAACTGAAATGACACCATTAATGTAAGTTAATGTAAAGACTCCCTAAATTTACTTTTACCATTACTGCTACTTCATTTACCTAAATATTATTTTAAAATTAACATTATTAATTAAAGTGGACGGTGGACCACAATTGGATCCCAGAACTCCATGGGGTTATCAGGTAAGTCAACGGGTGGGGTGTGCTTTTAGCCTTCAAGTTATCTGGGTTTCATCTGGGTTGAAGCCCAGCTGGATCCCACTGGTCTTATTTTTAATTCCTGGGCTTCTCAAATTATTCCTGGGCTTCTCACATCCATATGTTGTGTAACAAATGCCGTACAATCGGAAAAAAAAAAAATTTAACATTGTCGAAAAATTTAAATTTAATGCAAAAAAATACCATCTAAGCCATGTACAGTGATTATGGGCTTCAATTCCGATTCCAGGGCTTTAACTATATTGTTGATGGGCTTCATAAACAATGTAACAATGTATTAAAATGAAGTTTATGGACCAAAGCTGGATCCCAGTAGTCTGTTTTAGTCAGAGCTTCAATTCTTATTCCAGGGCTTCACTTATATTGATTATGGGCTTCAAATTCTTTTAATTTTTTTGGAAGTTTATGGAACACAGCTGGATCCCACTAAGGAATGAAAGTGGACCACAACTGGATCCCACAACTCCATAGGGTTATTAGGTATTTATAGATCTGGTCGGACCCAGCTATTTCAATTATTCTTCATCATTTCCGAAGTCCTTATTTCTTCACATCTACATATCTACTTTTTCATCTTATACACCACATCTGACGACCAGCGCACACGACCACAGGTTATTTTGCACGATATCTTCTGTTTTTCAATGGGCATCGATGTTTTCGAAAGAAATCAAAGTTGAAAGCAAGTATAGCTTCTACCTCCGATTTCTTTGTTGAAGTGTTATTCAGTGTGTGCTGTATGAAATGACGAAGAAATCGGTGTATGCCGTTTTCAAAGAAAGGAAAATTGGTGTCTTCAACTCATGGCCAGAATGTCATGATCAAGTTGATGGATTTACGGGTGCTTCTTATCTGAAATTTAATACGGTGGATGAAGCATATGAAGCTCTTATTTGCCGTGAACTTTCAATTGATACATCTAGCACCACAGAAGATAATGTTTTTTACATTGAAACCAAAAGACATTTCTTTCCATTTCCAGTATACGTTATTGTTGTTTTTGTTATCGAAGTAATAGTGGTTAAATTTCTGTGAAAAAAAGGTGTTTGTGTTTGATTGTTTGTATGTTTATGTATATGTTTGTTCAAGACATCCCCAGGCATCAGAGTAACATTATGTATATTGCCTTTTTATGAAGATGAATTAAAGATAACTTTCATTGTGTTACTATTATATTCGATTCATAATTATAGAGAGATATTAGAGATATTGTGTTAGGGAAATATTGTGGAAATATATCTTCATTCATAATATAAAATTATTTTGCATTTGATAGGACATAATGTTGAAAGGTACACCATAAGAACATAAAACTAACATAATGGATTCCAGCCTGTCTGTTTCATGCGTTTGCCTGCCAACATTATTCCTTTTGTTGTTGTTCTTTTTCCCATATATGATACATTCGCAATGGGGTGGTTGGTTATTGTAAAGGTCTTTTTCATTGAAAGGTTATCTTATTTTGATGCCTTTGGTAATTGTAAAAATCTTTTTTCCATTGAAAGGTCATCTAGATGCCTTTTCACGATCCATGCATGCATTTTTCAAATTGGAAAGACACCATTAATGCAAACGCCCCTATCAACATTTATTTCATTTAACAAATAAATAAACATTAAAATTATAAAAATACTATGCCTCGTAAGACCCCAAGTATGTAACCTGGAAATAATAAATAAACTCAAGCCCTGTTTTGCATGACTCCCCACTCCTCGGCTTAATAATATCCTTGCCTTAACAAATCAATGTTCTTACAGGGCTTCACATACATAGGTCAAGGCTTATGGAAATATAAAAAAATTCAAGCCTGTCTTGCATGAAATAGACAACGAATATCCTGGGCTTCACACATCAATGTTATTTCAGGGCTTCACATTATTAGTTCCTGGCTTATGAAAATAATAATAAATAAATTCAAGCCATGTCTTGCGTGGTTCCTGTTCCTAGGCTCAATAATATCAATGCCAGTATATACTACAAAGAATAGTATACAACAATATATACTACAAAGAACAGTATATGTGTATGCTGGGCACACACGAATATATACTTAAACAAAAACGTAAATACCAGTATCAACAAGGCCACAACAAATATTCCATAAAAAAGGCCATAACAAATATTCCATAATACACAATTATTCCAAATAAGATCATCACCACAACAACTTAAAAATAGTAAATATTGTTTACAACACATGCTGGGCTGTTCCTGTTTTTCAACTTAAATGAAATTGTAACAACTTAAAAACAATAAACAAGGTACCTTCCAACTTACAACTACTACACCACACCACCTAAAAAGTTGTAAATATTGTACAACTGTACAACCACTGAAACAACATCCCCTGCAACTTACAACACATACTACAACATCATCAACACAACAACTTTCTTGCACTCCTGCATCTCAACTTATAGTGAAAGTGTATGTGCATGCAACAGCAAAAGCGTAAGCAACTGCTGGATCTCAAATATATATATATATATATTTAAAAGAAGGAAATGATGAGTCTCACCCATACCTAACAATCAACTTCTTCATCATTTGTGTCAGTGTCATCCAAGTTGATGTGGGATGCCAAACTGGGGTCGGGTGCGTTATCCATATCCGAGCACCTAAGTTTGTTATGTCCTTCTTTCTTGCACACGCTACAAGCATGTGGTTTTTTTGCTGGTTTCCCTATGCTACATGATGGGTTCATGCAACTTTTTTTATTGTGTCCCTTTTGCCCACAATTCCCACACGTTTGTTGCTTTTATTTCTTTTCAACAGAAGACATCTGATTTTTCTTTAGTCTTCCTATCAATCGCTTTTTTTTTCCATGGCAATACAACTTGATTACGAACATCATCAGCAATGTCCCACGCTTCAGGTTTTGGAACAGAGTTCACAGCCATGGCGTACGCCTGTTTCAACCATCCGGTTGTGAAAAAGTCGGAACATAATGCGTTTATGGGCATACCTTTAAACCTGATACAAAAGACAAAAATAAATGAATAACAATTAGAAATTAAAGATTATGGTTGTTATTCAAAATGTAAATAAACATTATGTAAGCATACGTTTGAACAACCATGGCATGAATACGTGGTAGCTCATCTAGGTCCCATTCACATCATGAGCATGAACGTTATTCCAAGTTGACAATTTCTTCATTCCATTGGTCTTGTACCTTGAATCTATCAAAGTCAATGGGGCGAATCTCACACCGTTGCGATGCTAATACCCTGTTTTTGATGTGTTGGTCCGCATTATTTGTCAAGAATGTGGGTGCTTCTCTTGCATTACTTCGACGGAACAAACGTTGCAACAAATCTCTTATAAATTTGGTAATAGATGTGATAGGCAACTTCCGAATTGCAAGTAGATAAGAATTCATTAACTCTACAATGTTGATGGTCATCATATGGTACCTCTTCCTGGAGCTATGGACACGTGAAAACTTATGTATCCCAACCTCTACGAGCTCATCATAAACCTTAGGATGAATGGATTTCAACTAAGCCATTAAACGATCGAATTCCTTAACACGATACGTATATGCAACACGATAGTAATGATAAATCACGTCACCTCGCTTCCTACAATGTTGTTTCAGATTTTTGGCCAAGTGGTATGCACAAACCGTATGTGCTGCATTTGGGAATATTGCTCTCATGCCATTAGAGATACCTGTGTGTCGATCTGAAACTATCATCACAAGTTTGGGATGCAAGATCACGTCGTGAAGTTGCTACAAGAACCATGTCCACGACTTTGTTCACTCGAAATTAGCAAACCAAAATGCTAAAGGGTATATCATCTCATTACCATCCTTGTATACCGCAACTAACAAAACACCCATGATCTTGGACTTTAAATGGGTAGTATCGATGGTAATAACTAGCCTAATAACTGTATTGAATTTTTCTATACAAGCCCCAAGTTCCATTAATCCATATTTGAACCGGTTTTTCCTATCGGTTACAATTTTGGTTTTCGTTCTCGGATTAGATTTTTTCAACATGTGAAAGTATGAGGGCAACGTCTTAAATGACTCCCATAGATCACCGAAAACACTATGTAAAGTGTAGTTCTAAGATCTGTAGGCTTTGTCGTAGGTAAGGTTTATACCATGCTTATTGATAAATAAAATGGTGGATAGAAGAGATGCATGAAAATGGGCACACAAGGTTCAACAAGTTCACCATACATAAGTGCACAAATAGTCGGTTGTTAGGCATTAAGCACATCCAATTTTAGTTAAGGGTTCGTTCTTACCTCAATCAGATTTACCCATTCATAGAGCTAATGGTTGATGAGTGTGTTGAGAGCTTCTCAAACACGAAACCGCAACCAACATTTGTGAACACATTCTACAAACTGATGCTAAATTGAGTCTCAATATTAACACGGTAATGTAAAATGGCAACGCTAGGTACAATGAATATGGAAAGAGTGATTGTATCTCTAACCATAACTCACCTAGAGTCCCTAGCGTGAGAAATAACCTAAGACCAATAATTGTAACTCTAACCATGACTCACCTAGAGTCCCTAGAGTGAGAAATAACTAAAGTCCAATTGTTAACAAGAACAATGAACCAAACCCTTATAATATGGCAATTTTATCGGTTCATCCACTCTTCCTAGCTAATTAGCCAAGACTATGCACGGAGAGTCCCTCCAAAGGCATAATTCTAACTCTAAGTCACTCAAACTCATCCATAAAAGTTAATTTCAACCTTCCATCAACATACAAACACAAAATGGGATATTTGATTACAACTACTCCTAATTTACATTAATCTACTCCTAATCCCATTCATGAATACATATTAATTTCCAATCTCCATACACAAGCATTTCAAGATAGAGATATATTCAATAAAAGCAAGAATGAATCAAAACACAAATTAGATATAAAAACAACCATCACATATATTGAGCATAAATATAGGTTTACAAATATTCCCAAGTGGGGATTACACATTTAAGAAAACAAGAAATACAAAGAGATAAGTTAAAGGAGACAACCCTTGAAGAAAACCTCCTCCAAGTCCTCCATCCTTGCTTGGCTCGAATTTGGTCCAAAGACCCTCTTTTCTCCTTGCAATCTACTCCTAAATGGGTGGATGATGGGTAGAAGATGAAATTGGGAGCATCCATGGAAGCTCTTGGAAGATCCTCTCTCTCTCTTTTGAAATGAAGAAAATGAAGAAGAAGATGTGTGGGGGTGTGGATTTTGTAGAGAGAAGAGGCAAAATGGTGTTTATATAGTGTTGAGAGGTTAGAGCTGAAAGATGGGTGAAAGGATAAGATTGTCCTTCAATTTTTGGGAAAAAAACGACTCTCTAGAGGCAATCTGTGGTTTCAATCGGTGGCCTGGCCGCCGATTGAAGTAACCATTTTGACCTGACAGCATTTCAGTGTTCTAGCATCACGCACTGTTACAAAAATGGGCATAACTTTCTATAGAAAGCTCAGAATCGCAATCCATAAAATGTTCTGGAAACTAGACTTCTGGAGCTTTCCGAAAATATAAAGATATGAGGATGAAAATATGACTTTCCAAAGTTGAGTGTTCTGTACAAGCATGTACAATTTCAACCATTTTTGGCTAATTTTGCCTCCCAAACTAATATTTAAACTCAAAATCTTATTGTAGAGAATATGTACCTACACATGGCTAAAAAAAATATATTATATACAAAAATACGCTCGAAAATGAGACAAACGATCGGAATTTGGGGACCTCAAATAGGTATAAAATAGTCCGATCACTTTTCTTCATGTCAATTAGTATATCTTTAGAACGGATGTTGCATCCTGAATCGACACATTTTTTTGCAAACAGTTGCCCTATTACATGGGAACTTACACGGTGAAAATCTACGTTGTAGTTTCCATTATCACCACATATGTGCTTAGAGTCAACAGATTTAACATTTCAGTACATCCCATTTCTCGACTTCCCTGCCCTAAAAACCTATTGACAATCTCTCTTTTTACATATTCCGATGAATCGTGTATGATTTGATCGTCGAACTCTGTAATCAAACCTCTTTTGCAATGCATTGAACGACCCTAGAGCCACTTTCAAGGTTTTCTTGTCCTTGAACATCTATCAATTGTATATTTCACTAAAGTCTCCATTGTCTTGAAACAATTCTTTTGATCTAATGGACTAAATTAAGTATAGTTCTGACCCCGGTATTGTTCACCGTGTCGTCGTCGAGGGTGTATAACTGTTAGGTGCTCCATTTGTTTCAACTTCTCTACAGTCTGTTGACGCTTGCCCGTCACTGCTAGACTCATCCTCTGCATCGGAGGTTTCAGAACTATCAGAATCATCCACCTCAGCCTCTATATGATTGATAGTCGATGCTGGAGTCCCTTGATCTTTCTCGACCGATGTAAATCCAGGGGAAGGCACTGGCTTAAACGGCTGGTTGCTACCACTCACTAACGGTAAATATAGAGTACTAATTGGGGATTCTAAAATACCGAAAGCTTTGCAAGCCAAAGTATATATGATTGGATTGTTGTATTTCTTGACTTCATTAGAGTTTGAAATACATTTTCAGTTTCCTTCGACGGTACAGATCTTTCTACGACTTCGACCTTAATTTTAGTCCACAAAGACAAGGATCGATTATGAGAAAGCAAACAGGATACATCACTGTCGCTCATAATGGATAATGTACAACCCTCTTACGACGTTAAAAGCTCTGAACTTAAGCTTATCTAGAATCTATCGTTACTAACCCCGATCCAGTGACATATTGTTTCTAACAATTTACTATATTTATCGTTATGACATGTAAAGGAAATTGGACCCATCACTTGGTCATCAATCCAATGTCTATCGCAGTGCATTATGAACCCATCCATCATATCCATAGACTATGGAAATGTGGTTAAAGTAACAAAGATATGAAAATGAAGAAATATAACAAAATAGTGTAAGTAAAACAATTGATTTTTAAAGCCATGTTAAAGGATTTGAAGCCCTGTACAAGGATTTGAAGCTCTGTAAAAGGATTTTCAAGCCCTATACAATGCTTTCACGCCCAAGACTCGAACTTCAAGCCTTGGATAGAGTTATCAATCCCGAAAAAATAAGGCCACACAGCAGCACCACTTCAACAAAGGGTGTCAAAGAAAACAACAAATGTCACAGAGCTAGCAGCACTTCAACAAATGCCATAGAAAACAACAAATGCCACACAACAGCAGCACTTCAACAAATGACATAGAAAAAAACAAATGCCACACAGCCAGCAACACTTTAACAAATGCCATAGAAAACAACAAAAGCCACACACTAGCAGCACTTCAACATATGCCATAAAAAACAACAAATGCCACACACCAGCAGCACTTCAACAAATGCCAAAGAAAACAACAAATGCAATAGAAAACAACAAATGCCACACACCAGCAACACTTCAATTTGGCACTCTGAAATCTCTAGAACAAATTTCAGCATATATAATGAAGACATTTCAAACATTGGACAAAGTTATCAAGCCCAAAAAACAACGTCCCCATAAATGTCATTCATTAAACACTCCACACAGCCCACACACCCATTCATCACAACTAAATAGTCATCACAAGCAAGCAATATATGATCCCTGATTTTTTCTATCCAACAAAAGACAACACTAACAACAATTATTAAGCCTAATAAACCGTGATCCTTGTCAATGTATGCGTTATGTGTGTTGTGTTGTTGAATGTGGTTGGAATATTTAAGTCCTTGGAAATAAGACAATATTCAATTGTAGAGTAATCATTCTTCCTTAAACGTAGTATAATTCCTTAAACCTTCCAACCTTGTTAGTTTGGCAAAAATTAAACATTTTCACTTTTTAGTTTATTAATGATACAAACTGCTTCTATAGTTGCTTGAAGTTATAATAAACAAAGAATCATGATCATCATAAATATTTTAAGCTCAGAGTCTAAATTATGCAAAAGTTTAATAAAGGAAAAAGTTGTAATCTATTTCAAAGGTTCCAATTCACAGATTTAAAGAAACACTCACCTGCAGCCGATGGGTTCATTTGACGATTCAAACCTTGAGAAGCAGCCAATCGTTCCTTTCTCAATAATGTTGAAGGATCCCTATTTGACTTCCTCACACAAACAACAGCTTCAATTTCCTTGTCTTAGATCTACAAGTCACAACGAGAATGATCTTCTTCTATCTCTATAATGATTCAAACACGAGCTTAAACATGAACATATGAAGACTAGAAAGAGAAACTCATCATCACATGTCGCCTCTATCGCTTTCTATCTCTCCGTTTTTAGGGTTGAGAAATTGTTTTTGGAATCGGTTGAGTTGAAAAGAGTTGAGGACGAGTTTATTCGGAATATGAGGAACAAGAAAAGATGAAAGAATCAAGAATCTGGAATTACAGTTGAATAAGGGATGAAACAAAGTTCGGGCGGTGAAGAAGGGAAGAAGAAGGGAAGAAGAATAGATGGATTGGGGTGATTGTGAGAAATGAAATAAAGAGGGAATTCAATTATCGTGGAAAGGAGGAGGGAAATGGAAAGGAAGGTATTTTCGAGAAATAGAAATGTGTATGGGTATTTCAGACATTACGCCCCCCTTTATGTGTGAAGGGTAATTTAGTCCAACAAGGGACATTTAATGTAAAGTAAACTTCAATACAAGACATTTATGTAAGAAAAATAAAGAGGGGACATTTTTGCTCTTTCAAACTTGGAAGTGGACACTTTTGCATGGCTCCCTAATATTAATTAGCTCGACAAAGAGTCTAAATTTGCAAATAGTAGGAGGATGGAGGAAGATGGTACAAACTATATATGTTGGATTTTGAATCTTAAAGTTACAATTTCAACATCTCAATTCACAAGTGAAATGATGCATATCTAAATAAAACGGAATTTTGTGTAAACAATGGCAAAAACAATCATCACTTGGATTGGATTTAGATTTAAAAAAAAAAAAAAAAAAACATGTTGTTGATATTGTTAGCCCATCATGTACTCATTTAGAGGCCCAAACCAGTAACCCAAAAGAAGCCTAGTGAAGCCCAAGTTCATGATCTACAGCTTGATCCAAACCTGTGCTCAACTTATAATAAAACAACTTCATTTTGGTTGCCATCTGATAAGTTCAAATAAGATGCTGATATCAAGATTACAGTGCTGAAGCGGCAAGCATTGATTGGCAGAATCAGATATTGGAGTTGACTCAAATGATAAGCATATATATATATATGAAGAGATAAAGAGAGAGAAAGCCATTAGTTTCATTTGTTAGGGTTTCTTGAATTCTCTCTGTGTTTTCTCTCAACTGGGTCATCTCTCTTCTCTGTAATCTTGTGATCTTTGAGTGCTGAAGTGAAGCTTTGTAACTTTGAGTGTGTGTTACGATCTGAGAGTGATTGGAGGGTTAGTATACTCTTTAATTATGGTTTGAGAGTGGTATCATCTGTATTTGTGATCTCTGAGAGCTATTAGGGTTTGTGATTCTTTAGTGGTAACAGATCTGATCTTGTGAGGTTATTTGGGTAGCTTCTGGGTTGATTCATGTCTTTAACTGGTTTGTAAAGACTCTCATATAGTGGAAGAGCTTCTCTGTGAAGCTTAAAGTGGATGTAGGTCATTTGACCGAACCACTATAATCTGATGTGTTCTTCTTCCTTCTTCCCTTATTTGTTTCTTTCTTGATTACTTGTTATACTTTAAGGATTGATAGACTAATCAGACTCTTGTATTCTGATCTATATTAGGTTAAGATATATTTTCTTGATTAGTCTATTCAGTACTTGAGATAGAATTAGAAATGGTATTCTTGTCTCATATCCTGTCTTTGATTGACAGTTAATTTTGTTGTATGCTGTTGATTCCTTTGCTGTTGGTAAACGAATATTTCTACTTGTTTCTTGTAAGTGAATCTTACTGTTTTGTTTTGAGTTGTTAATAGGCAGGTGTTTTAGGTTCTGTGTAGGATCAAGAACCTAACACATGTGAATTTGACAAAAAAATGGTTGATCAGGAAAAATCTCAAACTACTCTATCTACTCAAGCATCACATGCATATGTATAAAAATTAACAACTTTAATTTAGAGATCTATCTTTGAATTTTCTTACTCACCCGACTAATTCACTTCTGGTTAGTTGCTGATCCAATTGTTTTGTTCGATGGTAAGATTTATATAATATCTTGGAGAAAAGAAAAGGCTTCAAAATCAAGATATATAAATCGAGACAATATTTGCAATGTAGGGATATGTATAACCATTTAGGATTTTGGGATAATCTGTTTTCAATATGCCCGTTGGAAGATCGAGTACTATTTATACAAGATTTTCTTATCAAATCTTTCAACAAATTTTATCTTTGGATAGGAAGAACATGTTTATATTCTATATATTCATTAATTACGTATACATATCTTATTATATTATAGTTGTCATTGATTACGTACATACATATATTATGATATTATAGTTGTGCGTCATTGATTACGTATACATACATATCTTATTATATTATGATAGTGTTTTATTGATTACGTGTACATACATTATTATTGATGCATGAATTTTTTGTAGTTCTAAATTTAGAATAAAAATTTGAGATGAGTATTGATCTCTCTCTCTAGCTCTCTCTCTCTCTCTCTTATGATCATAGTTAAATTTCTTGCTTTAAAAAAAAAAAAAGTTAAGTTACTTCTGATCTAGGAAAACCCTAGTGTGCACTATATAGGGGAAGTACTCTCACGGACACCCTCTAAATGCTAGAAGTTTAGGGGCCGTTCAATAATGTTTTTGTTTTTCGTTTTCAGTTTTGCGTATTTTCATTTAAAAATAAGAAATTGATTTTTAAATTTTTAGAAACCGAAAACGCGTCTGGTAGAAATATTGAAAACTGTGTTCTTGAAGAAAAAAATAATAATATGTATTTAATAAAATTGTTTTAAAAACATGTTTTTCAATATATTATAATATTAAAAATAATACCACGTGAAGTTAAATTATATAAATTATAGCAATTTTTAAATTATTTAAATATTGATTTGTTTTTTTATTTTTTTCAAAAAATATTATAATTAATAATATATTTAATTAATTATTAGAAAAACTTGTAACAGTATTTAGTATCTATATATATATTTATTATACATTTTTTTATTAAATTTTATGAGTATTTTATTAAATTATATTAGTAATTTATTATTCTTATCTGATTTTTTGTGTTTAAATAAGTTTTTTTTTTTTAAAGAATGTTTTGCTAAGTTTTATTTTTTATTTTTTTAGAAAGTGTTTTGATAAGTTAAAACTTAAAAGTAATATTTTTATTAAAAAATAATATAATAAATGATTTGACTAGTGGAGGCAACGAGACAGCAAGGTGAGATCATTGAGAACAACCCTGAGATGATTTTAAGACCGCGTCATTTCAAGGCGTTAATTATCGAAATTGATTTACGTGTTTTTCTTATTTTATTCATCTAACGAACAAGTTTTCTATGTTTTATTTTTTTAACTCAAAATACGCAAAATCACATTTTGAAAACGTCGCCGAATGCACCCCTAAATCCTTTTCGGTAATGTTTTAGGTTTTTAGTTTTTCATTTTATTAGATTTCATTTGAAAATAAAAAATTAATTTTCATATTTTTTAGAATTTGAAAACGCATCTATGAAAACTGTATTCTTATTAAGGAATAATATTATAATATATATTCAATGTAGTTGTTTTGAAAATATTATAACTTTAATTATATAGTTAAATTAATTTAAATTGATTTGATTAATTAAAAATTGATTGATGTATCTTCAGGTTTTTTTTAAAAAAAATATATGATAAGAAATATATTTTATTAATATAGTTGATCGGTGATAAACAATTAAACATTATTCTAATTTAAACACGAAAGAGGTCACCCAACAAAACCGACACCGGTAGTTTTGTGGTTTTTATTGTTACAGAAAGTCCCTAGCTTACTTATTTGGTTATTCTTCTCCAAACCCAATTTACAAATTTTGGTATCAACACATTCAAAATGAACAAAACATATTTTGAAGTCATCTAATACAAGCATTTTATTGAACATGAGGGCTTCACTTTATTGTATCATTTTAATTCTAGTGTTTTTAAATGTGCTAGCGAGTTTATTCCCTTGCCATCTTTCGACATCAATTCGTCACCTATTACCATGCAGTCCTCAAATTACTGAAAATAAACCTCAATTAATGAAAGCCATGCTATTAACAAATGAAAGCCGTTTTCCACTGTAAATGGCTATTTAAACATCATTTTATAAACTTGTTTAAAAGCTTTCAACTGGACCAAGGTAAAAAAAAAAAAAATTATTGACCTAAAGTTGCTTGGGGCGTGCCAGGCCCTTGCATTAATAGTGCAATGCATGGGCCACACTTGAGAAATCTAGACCCAGTAGTTTGCTACTGTATTGGACTCTCCCCCTCAAAAAATAAATTTAATATTGTGTGGACCAATGGTCCACATATTAGATATTAAACTGATAAGAACAGATACTACACTTAATCTTAGCCAAAAGGTCGAGAAAGGTATGCTTTATATAAACTTGAAAATTTTCTTTTATAACCAACCATGCTTGGCTCCTTCACTTATTCTGCCAATGTGGGACTTGAAACAAACTCCATTACTAAAGCTATTTTGCTCAACTTTTTGTTTAAATTTTTTAAAATATATATTATAATAATTCGGAGTTTTGGGGAGAGGACATGATTCGAACCCACAACCTTATTGCGTAGTGTAGGGGCATTTCAATAGACCAACCTTATCTTGTCTATAGTCCTTTGACTTGATCAATCACTTTTTACAAATCAATTGTGAGATAAACACAATCTAAATTAGAAGAATGCTTAGTTTCAGATTGAAGGTAAGAAAGTTTTCCAATAAAGAAATCAGCAATCTCTTTGTGGAAAGAGTACTAAAAAGGTTTTCTTTGTATATTTTTCATGTTGAATTGACATGGAGACATGTATCGATCGGCCCACGACCACTTTCTAATACAATCCAATAATCAAATCAAAGCAAATCAAACACAAACAACAAATTTCAATGGCTTAATTTGTATACACAGATTAATTAAACCTGTGATTTTATTAAAGAATAAGAAAATGATAAAAGAGATGAAAATATCATCATATTCCTATCTGTTAGAATAGCAACAGACCAACAGTACAATTTATAGGAGCTGGAGATAGATTGAACAAGACAAAAATATATCAAACTCCAACTCACCTTAACAACACAAAAAGGAAAGAAGAATAATGACAAAATAACAAGCAACCCTATGCTGTAATTACATATAATAGAGAAAATAACATAAAACAAAATATGTTTCCTTGTAATGCTCCCCCTCAAGATGGAGAATGAATATTGTGAATTCCCATCTTGCCAAGGAGGAACATAAATTAAGCAGGGTGAAGGGCTATAGTAAAAATTTCAACCAATTGGTGCTGCGATGATATGTGCAAAGTCTTCAAGAAACCATTCTGAATCTTTTCACGAACTACATGACAATCGCTTTCTATATGCTTCGTTCGCTCGTGAAACACTGGATTAGCAGCTATGTGTAAGGCTGCTTGGTTATCACAAAACAACACAGTAGGACTTGGATGAGGAATATACAAATCTCTGAGCAATGACATTAGCCATATAATTTCACAAGTTGCATTAGCCATAGCTCTATACTTGGCTTCAATAGAGGACCGAGAACCTGTGTGTTGCTTCTTTGACTTCCAAGTGATTAATGAATCTCCAAGAAATACATATAAACCACTAATGGATCTTCTGGTGTCAGAACAGGAAGCCCAATCCGAATCAACAAAAGCTTTAAGTTGAATATAAGATGTTGCTGGAAAGAAAATACCTTGTCCCAGAGTAGCTTTCACATACTGATGCACACGTTGAGCTGCCTTTAAATGGGGTAATCTCGGATTGGCAAGAAATTGACTAAGATGATTCACTGAACAGGAAAAATCAGGCCTTGTTATGGTAAGATAAAACAACTTACTAATCATTCTTCTATACACTACAAGGTCTTCGAGCAGCTCGCCCTCCTCTTGGGAAAGCTTGAGATTGGGCTCCATAGGAGTTTTTACAGGTTTGCAGGCAAGATGACCTGCATCTGAGACCAGTTCCAAGGCATAATGTCGTTGATTAACAGAGATTCCTTTAGTAGAACGCGCTACCTCCAATCCTAAAAAATATTTTAAATCTCCTAAATCTTTGAGCTTGAAACGATTGTCAAGAGAGCGTTTTAATTGATCCATATCATCCTTACTATTACTTGCAATTATGATATCGTCAACATACACCAAAAGAGCAACAAAAGAGGTACCTGCAGTTTTGAAAAACAAAGAATGATCTGAAGCTAATTGTTTGAAACCTTCAGCAACCAAAACACTAGAAAACTTAGAAAACCATTGTCGAGAAGCCTGCTTAAGTCCATAAAGGGATTTATGCAGTCGACAAATGGTATTGGTAGGCAATGTCGCCCCCTCTCGATGATAACCAGGGGGAAAGGACATGTAAATTTCCTCTATGAGATCACCATGTAAAAAAACATTATTTACATCAAGCTGAGTAAGGTACCAGCCATGAACAGAAGCTAACGCAAGTAAAACTTTAACTGTAACCAGATTGGCAACATGAGAGAATATGTTAAGAAAATCTATCCCCTCTTGTTGAGTATATCCCTTTGCCACCAAACGTGTCTTGTAATGTTCAATAGAACCATCTGCCTTATATTTGATTTTATATACCCATTTACAACCAACCGAGTGCTTTCTAGCAGGTAGAGTAGTCAATGACCAAGTGGAATTGCTCTTCAAAGCTTGCAATTCAGCACACATAACTTCTCTCAACTCAGGAAATTCTACAGCCTGGGAGTAATGTGTAGGTTCGGTGTGGGAAGAAATAGCAAGAGTAAATGCTCGATAGGAAGGAGAGAGTTTATCATAACCTAGGACTTGAGAAATAGGATAAAGACAATTAGTGGAAAGAGAGCTCAGAATAGAGGAAGAAGTGATTTGGTTTGCTAAATAACAATAATAATCATTAAGGTAGGAAGGTGGCTTGATGGCATGGTGAGGGTGAGTAGGAACAGGAGAAGTTGATTTGGAAGTGGAATTTTTTGGTGAAGAAATAGAGCCATTAGAACTAGAAATTTCAGAGATGGAAGTAGGAAGGACTCTATCAGAAAAAAAATCAGTTGAGGGAGGAAGAGACTGATTTTGACAAAAAGGAAATATGGACTCAAAGAAAATGACATTCCTAGAGATGAAAATAGAATTGGTGGTCAAGTCAAGTAACTTATATCCTTTGTAACCAAAAGGGTAACCAATAAAAACTATAGGCTGAGCTCTAGGAGTGAACTTTGAACACTGACTCATTAGAGTAGAACCAGAACAAAGACACCCAAAAGTGCGAAGATGGATATAAGATGGTTTCTTGTTACAAAGTAACTCAAAAGGGGTTTTGTTAGACAACAATGGTGAAGGGGTACAGTTAATTAAATAAACTGCGATGAGAACACAATCACTCCAATAACAAAGAGGAATGTGGGACTGAAAAAGTAAAGCAAGAGCAACATTAAGGATATGTTGATGTTTACACTTAACAACTGAATTTTGTTCCGGAGTTTCGACACAAGAATGAAAGTGAATTACACCTTTAGATCAAAAAAAACTCAAGAAAGGATAGTTCTGGTGCATTGTCGGATCGAAAAGATTTTATAACAGCCCCATATTGAGTTTGAATCATAGAGAAAAATTCTGGAATAACAGTTGTAACATCATATTTAGCACGCAAAAGATACACCTAAGTAGCCCGTGTACAGTCATCGACAATTGTTAAAAAATATCGATATCCCTCAGTTGTAGCAACACGAAATGGTCCCAAAATATCACAGTGAATCAATTGGAAAGGTGAAGCAGACAATGAATTGTGAGAGATAAAGGGTACACGGCGTTGCTTAGCCAAATGACAAATCGAACAATGATGAGAATTACTGGGAACCTCATGAACATGTAATTCATTACGTAGATTGTGAATTTTTACATATGAAGGGTGGCCAAGCCTATAATGCCAAATTTCACTCTTTGATAACAAATATTGCTACAAGCAATTTGTACAATAGAAGAACTAAAAGAAAAACTGTTTAAATCTAGAAAATAGAGATTGCCTCGTTTTCTACCCATCCCAATCGTTTTGCCCTATGTATGGTCCTGAATAAAGCAAGAATCGGGAAGAAAATTAATAGAGCATCGGAGAGAATGAGTAAGAGCACTAATGGACAAAAGATTAAATTGAAAATGTGGAACAAACAAGACATGTTCAAGTGTAATATGGGCAGACAAACGCATAGAACCAACCCGACTAATTGAAACGGAATCACCATTAGGAAGAGTAACACGTGAATTAAGAGTGGGGATAGAGGAAACAAATAATGACAGTGAGAAACACACATGGTGCGTCGCACCAGTATCAAGAACCCAAGAAGAAGAAGAAATAGATTGAGAGTGGGAATTTGAGGAAAAAGAGGAAATACTAGTGAAATTTGAAGTAGATGGACTAGGCAATTATGATTCATTATGATTGAGCTACGAGCTAAGCAGAGCAATGAGCTGCTGGCACTGAATCAGAGTGAGAGAGCTTACTGATGAAGCTTTGGCTGAGATAGAAGGCAGTGGAGAGAAATCAGAACCATCCAAGCTTGTTTGATTTGCAAAGGATTTAGAGGGTTGCGACTTGGGTCGGGTCTTGTAACCTGGTGGGTACCCATGTAGCTTGTAACATTTTTCAATGGTGTGGCCCAAGACACCACAGTGGGTACAAACAGGTCTGTCTCGCTTGGGCTTGAAACTGGAAGCAGTAGTTGAAATGGGCTGAGTAAGCTGGTTCTTAGAGTTAAACGCCACAGCTTCTGACACCGAGGATATACTAGAGCTGATGTCCCATTGGCATTCTTCCTGCACAACAAGAGCAAAAACCTTGGTAATAGGAGGCAACGGATCCATCATCAAGATCTAAGCACGGATCTAAGCATAAGACTCATTGAGGCCCATCAAAAATTTCATAACGCATTCCTGCTGTTGGTAATCCATCCAACTCTTCATGCCCCAAACTGGAACTGTCTGGAAATCCTTAAGCTTATCTCAAAGAATTTTCAGTCGAGTGTAATAAGAATTGGCATCCAAAGATCCTTGAGATAGAGCAAGGAGTTGCTTCTTAATCTGAAAAACACGCGGACCATTACTCTGATGAAAACGATCATGGAGGTCACCCTACACATCCATGGTAGAATAGATGTACAATAGACTGTTAGCAATGTCCTAAGCAACAACATTAAGGATCCAGGATGTGACCATGCTGTTGTAGCGAGACCACGCTCCAAAGAGAAGATCTGTTTCAGAAGGGCAATGAATGGTGCCATCAACAAACCCAAGTTTGTTCTTTGTAGTCAAGGCCATGAGCATGGCACGGTTCCAAGTATTGTAGTTGGATCCTGTCAATTGGTGAGAAACAAGGATAAGACCAGAATGGTCACCATTGTAAAGCAAATAAAGACTAGCAGTGTCCTCCATGGGAAATCGTGGTCCTTGAGCACCATAACTAGAACTTGAACCAACACTAGAAGCATTGCCTCTAGCCATTGCAAAGAGAAAAGAGCTACAAAAGCAAAGGAGCAAAAAAATGCTCTAATACCATATTAAAGAAAATAAGAAAAGGATAAAAGAGATCAAAATATCATCATATTCCTATCTGTTAGAATAGCAACAGACCAACAGTACAATATATAGGAGCTGGAGACAGAGTGAACAAGACAAAAATGTATCAATCTCCAGCTCATCTTAACAACACAAAAAAGAAAGAAGAATAATGACAAAATAACAAACAACCCTGAATTGTAATTACATATAACAGAGAAAATAACATAAAACAAAATATGTTTCCTTTTAATAGATTTCAATTCACTTGTTGACATAACAAATAAATATAAAATATAACCAATTTCAATCTTTGGAAGCTGCTACTGCTGATCTCATGTGTTAACAAATCTTAATTCTTTTGTGGATGATAAGTTCAATGAAATATAAATATAAAAAAAATTAGAAAAGTTTTCAACATCTACAACTAAAGATAATCTGATTTTCCTTGAATTTCAATATGATTGTTACCTTGTGAAGGAGGGTATTTCTTTAAGGAGTTCTTAATTATTAATGATTTTTATGTCTTTGATCTTCCTCTTGGATCAACATCAGGGTCTTTTCCAGCTGTTTCATCAAGAAATTTGTCTTACTCTTTTCCAGTACAAAAACTTCTCATTCTGTAAATGTTTTGCATAATCCAATGTTTTGTTTCAAAATAAGTGTCACAATTTGTGTAAATATAGAAGCTGAAAATAATATTTCAGTGTTGTAATTTATTAATAGGGTAATTGCAATAACTTCCATTAATGGAGTACTTTTGACATAAAGCCACAATCAAACCAATCTACAATATGTTTTACAATTTTGATTTCATATCTCAACAGGCAACGGACCATCAAGGCTAATTAGTTAAATAGATTTCACCTACGGTGACATAATTAGTTAAACTTTGAAACTAGTAAGCTTACAAATTTCTAATCATGAGACTACTATGGCCTATGACTGATCTAAAAACGACATGATGGCAGCACAATTGCACAAAGGAAATAATGCTCTTTAACCATTTCATTGAATCGAGTTGTTGCATTATTTTTGCATCCAAAGCATTACACAAAATGCCTCTCTAATACAATTCCTCTATGAGCTCAGTCATAGATATTGTGAAGTTGGGTTAGCCCATCTTAGCAATTCCTTAGGCCCAAGCAAGAAGCCCAAGTTTGAAACTCAATCCAAAAGCCCAAAACAAGTTAGCCAACTGAAAATCAAGCTTGAGTTAACCAGATATTTCCATACGTACAAACGGTGTGTTTTTGGCATCAGCTGAAGATTTCAAATTTTGAGATGTAGCCACGTGATGCAATCCATCGTGGCAAGTGTTTATCAGGCAGTGGAGATTTCAATAAGTGACTCAGATGATAAGCTTATTTAACCATCAAGGAGAGAGAATGTGATTTACGATTTCTTATTCTAATTTAGGTTTTAAAAACTACTGCTTTCTCTCAAAGGAAAATAAGTTCTCGCTCTCACGAAAACTTCTTGTTATGTGATCTTTGTAAACTTGGTGAATCCAAGTGGTTCTCTTTGTAATTTATTGTGAGATTATTGTGTTCAAAGAGTGATTTGAGTGTTTATTCTGGATTGTAAGGTTGAGAGAGATCTTTGTGGATCTGTGAATAGATCGTGTGAGGGTTTGGGGTTTTTTTCAGTTGTGTTGACAGATCTAGGTGGTCTTGGGTGATTTCTGAGTTTGTATTCAGATTCTTGGTATGTAAATTTGCTTGTACAGACTTCATAGATAGTGGAGAGAGTCTTCATTGTGAAGGCTCAACATGGATGTAGGGCCTTTCTTGGCCGAACCACGATAAGTCTTGGTGTTTCTTTTCTCTTCTCTACTTTCCTTTTTAGTTTGTGTTGATTCTTATTGATTTTTGGTTCCATAGTTTGTACTCCACATTTGATCTGTTTAAGTTAATTTTCTGGTCTCTATTTGCTTCTTCTATTTTCTGTTGATCCATGATTTAAATCTTCTAATTGCATAATATATGCCTAGGTTATTGGTACTAATTTGTTTGGTATGTTTAGGTCTTGTTTATGTAAGAATCTAATATCACCAGCTTGAGTATTGTTGGTATTTAGTTGGTACATTCTTACTTGGATGTTCTTGTTGCAAAACAACATTGACAGATTGCTTATAGCTTTTACTTGCTACAAGTTATATCTGCTATTGTCGTGTAGTAGTTTCTTGCATATTATTTGGATCATAACAATTTATAGAAAGTATATTTGGTACTGTCAATTGTTGCATATATAATTTGTTATTACAGTTCGTTATATATATATATATATATTTATATATATATGCATGTTCCTTTGTTGTTAGCATAAAGCAATGTTGTTTAATTTCTGGTTATAATTGATTTGTACATATTTTATCAATTAGTGTTGCTGTTAGAATATTTCTTATAGTTTTATCAAGTGAGAACATGTGTTGTGTTGGTCCTGTTATGGACCTGAATTCACAACAATGGTATCAGAGCTTTGGTTGGAGCAGTACCAACGGCGGGAAAAGAGAACCAGATTCCTCCACTTGCTGAGGCTTTAGATCTTGAAGACTCAACTGGAGAAGAAGAAACGAGCAGTGAAGCTGCTAGCAATTGCAAGGAAGAACCCCTACTGAGTTTGGTAATCTCAGTAACTCTTTTGATTCGTGTTTTAACATGAAATTTGATATTGATAAATTCGATGGCTCTAGGGGTTTTGGCATATGGAAAAGAAAGGTGAAAGCCCTTCTCTCCCAACAGAAAAACCTCAAAGCCATTAAAGGCCCTGAAAAATTACCTGTTTCATTAACTGAAGAACAGAAAAATGACATGCTTGATATGGCCTTAGGCACTATTATATTGAGTTTGTCTGATAATGTTCTTAGGGAGGTTAAGGATGAGAAAACTACATGTGATGTTTGGAAGAAGCTTGAAAGCTTGTATCTCACTAAATCCTTAACTAATAAAATTTATCTTAAATAAAAATTGTTTAGCTTTAAGATGGATGCTAGTAAAAGCCTAGGTCAGAACTTAGATAAGTTTAAGAAAATGACAATAGAATTGGCTAATGCTGGGGTAGATGAGAAGTTAAGTGATGAGAATAAGGCTATAATTCTCCTAAATTCTCTTCCTAACTCTTTCAAGGATGTCAAGGCTGTCATTAAATATGGTAGGACTTCCTTGTCACTTGAAAAGTGTATTTCAGCTCTTAAGTCCAAGGACCTAGAGTTGAAAATGGAAAAAAAGAACAATGGTGAGAATTTATTTGTTATGGGAAGACATCCTGTTAGGAATTAGAATAATAACAGTAATAATAACTCTTATAGTGGTCAATATATGAGTGAGACACGCAACCATAATAGGTCCCCGTCTAGGAATAAAAATGGCACTAGAAAGTGTTATTATTGTGGGAAAGAGGGACATATTAGATAATACTGTTATGAACTTAAAAGAAAAAAATCAAGAAAAGTCTAATAATGATGGTGATGCAGCTGTGGCATTTAAATCTTTTGAACCTAGTGAGGTCCTAGCTGTTAGCATTGAGGAAACAAAATATGAGTGGATCTTAGATTCGAGTTGTTCCTTCCGTATGTTCCCTAGAAGAGAGTGGTTCACAGAGTTCAAAGAGCTTAGTGGAGATAGTGTACTAATAGAGAATAATCAACAGTGTTTTGTGGAAGGAATAAGGTCAGTTTCTATTAGGACGTATGATGGGTTAGTAAGGGTTCTTAAGGAAGTTAGGTATATGCCTAATTTGATTAGAAACCTGATTTATCTCGGTGTCTTAGATGAAGAAGGCTACTATTATAAAGCTGAAAAAAGAATCATAAAAGTGTCTAGAGGTTGTCTAGTTATACTTAAAGGTGAAAAAAGAAATTGTCTCTATGTCTTTAAGGGTGAGGCAGCCACTGTTTTTACTGCTATAGGCCCAATAACACCCGAGGAAAAATGGAATGGGAGGCGTCCTAGTTTGAACCATTTGAAGGTGTTTGGGTGTGCAGCCGATGTTCATCAATCGAAAGGGAAATTAGAGCCTAGGTCTCTATGAGTTGTGTTCTTAGGATACCCTTCAGTTGTTAAAAGATATAGAATTTGGTTAAGGGACCAAATAGGTTTTAAAGTCGTTATTAGTAGAGATGTATTTTTTGATGAGACAAAAATGCCTTGTAAAGGCAGTGACCAATATTCTGAATCTTATCCAGATTCTTTAAAGGATGATGGTGACAAGATTCAGGTGGAAGTTGGTAGCCTGCCAATTGGTCAAGTCTCTGTTCAGCCTAGTTCTATTGAAGATGATACAGCTGCCCATTATGATGTTATACATCAAGTGGGAGGGAGTCAGAATCAGCCAGAGATAAATGATTTTCTAGCTTATTATGAGCTGGTTAGGGATATGGTTAGAAGAGTTATCAAACCTAATAGTAAG
The DNA here is from genome assembly GCA_035582765.1 of Acer negundo. NCBI lineage: Eukaryota > Viridiplantae > Streptophyta > Magnoliopsida > Sapindales > Sapindaceae > Acer > Acer negundo. Next base: position 9,590,467 of record CM069239.1, on the reverse strand, counting down.
TATGCTTACGTGGATGTGATTTCTTTTGTGTTGTGCACTGGCCAAGAAATTGAACATGATGAACCTAGGACTTATGAGAAAGCTATCAATTCACTTCATAAACTGAAATGGGTTAGTGCTATGAGAGAAGAGATGGATTCTCTTCTGAAAAACAGCATATGGTTTTTTGTTATTAAACCAGAAAAATAGAAAATTATTCTTTGTAAATGGAATAAAAAGTTTTATAACTTTATTGCTAGCATATATTTCTTTAAAAGCAAGTCTGATTCATGTTTTTATTTCAGCAGTGAAAAAATCAATATTACTCTCTTCTTGCTTTTATATGTTGATGATATGTTAATTGCTAATAAGCAAATGTCTAGGATTAGAGAGTTAAAGAAGATGTTAATGTCTGAATTTGATATGAAAGACTTGAGTAATGCAAAACTGTTTTTAAGCATGAAAATTGTTAGATTTAGGGATGGTAATAGGCTGTGTTTGAAGCAGCCCATTTATTTGAATAAGCTGGTTTATAGATTTTCAATGAGAAATCGTAAACCTATTAATATCCCTCTATATGTAAACTTTATGTTATCCGCTGCCCTGTCACCTAGATCCTTAGGGGAGAGTAGATACAAGGTCAAATACCATTTTATTAGAGATAAAATCTCTGAAGGTATTGTTGAGGTGGAAAAGATATCCACTTAAGAAACTCCAGCTGATATGGGGGCTAAAGTGGTTCCCTATAGCAAGTTCAAGTATTGCTTGAATTTGCTAGAAAATGGTGATTATGGTTGATTGTTTTTAATTGTGTATTGAGCCTGTTTTTATAGGGAAACTCTATTTGCTATGTATTAACGATGGCCTAAGGTAGAATTTGTGAAGTTGGGTTAGCCCATCTTAGCAATTCTTTAGGCCCAAGCAAGAAGCCCAAAACAAGTTAGCCAACTGAAAGTCAAGCCTGAGTTGACCAGATATTTCCATACGTATAACGATGCGTTTTTGGCATCAGCTGAAGATATCAAATTTTCATATATGGCCACGTGATGCAATCCAAAATGGCAAGTGTTTATTGGGTGGTGGAGATTTCAATAGGTGACTCAGATGATAAGCTTATTTAAGCATCAAGGAGAGAGAATGTGATTTACGATTTCTCATTCTGATTTAGGTTTTGTAAACTGCAGCTCTCTCTCAAAGAAAAAAAGTTCTCTCTCTTGTGAAAACTTCTTGTTGTGTGATCTTTGTAAACTTGGTGAATCCAAGTGGTTCTCTTTGTAATTTCTTGTAAGATTATTGTGTTCAAAGAGTGATTTGAGTGTTTATTCTTGATTGTGAGGTTGAGAGAGATCTTTGTGGATCTGTGAATAGATTGTGTGAGGGTTTGGGGTTGTTTTAAGTTGTGTTGACAGATCTAGGTGATCTTGGGTGATTTCTGAGTTTGTATTTAGATTCTTGGTGTGTAAACTTTCTTGTACAGACTTCATAGATAGTGGAGAAAGTCTTTCCTGTGAAGGCTCAACATGGATGTAGGCTCTTTCTTGGTCGAACCACGATAAGTCTTGGTGTTTCTTTTCTCTTTTCTACTTTGGTTTTTAGTTTGTGTTGATTCTTGTTGATTTTTGGTTCCATAATTTGTACCCCATATTTGATCTGTTTAGGTTAATTTTCTGGTCTTTATTTGCTTCTTCTATTTTTTGTTGATCCATGGTTTAAATATTCTAATTGCATGTGATAAGCCTAGGTTATCGGTACTAATTTGTTTGGTATGTTTAGGTCTTGTTTATGTAAGAATCTGATATCACCAGCTTGAATATTGTTGGTATTTAGTTGATACATTCTTACTTGGATGTTCTTGTTGCAAAGCAACATTGACAGATTGTTTATAGCTTTTACTTGCTACAAGTTATATCTACTATTATCATGTAGTAGTTTTTTGCATATTATTTGGATCATAACAATTTATAGAAAGTATATTTGGTACTGTTAATTGTTGTATATATAATCTGCTATTGAAGTTCGTTATATATATTTATATATATAATTGATTAGTACAGATTTTATCAATTAGTGTTGATGTTAGAATATTTTTTACAGTTTTATCAAGTGAGAACAGGTGCTGTGTTGGTCCTGTTGTGGACTTGAACTCACAACATATACTCTCTTAAGCCTTTTCCGCAATATCGTTTGAAGAACAGAGACTGCACAAAAAAATTGCAATGGAGCAAGCAGATTCTTTAAATGTTGCAAAGTCCAAATAATAATTAGCTCGACAAAGAGTCTAAGTTTTCAAATAGTAGGAGGATGGTACAAACTATATATGTTGGATTTTGAATCTTAAAGCTACAATTTCAACATCGCAAGTGAAAACGATGCATATCTAAATAAAAACAATCATCATTTTGATTGGATTTAGATTTAATATATATATATATATATATATATATTTAAAAAAAAAAAAAAAAACATGTGAATTTGACAAAAAAAAATGGTTGATTAGGAAAAAACTCAAACTACTCTATCTACTCAAACCTCACATGTAGATGAATAAAAATTAACAACTTTAATATAGAGATCTATCTTGGAATTTTCTTACTCGATCACCCGACTAATTCACTTCTGGTTATTTTCTTATCCAATTGTTTTGTTCGGTGGCAAGATTTATATAATATCTTGAAGAAAAGAAAAAGCTTCATAATTAAGATATATAAATCGAGACAATATTATTTGCAATGTAAGGTTAGGTATAACCATTTGGGATATATAATTTGTTTTCAATATGCTGGTTGGAAGAGTACTATTTATACAAGTTTTTCTGATCAAATTTGTCGGTAAATTTTATCCGTGGATAGGGCGAACACATCTACATCCTATATATTCATTAATTACGTATATATACCTTATTATATCATAGTTGTCATTGATTACATATATACCTTATACCTTATGATATTATAGTTGTATGTCATTGATTACGTATACGTACATACATTATTGCATCATAAAGGTGTGTCATTGATTACATACCTACCTTATTAGTTATTGATTACGTATACATACATTATTATTAATGCAAGAATTTTTTGTAGTTCTAAATTTAGAATAAAAATTTGATCTCTCTCTCTCTTATGATCATAGTTGAATTTCTTTTTTTCTTTTTTCTTTTCTAAAGAAGAGGTAAGTCACTTCTGATCTAGGAAAACTCTAGTGTACAAGGGAAATACCCTCTAAATTAAAATGCTAGAAGCTAGATCTTGTTTAGTTTTTCGGTTTTCGGTTTTATTAATTTTCATTTGAAAATAAAAAATTGATTTTCATATTTATTTTAGAATCTGAAAACGTAACTGACTGCAATATCTAAACGGGTATTCTAAATATATATATATATATATATTAAGTAATAATATTATAATATATATTCAATGTAGTTGTTTTGAAATTATTATAACTTTAATTATATAGTTAAATTAATTTAAAATGATTTTATGAATTTAAAATTGGTTGATTTATTTTCAGGTTTTAAAAAAAATATATATATATATGATAAGAAAAATATTTTAGGGATATTATCATTTCCCCCCTATAGTTTGTCATATTCATAAATGTACCCCAATAGTTTCAGAAATGGTTGATATTCCCCCTGAAAATCAAATTAAATAATAAATATTAAATTAAATAATAAATATTTTTTATTACTAAATTTAATATTTATTATTTCACCATCATATTCATTTCATCAAATCCATTTCTGATCCATTTCATCATAATCATCTTTCCACCATCCATCTTATTCAAATAGACATCAATCTAAATCTCCATAAATCCAAAGACCAAAAAAATAAAATAGGAACTGGTGCAACAAATCCAAAGACCTAAAAAATAAAATTAATAAAGTAAATTTAACATCTTCATGATCACCATCATCGTCCAAACCCAGAAATCATCATCAATAGACCACCAAATCCAGAAACATCATAATCTAGACCCATACTATCATAACCCAAAAATCAGAACAAAACCAAAGTCACACCAAATCGTAGCCACCAACACCCTTAAATCAAACCACCACTAACAAAACCAAACCCACTAAACCCTCTTACTCCCAACACCGAAACCAAGGGTAAAAACATTGAAACATTGAGAATTGAGTTTAATAGCATATGTGATTGTTTGGGTTGCAAAAAAAAAAAAAGAAGAAAAGGGAGTGGCGGAAGAGAGAGGAAGAGATGGGGAGAGAGAGAGAGAGAGGAAGAATTAGGGTTTTAATTGATTTTTTATTTTTTAAATATTATTCTTTTAATATCTTTTAATAATTTTATTTTTTTAATATCTTTTAATAATTTTTTTTACCATTTTATTTTAAATATATTTTTAAATTTCTGTTAATATTAGTAATGGCGGAAGAGAGAGGAAGAGATTGGGGGAGAGAGGAAGAATTAGGATTTAATTGATTTTTTATTTTTTTAATATTATTCTTTTGATATCTTTTAATAATTTTATTGTTTTAATATGTTTTAATATTTTTTTACCATTTTATTTTATTTTATTTAGAATATTCTTTTTTAATATTCTTTTTTTAATTTATGTTAATATTGGTGGTGGCGGAAGAGAGAGGAAGAGATGGGGAGAGAGAGGAAGAATTAGGGTTTAATTGATTTTTTTAAATATTATTCTTTTAATATCTTTTAATAATTTTTTTACCATTTTATTTTATTTTATTTTAAATATTCTTTTGAATATTCTTTTTTTAATTTATGTTAATATTGGTAGTGGTGGAAGAGAGAGGAAGAGATGGGGGGAGAGAGAGAGGAAGAATTAGGGTTTAATTGATTTTTTATTTTATTTTTAATATTATTCTTTTAATAAAATTTTTTACCATTTTATTTTATTTTATTTTAAATATTCTTTTGAATATTCTTTTTTTAATTTATGTTAATATCTGTAGTGGCGGAAGAGAGAGGAAGAGATGGGGAGAGAGAGGAAGAATTATGGTTTAATTGATTTTTTTTAATATTATTCTTTTAATATCTTTAAAAAAAAATTACCATTTTATTTTATTTTATTTTAAATATTCTTTTTTAATATTCTTTTTTTAATTTCTGTTAATATTGGTTGAATTTGTTTTGATCAAATAAATGATAAAATGATAACCAAGGGTAAAAGCGTACTTTTTTCATTATTTTAACGGTTGAACCTCTATTTAACAGAAATCCTAACGGCAGGGGTAAATATTTGAATACTTTGATTTTCAGGGGGAATATCAACCATTTTTGAAATTAGGGAGCAAATTTATGAATATGGCAAACTACAGGGGAGAATATGATAATTTCCCTATATTTTATTAGTATAGTTGATCAGTGAAAAACTTATCTTTTTTCTTGAAAAGCTGGTATTTTAATTTAAACATCAAAGAGGTCAACCAACAACACTTTCACCCTTTGCGGTCTTTATTGTTACAGAAAGTCCCTAGCTCACTTATTCCTCTCCAAACCCAATTTCCAAATTTGGGCATCAACATATTCAAAATGAACAAAACATATTTTCAAGTCATGCATTTTATCGAACATGACGACTGGGGTTCTCTAGTGTTTGTAATTTGTAAATGTGCTAAGTAAAGTCAAGCGAGTTTCTTGCCTTGCCATCTTTCGACATCAATTCGTCGCCTATTACCATGCAGTCCACAAATTACAGAAAATAAACCTCAATTAATGTGGGGCTGCTAATAAATGATCATGAAAGGCATTTTCCACTGTAAATGGCTATTTAAACATCATATTATAAACTTGTTTAAAAGCTTTCAACTGGAACAAAGTAAAAAAAAAAAAAAAAAAATCCAAGCCCTTACAGAGCAACACATGGGCAACGCTTGAGAGACTCAGTAAGCTACCGTAAAGGTCTCTTCCCCTCAAAAAATAGATTTTATATCTTGTGGACCAATTGTCCATATTAAGGATATTAAACTAATAAGAACAAATACTACATTTAATTTTAGCCGATAGGCTGAGAAAGGTACGCTTTTATAACCACCCACGCTTGGCTCCTTCACTTATTCAGCCAATGTGGGACTCGAAACAAACTCCATTACTAAAGCTATTTTGCTCAACCTTTTGTTTATCTATTTTTTTAAAATATTATATTAATTCGGGATTTAGAAGAGGGGACATGATTCGAACCCGCAACCTTATAGTGTAGGTGTAAGGAACATACCAATAGACCACCCTCATATTGTCTATAGTTCTTTCACTTAGATCAATATTTTTTTACAAATCAACCGTGAGATAAACAGTCTAAACTAGAAGAATGCTTGGTTTCAGATTGAAGCTATGAAAGTTTTCTAATAAAGAAATCAGCTATCTCTGTGGAATGAGTACTAAAAAGATTTTCTTTGTATATATTTTCAAGTTGAATTAACATGGAGACATGTATCGATCGGCCTACGACCACTTTCTAATACAATCCAATCAAAACGAATCAAACACAAACTACAAATTTCAATGGCTTAATGTGTATACACAAATTAATTAAGCCTGTGATTTCAATTCACTTCTTGACATAACAAATAAATATATAAAATAAAACCAATTTCGATCTTTTGAAGCTCCTGCGATGATCTCATGTGTTAACAAATCTTAATTTTTATAACTCAAGTAGAACTTCAGTTTTCTAGGAAGATAAAGGTATTGCAATCGTAATTTTAGAAGTTCGTTATATCTTGTGGAGAATTTGGTTACAAACTTTCTCTCGTTTTCTTTATTTTCCAGAGAAAATCTAAAGTTTGGTAATATTGATTCACGAAACACTGCTTTTTCCTAGAAATTTCTATTACTACTATTTTCAACGCATAGATCTCTTTTTCATAGTTCATATATGCATGTTAAGGTTAATGAATGTTAAAAAATAGATTTAACCATTCATTACCCTCAAGGAGTACTTCGAAATTTTAAGGCATTATTTTTTTTCCCCTAACTATAAAAAATGTGACGCATTTTCTTTTGCCAGATTTTGAATGCACTAGTGTAGGCATTATTTAGTGACAATATATATTAATTGTCATTATGTTTTGTTAAATTGAGACTTTTAAAAAAAAAATTGTCACAATTAGTTAAATTTTTTTAATAATTTATAACAAATAATATAATTAGTCACAAAATTACCATATAAAATGGAAAGATTTTTATTTTGTGACTCATAAAAATGTCACTAATAAAAGTAAAATGGATCTTTCTTTTATGGAAAGCTAATTAAGAAAAACAAATTGCTTTATAAAAAAAAAATCTTTATTTTATTAAGGGATTGATTAAAAGACCCTTTTTAAGGAATATATATAATATTATCTTAAAACAATTAAGTTTTTTCTAAAAGAAAAAATATATACGTTTTTCTAAGCATAAAAATCTTTTTAAATTTTTACTAAGTTATTTTTAAAAAAATAAAAAATAAAAAATAAAAAATAAAAAAAGTAGATTTTTAAATGGCACCGTAAACATTTAATTTAATTTTTTGAAGAAAAAAACACCAAAGTCATGGTGTGTGTGTGTTTCTTTTTTGGTTCTTACCTCATCTTCAAGTCTTTTGGTTCTTATCCCATCTTCTTCTCTCGTTTTCCCTTTGTCTCTCAACGCAGCTATCTAGATTTTTTCTTTATTTCCCTTTTCCTAAAACATATTTTTTCTGTTTGAAACTGTGATTTATTGAAGAAGTCACCAAGATTGTAGAGAACATTTATATTTTTTAAGCTTTTTTTTATATTTAAATTTTAGAGTAAATTTTATATATTATCCAATCCTTTCATGTTTGAATTTTTTAAATTGGTAGTTGATAATTTAATTTGTTTTATTCTGCTTGTTTTCTAGGGTCAATCTCAAATTCGAACTTCATAAATTGAAAGTTACTTTGAATAAGGTTCGATTTTTTAATGAGGAATTTTATATATCTTTTTAGGGATATTTCTTAAGTTTAATTTGTTTTTAATTTTTATAAGGAATCCATAATAATTATTTCACGATTTATAAGCGTTGTGGGTACATGTGAATATTTGTAAAGTGGAAATGGTGGAAAATGTCATATTTTCCAACTCACCCGGTGACAAAGTGACCGATTTAATAACTTAAGTTTAAAAGACACTAAAGTAAGTAATTTCTAAAAATGCCCTTATTTTACACATTCTCTTTCTTATTTTAAAGTTTTCTGAGATTTTTTCTTTTATCTTACTTTATAACAGACCTTCAATGGAGGATAGGGGTTGAACATCATAACATTATCAATTCATCTCCATTGGATAATTAATTTTATGGCGCTACGCAGACGCATTTGGGGGTCGACAATCATTTCTTCTTCGGGACTTATCGACAATCATTTTTTTTTTGTTTATTTTAAATATCCGAACCTTTTTATTTCTTCTCCGAGCCTTTTCATTACTTCTTCGAGCCTTTTCATTTTTTTTCCGAGACTTTTCAACAATTTTTTGTTGTTGTTAATTTCATTACTTCTCCGAGCCTTTTAATGAACTATCCGAGCCTTTTCATTACTTCTCCGAGCCTTTTCATTTTTTCTCCGAGCCTTTTCATTTCTTCTCCGAGACTTTTCAACAATAATTTTTTTTTTTATTAATTTTGAATCTCCGAGCCTTTCCATTTCTTATCTGAACATTTTAATGAACTATCCGAGTCTTTTCATTACTTCTCCGAGCCTTTTCATTTTTTTTCCAAGACTTTTCAACAATTTTTTTTGTTGTTGTTAATTTTATTACTTCTCCAAGCTTTTTAATGAACTATCCGAGCTTTTTCATTACTTCTTTGAGCCTTTTCATTTCTTCTCCAAGACTTTTCAACAATAATTTTTTTTTTTGTTAATTTTGAATCTCCGAGCCTTTTCATTTCTTATCCGAGTCTTTTAATGAACTATCCGAGCCTTTTCATTTCTTCTCCGACACTTTTAATGAACTGTCCGAACTTTTCTAAGCTTTGTTCGAGACTTTTTGAGCCTGTTTAACAATCATTTTTTTTTTCTTCGCACAATCAGTTTAAGGTTTACAAAAGAGTGTTTTAAATTGGAAAAAAAAAAAGCAACTAACAAGACGGTTTATATCTCAGATACAATTAACAAAGGCTGGGACATAAAAAAAGTCGCTATTATGTTTGGTCGTGGTCCACCGTCGTCCATTGATGGAGGATTTTGAAAGGAAAAAACAAAATAAAATGGTGAAGAAGGTTACTGTGGGGGGCATTTTTGTCTATTCACCATGATAGGTACCTTTTAAACTTAAGTTATTAAACCGGTGACTTTCTTACAAAGTCAGGCCCAAATAGTGACAAAAATTTTTTGAGCCCTATTTGTAAATGTGCATATTAGCTGTTCGATAAAATGATTCTTATGAAAGAACCAATTATTTGATGCATCATTGAAAAGAAAATTATGTCTTGATAGGAAATGTAAATTATGTCTTGATAGAAAATGTAAGTTTCTCTTGATTTCAATTTTATTGGGTTTGTTACCTTGTACTTGTTTTTTGGGGTTAAAATCTCAAATTCGAGATTAATATATTGAAAGTTTATTTTAATAAGATATTTTATTTTTTAATATAGACTTTTATATATCTCTTTAGGGATATCGATGGAGAGTTTTTCAATCGGCTAAAACTTATCTTTACCTTACCATTTTTTTTCTTCTATTGGCATGATGAATTAATAATTGCACTTTCCGTTGTTGACATTTCAGCTTCTTATATCAAATTTATTCTATCTCTATTCATAGAGGACCATATGATAATAACATTTTGACTTCTTATATCAAATATATTCTATCTGCACTTTAGAAGACTAACATGAGAATGGTATAATTTATCTTTATATTTTGTTATTTCACATTTTTTCCCTCTTTCTTTATTAATGTTGATGTTGGGGCTTGGTTTTTTTAGTTGACGGTAATGATTGAAAATATCTCTCTTCTTTGTTTTAATTTTTTAGTTGAATGCAATGATCATATTTCTTTGCTCACATTTTTATTTTATCCCTAACAGTTGAGTGGAAAATGATGATTTTTTTTTTTTTTTTTCATTTGTCATAAAATTTATGTTTCCCACATTATCTCATATGAGATGGTGATTGGTAGGTGTTAAGCTACATATTCTTAATTTTCTATAATTCTAGGTTCAACATAATGTACATGATTGTTTTATGTTTGGATATCAAACTTATAAAATTTAATTTATATTTGTGCTAAGTTTTACCAATACCGTTGCATTTTGGAGACATTAATTTGTTCTCACTATATATATATACATTCATGTCTTCATGTATATAAGCTTCTTTTGCAAAACCTAAAGATTCTTTAGCTATCTACGGACTACGGTGGATTATTGGCTTCTAATATTTCACAATCAAGACCTCAAAAGTTTCACTTATGTTAACATAGACTAGTCGGTTGGTTAACATATGTTATTTAGTAATAGACTCTAAAAGATGTTAGATTACTTTTATAACAATAAGATATTATGTTAGTTTCTAAACATATTTTTAAATGGAATGATTATTTATAAAATACAATATCATTCGATGAGTAACATGTTTAATTTGATTATATATATATATATGTGTGTGTATATATATATATTTTATACGATTTAAATTTATATTAAATTTTGACAATCGATTAAATTGTCACAAAGTATCAATATAGTGACATAATATTCATATCGTTAACTGTCACTAGGTCTGCGTATTGCGACAAATTTTAGATGGTTAATTTAATTGTCACTAAGTTTATCTTTAGTGACATAATTTTCAGATTATTATTTGTCACTAGATTTATTAAATAGTGATATTTTTAAACAATAAATTGTCACCAAGAATGTTTATAGCGACAAAATCTTCAAACGGTTCAGTGTTACTAAATACAAATATAGTGACACAATTTTTTTTTTGTCACTAATTAAAATCAAGTGATAGTGTGTCACTAAAAATTATGATTTGTAATAAATACCAAAAAACTGTCACAAATACTTTTAGTGACGGGGATAAAAGTGACGAATTGTTAATGATATATATATATATATATTTTTTTTGTTACACTGTAGATCAATTTTCTTGTAGTTCCTTAAAAGAATGTGTATTTTATATTATCAACTGGTCAATCAAAGTGATCGACTAGCTCATTTTTTATCAATTGACTAGTTCCTAACAACAGATGTTAACAACAAAACAATTAATTAAATAAATTATATATAAGTACCAATCTTATACACTTTTCGAACGGTTGATTAATTAATTTGGTGTGGAGTTAACTCATTGATCATCAATTCATCATCAAGATCATCAAGATCATCAAGAATTTTCTTGTAATTCTGCAATTACTAGTGATCACAAACCCTAGTAGTATAATGGAGAAACTGTATACTGTAATTATATATATATATATACATAAATTTTTCTACGAGGATGCCTTGATAGAATTATATAAGGATATTGAATGTGAGTCATTCGTTTTACATACTTTAACTTGGTATGTATACATTTGTCAAATCACTTTTATAAATGAGTGACTCATATTCAATATCCTGATAAAGTTATATAAGGATGCTCTGATAGGAACGGGACCGTATATATATACATTAAATGTTGTTGGGTAGTATTAATTAAAAAAGATTTAAAAGTGATCACATAATAATCTGGTGGTAACCACATTTATGAACTCAACTATAATATTATATTATCAAGTTCGAATCCCCATTTCCGAAGTTTAACCAAAAACAATACCAACAAAAATTTAAAAAGATATTTAAAAAAAAAAAAAGTAGTTGTCCCATTCAAAAATGGTAAAGCCAGTAGGGCTTAAAATGTCCCCTGGTGCAATCAAAAACGCACTCATTGCCACCAAAGACCTTATTTTATGGCTTTGCTTCTGATGAGTGGTTTTGCTTTGTCCTGTGAATTACCACTTTCTCTTTCTAATTCTGAGATGATATTTTAGCAAAGGCGAGACTGCAATTCATGAGGATCCATTTTCTGGGAACATTTTCTCATCACCTTGCATTAATTTTAGTCAACATAAAGTATACCTCTGAGATCATTCCACAACCCTCCCACTACTATGAATATCAAGCACTTTAATTTCTATTGCAAGTAATTATTTGCTTATCCTTTTTGACCATTTTGAATAAAATATCAGATTTGAAGTATAATAAATTCAATTAATGAACATCTATTGAATAGATATTTTGTATATAGATTTTCGCTAGCCAAATGCTCTTAATCCTCTTTGATATATCTCGTATTTAAATTCTAATAATTAACGATCGAGTGTCTTTAAAAACTAAGAATTATACTCTAAACAACTGATATACCCTTAGGTACGGCAATACGTACATAATATAGAAATCACACTTTAAAGGGCGAATACACTAGGGTTCCATCCGATCAATTACTTAAATCACATCTCTGAATACATATCTTTTGTATATAATAATTTGTAATCATTTATTAAATACAGTAACTTATATATGGATCAAGCCATAGTTTGTTATATGATCTACTCTGCTAGCCATAAATTAAGTTAGAACCATGGTTTAGCTAACCCAAATTCATTTAAGTTATTTATATATATTGATTCATATATGGTGCAATTATTTAAGAAATGGAGACACCAAAAGCATAGAGGTGGACGTGTGGTTGCACCACTTTTTTGGGTTAGGTTTTAAAGATGATGATGACAATTTAGACAAGTAAAGCATTGCACTTTTTTTTTTTTCACAATTCCTTCCAGCGTCGAGTTTCTAGTGATGTATTTGATGTCACCATTGAATTGGCTCGTTTATGGGTGGAGCCAACAAGCCTTATAGCTTGTGGTTTAAACTTGTTCAGAAATCAGAATCCTCTTAATCTTTCTCATTGGAATTTATATATATATAAATATATATATATATATATATATATTTATTTATTTATCTATTTATTTTCAGATACGGATTATCCAGCTAACCCATATCAACCTCTCAACTTCCATTCGTTTTCAGAAAATGATAGAATTTGGTCACTAAGGAATCGACCTATGAATTCCAAGAAACTGCATGTCTTTCATCTTTTAATTGAGCTATATAATTCATTGATTGGGAGAGGAAATAATCAATTATTATTAAATTATAATTATATATATCGTACTGATGAAGTTATATCAGTGCGCACCGACTAATTGAACATTTATATATATATCGGTCTCATTCACATCAGTGCACACTGGTGTAACTACATCAGTACCAATGAATGTGGATCATTGATTATAGAGAAACTTTGACAAGTGCATACACTTTGAGTCAAAGTATGTAAATCTAATGGTCCACATCCAATGTACTGATGAAGTTATTCCAGTACACACTGATTTAAACATTTGTGTATATATATATATAAAGAGATGTGGACACGTATTATTATTCATGCATCTTTATAGAGCTAGAGATAGAGATTGATTACTGTGGCACGTCTACTGGTTGCAAATTTGGCAACATTGTGACTTTAGGATTATTGTACTAGGAGTCTAGGAAGAATACGATGGTGACCAATCATCGATCTCATGATCATCAAGAAAAATATATCCAATGATCAATATATATGAATGGCTCTTGAATTTTTAAACTAATTAAACATCACGATATATAGTACGTATTAGAATTGGATCATAAAAAATATAGTTAACTAATTTACACGCTAAACATTTGTTTTACAACACCTAAACCAACTTTAATATCCACAATGATAGTGGATTACGACCTTAATTATTAAGCTTACGTGAGCAAGAACAGACATGCGTGCTAGTTATTATTATTCTAAAGGGAAACCACCCACCCATCACTATATTTTATGAAGACAAAATGCTGTGATCAATCGATGTGAGAAGATTTTATAAACAACCAATATAATTATAATTAATAAAACAAAACTAATTAAGTATACCTGTTGTGGGGGTAAGAAATTTTAGAAGGAGAGAGCAATAAAGAGGATGATGAGCTTATCCATCTTGAGCCAATCAAATGAAAATGTGTTGGTGATGATCTCATGACAGAATTTGGAAGGAAAAGTTGGGTTGTTTGAGTGGGGAGAAAGTGGAGACAATGGTACAGGTGATGGTACCAAAAGTTGCAAGTTTCATGTGATTGATCAATTTATTATATTTATAATTAAGAAGAAGAAGAAGAAGAAGAAGAAGAAGAAGAAGAAGAAGAAGAAGAAGAAGAAGAAGAAGAAGAAGAAGAAGAAGAAGAAGAAGAAGAAGTAGTAGTAGTAGTAGTAGTAGTAGTAGTAGTAGTAGTAGTGGGCGGTGGTCACATACAATTTTCAGGAAACTCCTGTCAGACATTGCCACTTCAAACAATATTTGAATTTGGGCAATACATGTGTAAAATGTATATTATGCTCCATTAACAGTATTTATCTACTTTATTTGATCTACTTTCATCAAGGTATCATGACTAGCTACATGTATTGAAGCTTGCACACACTTTCTTGCCAACCTGGCTTGGTACTATAAACGTTTATTCAGTCCGATAATATTTGAAGTCAAATTGAATCGGCGTTAATCAAAGACCGAGAATAAACAAAGTGTAGGGTGTGCGTGTGCCAGAAGGGTGTGGGTGGGTTGAGTTGAGTACTTGAGTTGACAGGTTTGTAGTTGTGGAAATAAGTGGAAGGGTGGGTGGTGCAGACGGCACCAAGAGGCACACTTGGGGGTGAAAATGGACCCACTAACCACAGCCATATATATGTGTGTGAACTCGCTCGCTCTGGTTCAAAACGAAATGGTTGGCTGTTCAATCGAGTCCCCCTCCGTACCCAGCACTTTTATGGTGCCCTCTCGCTTCTATGTCTGCATTTTAGCCATAGCTACACCTTAGCCTAGGCATGTATTATATCAAAGTTATTCATTTTAAAGACGACTAGAATTCTTTTCTTTTCTTCTTTTTCTTTTCACTGCTCTTTTGTTTTTTCCTTTAATGGTAGGACCACAGATTTTACAATATTGCTGATCCCACTCAGCTAATGATTAATCAAATCACAGCATATTTATATATTCATCATGAGTTACATATATATATATATATAGTATATAGTTAATTACATACAATCTTAGGCAGGAGAGGAATCGATCTCCACAGCTAAATTATGCTTGATGCATGTTGTGGTTCGATTGGTATAATAGGTATAGCTTTTAATTACATACAAGTTATCAATTGGTCATAAAATATTAAATAATAAGTATTGATGCTTATGCTGACCTCCCACAAATGTTATGGACCAATTGGATTAGAAATTTCATGAGTGATCATATTGACAACTGGCCAGTCATTTGATTTATAATGTGAAAGAATAATAAGTAAACAGCAGGGAAGGAAGGAATATAATCATCTGATCGACGATCAAAGATGGATGGATATATGGATCGTATATATCATTATTAAGTACAGTACGTGATAATGAAATTAGTGGGATGGAATTTTAATGAATATGTTTTGGTCACATTTAGCACCTGAAATAATGTGGTGTGGTCTGCCAATATAATGAGTCATTTCACCTTCCAGAAATGGCACAGGGCACTACAAAAAAAGAGTCTATCAGTGACGAACTATTTTCGACGGCCATTTCAGTACCGTCGGAAATGAGTAAAAAAATGATACCACATTCCGACAGCCTTAGACCGTCGGAAATAGTCGAAAAAGCCGTCAATTTTGTTACCTTTTCCGATAGCCTCAAGGCTGTCAGAAATAGTCTTATTCCATTTCAAAAGAAAAAAGGAATACACTATTTCCAACAGAATAAATACCGTTGCAAATAGTCTTTGTTCCGTTTGAAAAGAAAAAGAGAATACACTATTTCCGATGGCCTAAATGTCGTCGGAAATAGTTTTGTTCCATTCGAAAAAAAAAGAATACACTATTTCCGACGGACTAAATGCCGTCGGAAATAGTTTTGTTCCATTTAAAAAATATATATATACGCTATTTCCGATAGCTTAAATGCCGTCGGAAATAGTATTGTTCCATTTAAAAAGAAAAAAAGGAATAAATAAATAAATTATTATTATAATATTAATTAATAAATTATAATAGAATGTATGTAATTTATAACACTACACAAAAAATGTGACTTGTAGGTAAATATTTTAAATATATTACTATATGTGTTAAATGTATCCAAAATTCACGGTCAACAAAAACTCTAATAATTTTAATAAAATATTATTTTTAAAAACAAAATCTCAATAGTTATATTTAATTAGTATAAAAAATATATATATATATATTTAATTACATAGCATACAAACATATCAATACCTTATATATAAATAATATGCAAATCATATCAGATATAACATTATAGCAAAATGGTAAGGG
Source organism: Acer negundo (assembly GCA_035582765.1). Lineage (NCBI taxonomy): Eukaryota > Viridiplantae > Streptophyta > Magnoliopsida > Sapindales > Sapindaceae > Acer > Acer negundo. The sequence goes on along the minus strand of CM069239.1, from coordinate 9,574,113 downwards.
AAACCTTTTGTGATGACTCGTCAGTGAAAAGTTATTTCTGACAAGCGTATTTCAGATGAAAAATGGTCTTTTCCGACGGCAAAATGCCGTCGGAAAATACCTTCTTTTTTTTTTTTTGTAGTGGGGGTACGTACGTAAGGTACCCACAAGCCATTGAGCCAACCCAATTACAACAATTATGTGCTTCTTTTTACCCACAAAGACTTTACTTTTAGGTCATTCATGCCAAGCTTGTACTACCCTACAAACATACTTACTCGGAATCACTACATGTATCATATAAATCTCTGATCAAAATTGTAAAATCAAGTTATACTGTTATAAGCTTATAAGGATTGCCAGTAAATATTTCAGACTTCTGATTAGTACTACTCAGCATTGAAGTTCTTAACGACCATTCTTTAGACAATGTAAGTTGTAAGGATTAACAACCAAAGTGTTTTCTTTCAGCCCTCTTGTGTGTTAGGAAAATAATCTGATGTATATCTTCTATATAAATAAGAGATATTATGTATATAATTGTTTACCTTTTATATTCCTAGATTGTAGTTAGGATTGATATCTGATAGCTTAATTGTAGGAGATACAAACATGCAGGACAAGTTTGTCTTCTGTATATGTACATCGATTCACATTAATGAAAATCATTCGGCCAAATTATCCTCTTTTCATGGTATCAGAGCTAGACTAAAATCTTGACTCAATATCACTACACTTTGATTTCTCGTGTAGCTTCTCTTTATTCTTTTTACTGATATAGCCAATGATCAAACACCTTTTGAAAAATCTCCTTCTGCCTCTGGCACATCCAAGTCAGAAATTTCAATCCTTTCTACAGATGTCTTGAAAACAGATCTGTCCAATCCTTATTTCACTCATCATTCAGATCATCCAGGTTTGGTGTTGGTTTCTAAACCCTTGAATGGAGACAACTATTCAGTATGGAAAAGGGCTATGACAATGGCTATGACAATGGCTTTAAATTCCAAAAATAAGTTAGGCTTTGTCAATGGCAAAATCTTGGCACCCTTAGAAGAAACCAATCCTAATGGTTATGCAACTTGGTCGTGTTGCAATGATATGGTCCACTCATAGATCATCAATACCCTTAGTCCAGAAATCTCAGACAGTGTGATCTACTATGCTACGACACATGAAGTTTAGGAAGATCTTCGTGAACGATTCTCTCAAAGTAATGAACCACACATCTTTGAAATTCAGCGTTATATTGCATATCATAAACAAGAACAACTCTTAGTCTCTACTTATTACACAAAGTTGAAAGGCTTATGGGATGAGTTAGCCTCTTACAACGACGCATCATATGGGGCGCAACAAGACCAACAAAAATTGATGCAATTTTTGATGGGTTTGAATGAATCCTACAGTGTTGTTCATGGACAAATTCTCTTGATGAATCCTTTTCCTTCTATCCGCCAAGCATATTCTGTGGTTTCTCAAGAAGAAAAATAGAGATTTCTATCCGCTACACATACTTCAGACTTCGGTGGCAGTGCAGCCATGGCAGTAAGAAACAGCAGCAGATCGAATCAGTTTGTAACAGCAGGAAAAATGGAGCGATCGGACCGTCCTTATAATGGTCCACAGGAGAACCGACACTATGATCAAGACAAACGGCGCACAGGTTCATTTCGAGGCAGACCACAGTGCATTCATTGTGGGGATATGAGACATTTCATCGGAAAGTGTTACTAACTGCATGGATATCCATCAGGCTATCCCAAGGCAAGACAAACTTCAAATTCAAACCAAAATCACTTCAAACATACTCCTGTAGCAAATCATGTCTCTGAAGGGTTACCTAAAGATGAAGAAAAACTGATGGTGATCGGAATTTCGAAAACGCATCTTCAGCAACTCTTGTCTCTCTTGAGTGACAAAAATACAGCTACTGGTTCACAGGCTCATGCCGCCATATCAAAGCAAAGTGTGTCTAAAGTTGTTTCTTGCAATTGGATAATTGACAGCAGGGCGATAGACCATATCTCTTCATCTGCTAAATTATTCTTACATAAGGATAAAAACAGTTCATTATCTTAAGTGTTATTACCTAGCGAAGGAAAGGCTAATATTGTTGCAAAATGATTGTTACCTCTGAATTCCATATATTACTTATGTGATGTATTGTGTGTGCCTACATTCAAAGATGATTTATTATTGATTTCTCGCTTGACAAGAAATTTGAATTGTTCAGTGACATTTTTCCCATATTGGTGTGTTTTGCAGGATCTGGCTACGAAAAAGACGATTGGTTTGGGTAAGCAACGCGATGGATTGTATTACTTGGTGGCATTAGCAACAAAAAAATCCATAAACAGCCCACCTCTCTCCTCGACCAATTAACCAATCTGCAACATTACCACAACATCCACCGATCTTTGGCATAATCGATTAGGGCATTTATCTTCCTCTCGTTTAGGTTTTATTGCTAAAAAAATTCTGCATGTTTCAATTCAATCCAATAATAAATGTCATGTTTGTCCTATGGCTAAGCAATGTCATTTGCCTTTTAGTTCTAGTTCAATTTCCTCTGTACAAGCATTTGATATTATTCATTGTGATATTTTGGGAAGTTATAAACATCCCTCACTTTCTGGTGCCCATTATTTTCTTACCATTGTGGATGATTATACACGTTTCACTTGGATTTTTTTAATGAGACACAAAGATGAAGCACAATCAATTTTAAAACATTTTTTTAGCTATGTTTTCACTCAATTCACATCTCACATTAAAAAATTTCGCAGTGATAACGATGGTGAATTTCTTTCACTTCTATCCTTTTTTAATGAAAATGGTGTTATTTTTCAACATTCATGTGTTTACACGCCCCAACAAAATAGGATTGTGGAACGCAAACATCGTCACATTTTGCAAGTGGCCCGCGCTTTAAAATTTCATGCTCATCTTCCTACCCAATTTTGGGGGGAGTGTGCTTTTACTGCGGTACACATCATTAATCGATTACCTACACCCGTCTTTTCCTTCAAAACTCCTTTTGAGTGTCTGTACTCAAAACCTTCTTTGTTCCATCATCTTCTTGTTTTTGGATGTTTAGCTTATGCTACCAATGTTCATTTTTCACAAAAATTCGAGACTCGTGTCATGGCTTGTATTTTTATAGGTTATCATGTTGGTAAGACGGCTTACAAATTGTATAATTTGTCAACTAAAAAGGTATTCACAAGTAGGGATGTTGTTTTTCATGAAACTAATTTTCCATATGAGATGAATACACATGCATTTGTCAACCCACATGGCCTAACACCACAGCTTGAACCCTCTTTGGACCATTCCCATAGCCCAATTCCCCTTCTAGTACATGATCCGTCACCATCCATTGACCTCACTTTTCACAAACCAAACCTCCCAGCCATTTCATCTTCTCCTCAACCCACTGCACCAGAACCCGTCGCTCTCTCTCCTACCACACCAGCACCACTAGACCCACTTATACAACCATTGCCCACCATCAATAACTCCAATCTCCAAGCATCATCGGCTCCGACAGGTATTCCACCAGTTCCTTCTCATTTGCTCTCATCCGATTTGCCTGCGACCTTGCCCGAAACCGAGCCTCTTCGTCGCTCCAACCATCCACATAATCCACTGGCAAAATTGCAGGATTATGTATGCTCTCACATCACGCACACTTGCTTTACCCGATCTGATTCCTTGCTTCCAGGTCTATCTAAAGGTACCCATTATCCCTTTGCTAATTTTGTTTCATATCATCGCTACAAGCCTGCACATCGTTCTTTCATTGCTCAAATTAATCAGGTTGCAGAGCCCCGTTCCTATTCCGATGTCGTTGTTCATCCTGAATGGCGAGAGGCGATGCGTTCTGAATTGCAAGCTCTTCGGGACAATGGCACCTGGACTCTCACATCTCTTCCGACAGGGAAAACGCCGATAGGTTATCGGTGGGTCACAAGATTAAACATCGCTCTGATAGATCAATTAAGAGGTACAAAGCGAGATTAGTTGCTAAGGGATTCACATAGTTTGAAGGTGTCGATTATCAGGATACGTTTTCTCCCACTACCGAAATCGTCATAGTCCGTTGTCTCTTTGCCTTGTTCGCGGCTCGAGGGTGGTCACTTCATCAATTGGACGTCAATAACGCCTTCCTTCACGGTGACCTTCATGAGTAAATTTACATGTCTCCGCCGCTAGGGCTTCAGAGACAGGGGGAGGAAAACTTGGTGTGTCGACTCCATAAGTCGTTGTATGGCTTGAAGCAAGCATCTCGACAGTTGCTCTCAAAGTTCTCAGAAGCTATTCAAGTGCAGGTTATGTTCAATCTCAAGCTAACGATTCGTTATTCACCAAAACACAAGGCAAGTCCTTCACTGTACTCTTGATAAATGTTGATGATATTTTGATTACTGGAAATGATTCTGTGAGTATTACTGCAATTAAACAATTCCTGCATAGTCAATTCCTTCTTAAGGATCTTGGTGATTTGAAATTTTTCCTTGGCATTGAGGTATCTTCTTCTAGAAATGGGATTTTTATTTCCCAACGCAAGTACGCTTTAGAAATCATTTCGGATGCAGGATTGTTAGGTGCGGCACCTATTGATACTCCTATGGAGCGAGGTTTGAAGTTGGCTGATAATAATGATTTACTCAAGGATCCTGGTCGTTATAGGAGGTTGATTGGTAGATTGATATATCTTACTGTCTCGAGGCCGGATATTACATATTGTGTACATGTATTAAGCAGGTTTTTGCATTAGCCTCGTAAGCTTCATATGGAGGCAGCACTCCGTGTTGTGCGTTATCTTAAGAACGCACTTGGACAAGGTTTGTTCTTTTCCTCAAACAGTGATTTCAGGTTGCGAGCTTATTGTGATTCGGATTGGGCAGGTTGTCCAATTACTAGAAGGTCTACAACAGGTTATTGTGTCTTTCTTGGCTCCTCATTGGTCTCATAGAGATCGAAACGTCAGAAAACAGTGTCACTCTCTTCAGCTGAAGCAGAATATCGTGTTATGACAGGTGCTTGTTGTGAATTAACTTGGTTGAGATATCTTCTTAGTGATTTGGGAGTGTTACTTCGAGAACCAGCATTGTTATACTGCGACAACAAAGCTGCATTGCATATTGCATCAAACCCAGTCTTTCATGAGCGAACTAGACACATTGAAATGGATTGTCACTACATCCGAGATAAGATTCAAGATGGATCCATCGTTACACGGTTTGTGGGTTCTGCACATCAATTGACAGATGTCTTGACTAAAGCTTTAGGAAAAAAAGTCTTTGTTCCTATGACTCGCAAGTTGGAAGTACAGGACATCCACTCTCCAACTTGAGGGGGAGTGTTAGGAAAATAATCTGATGTATATCTTCTATATAAAGAAGAGATATTTTGTATATAATTGTTTACCTTTTATATTCCTAGATTGTAGTTAGTATTGATATCTGATAGCTTAATTGTAGGAGATACAAACGTGCAGGTTTGTCATCTGTATATGTACATCGATTCACATTAATGAAAATCATTCAGCCAAATTATCCTCTTTTCATTTTGTGGTCTTGTTTGCCTTGGGTGTGTGGTTGCCCGCTGGCCGCCTGTTGTTCCTCCTGGCCTTTTAGGCTTTTCTTGAATAAACTTTCTTTTCAAAAATGCTTTTATCTACTTATAAAGAAATTTCAGGGGCTTTCACTTGCAGTACCTGTGAATTATGATGATATTGAAAATGACATATCTTCTATACTTTTATGTTTCTGCTATATATATGATGACTTAATCTGAATAAATTTTTCAGCAAATTATAGCGATGGATTAAAGTGTTGAAGTCAGCTAAAAACAGAGTAACACAATAATGGAAATTTACTTTGTTTCTAATGTGGACTGTTTGTCTCTATGTTATTTCTATTCAGACATTATTTTATTATTTATAGATCGCTTACTGCAAAAAAAAAAAAAAAAAAAAAAAACTCATTTTTATCAGGGCAATCCACACATAATAAAAGTCAAATGAAAAAAATGTTAAAAAAATAAATACAAATACAAATATCTTATCCTATTTTTAAATGAATATATGAGGAATAAAATTGAATAAAAATTATAGAAGTTTATAGAATTTTCTTGCAGAAAACTACTGCTTAGGAATCTTAGCCACTATACATTACAATCCCTTTAATTTGATAATATGTACATTTCAATTTACAATTACCGCGTGTTAACTAATCAAAAATCACAATGATGGAAAATGAATTCAATTCTTGATTTGTGATTATATATTGTTTACTATAAAAAAAAATATTGGGAATCAAGTTACGTAGATCTCACATATAAATCTAGAATAAATTCCTTTTCTGATAAAAATTGATTCCCTTCTATATTTATCAACAATAAGTAAATGCGCCTTTAATCCATCAAAGTGATGGCACCATTATCAGGGCAGTCATGAAAGTTGCCAGCAAATGACCCCAATATACCAGGCAGGAAGGGAACCTATATTTTATTTGGTTAACTCTAGTCTACACCAGTTTTGGTATATCCAACCCAATACAAATAGCAAATTGATTAAGGCACGTAATTAAACACATCACTTGGATTAAACTTATGATAGAAAAGTGACAAGAAGAATCTTAGAGTTTCCTTAGGTGGCAAATTTTGGGCTCATGTATAATTAAACATGCTTCGATTTATAATAAGTCCATGCTACTAAGTGATTCAATCTATTTTTATCTTAACAGGTGGATCGTGATCACAATGCAAAAGACTAATTTCTATGAGTACCTTTAATGGTTTCTTAAGATTTATTTTTTTCATATAATTAATCTCAAAGTCTTATCTAATCTTCCAAAAAGAATTTTAGAGACAAAAGGGAACTTCAGTAGTGGGGAATCACCTAATTAAACTGTGTTAATATATAGAAGTCTATATATAAATATAAAATATTGGTGTGATTAGAATATATGGAACTCCATTAATATATATGGCACAAAACATTTGCGTCTGCAAGTTGCTGCCTCTGAGATTTGTCTAAACTTTTTTGATCTAATCTTCTTTAATTATTTATGTATCTTGTACTGATTAATTATAATGCAAGTGGGGATCAACTAGATAAAGTTTACAAACTATATACTTATAAATAAATAACTGATTATATTCTTTAAGTGATCATAAGATATTGTCCTCCTTTTAGTTAAGACATATATAAAATATTATAATTTTCATTTGGTATTATAGGTGGTGGTCCGGTGGATGGAGATAGAGTTACCAACTGATGATTTGTCGTATTTAATTATAACAAAAATATACAGTAATCTATAAAATATAATGAACAATTCCTTCCCTTTATATATATATATATATATAGAGAGAGAGAGAGAGGAACTTTCAAGTGAGGGTAATTTCGGATCATACCTTGATGAAATTAAATCAATTTGTATAAATTTTGATATAAATTTTTTTTGTGGATGATAAGTTCATTAAAAAATACCTGTAAATAAAATTTGGGAATTTCTAGTTTTTTGAATTTTTCTATATATATCTCATTTTTCCGATGCCTTTATATTTAACGAAATCGGGATAAATAGTTATAGTGCTTGAAGAATTCTTAAATTTTATTTATATGTATATTTCAATGAACTTATCATCCAAAAAAAAAAAAATCAAAATTCATACAAATTGATATGATTTCATTAAGGTATGGACCAAAATTAAAGTAAGGAATCTCTCACATGACTCTCTCTCTCTCTCTCTATATACAGTCTTTTTCTTTTCAGTGCATCCTGATATAACTTCATAGTGCGTTGCATGTGGGTCATAGATTATGAAAAAGTTTTGACAAGTGCATACACTTTAAGTCAAAATATATAAATCTAATAATCCACATCCAACGTGCTGATGGAGTTATATCAGGACAACTTGAAATTTATGTATAGTACTTGATTTCTATTTTCGAATTGCATAAGAACGGCTGCTATATTATTCATCGTAGTTAATAATCAGGATTTACAACGAAGGTGCTTCTTTTCTACAAATGTCCGAACTTTAACAAAAAAATTCTAAGCCATTATAAATAAAATAAATAATAAAACCAAACAAAAATTCCAACCATAACTTTTAGCACAAAGAGCAAGTCTTATGTAAAACTGAACAGTTCTGACTTTTTTTGAACGGTATTTATATATTCTTAATAATAAATAAATAAATTTTGAACTATTTTTTTTAGTTACTTAGAGACATGAAACATAAAGGGCAGCCGGCGTCCCTACTAGGTAGACACCCGTTTAAATCTTGAACTTGATAGTTATTATATATATCACTAAATCAGGCACATTTTAAGAAACTTATATCATTTGATAATTTTAATTCTATAAGCTCGATCATGCATGCTTATTTAGTAGTCGAAAGTTTAGTACTAGTATGTGGAAATGTGAGGCAAAAATGAAAGAGTGTGTTTGAGTTTGACATTAGTACTTGATGTCATGAAAGTAGAAGTTATGGTGATAAATTTTCCACGCATGCAAAAGCTTCAGATTGACTAGATTAACATAGACCAATTAATTAGAGAAAGGAGATACAAGCCAAGTTTAGTAATCATCAAAGGAATCTGTGCAGATGTTTCAGTTCAATGAAAGATTTAGAAAACTAGAGGTAGATTTAGGTACTTGATGTTAACCATTTACATATAATAATTTTACAGTGAGAGAGAGAGGGTCCCTTCAATATTAGATTGAATGCATCATGACTCATCAAAAATAATATTTAAGTTAATTTTACTTTTAAACTGAACTTGATTGCGTCATTGGCTACAAAAAACTTTATTGGATGATAAAGTTTATTAAGTTTTAATAATATAGTATGCTTTTGAAATTTCCATGGCAAAATCTCTCTAGAGAGATTGACTTAGAACACCATTTCTTATTGGCCTTTTTCTATTTTTAATTTTATTCTTCTGTAACATTCTTCATTTTGAATCATTGCAGCCCCCACATCATCATCCTCTTTTCTCTTGTAAGCATTATATTTGATTCCAAATGATTATCCAAATCTTCATTCCCATCCATACATAAATATTATTATTATTATTAGGGGTTTTTACAACAACCGTCGGAACCAGACGAGATAAGTCTCTAATAGCACGGTTCGGAATATAGCTCCCATAGTCGGGGAAAGGGCACCCTCACTTAGAAATATGGCCAAGGAAGGACAAGTAATATATATGTAAATACACACCAGGTATTGAACCATGGTGGTATTATTGTCCATATATAAATAAGCATACAATACACACACAAAGTTGCACCAAGTTCCAATATGGATTCTAGCGATTCAAATATGGAACATGGTAAAACTGAATGTGCGTCATTTACCATAAAAAACATTTATTGGCTTGACAAGAATGATGATGCATAGTTGAGTGGATAGATACCTCTCTAATCCACAACATGCATACATATGGAAAACATTTATAGTGCCGTATTTAACATCATTACTTAAATTCAACTATTGTAAACCCCTGGTACTGTACTACTGTTACTCTTAGTTGCTGAAAGTGGACCCACTCCATTTGCCTTTTTCATCCTATAAAATTCCTCCATTGCTCATGCTGGCCTCTCCTACCTTGTCAAGCTCTCAACATTAATCACACAAATTAACCCTCCTAAAACACCACTTCTGATATTTAAGAGCCATGATTCCAGGTGATCAGCTCATGATTGCAGGAATCCACTATCTAGCTCCTGATCAGAACCCAATTCCAATCCCACCAAGTTTTGATATGTTGCAAACTAACATATCAAACTTCCACCTCAACAGTCTGTTGATGAGCAACTTTCCAAATTCTCTCATCCCTCATGAATTCACCACTTCACAATCCTCAAGCCTGAGCAACAACTCTAGTACTTCTGATGAAGCTGAGGAACAACAGCTTAGAATCATCGACGAAAGGAAGCAGAGGAGAATGATTTCCAACAGAGAATCTGCTAGGAGGTCTAGGATGAGGAAACAGAAGCACCTTGATGAGCTATGGTCACAAGTTGTTCGTCTTCGAACAGAAAATCACAACCTTGTAGACAAGCTGAATCATGCATCCGAGTGCCATGACCGCGTTCTCCAGGAGAATGTAAGGCTCAAGGAAGAAGCCTCTGATCTTCGACAGATGCTGACTGAACTTCAAATTGGAAGTCCTTACACTAATGCTGCTTTGAGAGATCTTGAAGAACTCCCCTGTAACACAGCTCATCTCAGAGCTGCTACATCAACAAACATATCCATTTCAAATTCTGTAGACTTGCTTCATTGATCAGATGATCATAGTTATTTATTTTCCTTAATATCAACTTAATTAATGTGCTTTGTTTACCATCTTGAGATGTATGCAGACCATGCAATAACAGATTTTAACAGTTTTATATTCCAATTCACTTAGCTTAAATTACAGTAACACATTCACATTAGCATTGAATAGATCTTCTTGCCGCGTATAATTAATCAGGTTAAACAAAATACATATGTGAAAACGATATCCACATGATGATGGTCCATTAGAGACAAATTAAAGGCTGAATCATTACTTTAAATGTTAATGGTTTGAGAACCCCACCAAAAAACCCACCTGATATATGAATCAGAATCAGACAAGGAACATAACAAACTAAAACTAATATAAATATATCTATAATTCGCTGCTACATATATACAAGAGGAAGTTAATAATTTTGTCATCAGGTGTACCAAATGAGGTGATCAAGAGCAAGTAATTTTTTTTTTTTGGAGGGGTTTGAAAGGGGTCCGGTAAGTGTTGAAGAGAATGAGAGAGGCAAGCAAGAGGACAAATGTTGGTGGAGGTGGTGGTGGTGGTAGTGGCTCATAATACAAAAGACTACTATAAGAAGAAAAACAATGAAAATGCTACCCACTCAAATACACCCAAGTACTGTTTTTAGCTTTTTGTGAGGCCATCAATCTGCTTGCATTGTTTTCACCAATTTGGATGGCGTCAGGGGGGCCGAGCCTACCCTACCGTTCAGGTGTTGCCTCAAAATCTCTCTCTCTCTCTCACTCTCTCTCTTCCATGAGAACGCCTGCATGCTTATACAAGTACATTTTACAGATTTAACAAAGATTGCAGTGATCCTTTGAATGAATTTAGTTTATAACTTGTGTACAAGCCTGGAATAGCAACCAGCAGCCTCCCTTATTTGTTCTTAGAGATATGATTATGAATCAGGTAGCGCATATTAATTATAATGGATAAGGCATGATTATATTTTTGACAATGGAGTTGGAGTCCCCATTCACTCGAATAACCCTGCTGCCATCAGCAAATTCTAGAGTGTTTGACAAAATGTTTTATATTTTATGAGTTTTTTTTTTCAACTCTCAAATAAAGGAATTTATTCTTAGAGAATATTATATTGAACATCATCTGTTACAGATAATTTAGAATCAGATCATGACTCTCAACCTATCATGTACTGCTACTGCACTTTGTCTCCATTATTCTGTGAAGTTTACAAAGCGCTGCTAAAATTACACTCCTGAAAAAGTAAAGCGTTTACAAGGTTTGAGAATTGAGAAATTAAAAAATCATATAACAATAATCAACAACCTGTTTGTTAAAAAAAGTAGCAGACTTGCAAGAAAGGACCAACAATAGTACTAAAGCAACAATCTCAAACATTAATGCGAGTGAGTTTCTCATGAGGAATCTCTTACTTTAATATCGGTAAGGACTTTGATGGAAATACATCGATTGTAATAAATTTTAAACTGAATTTTTTTTTTTTTTTTTTTTGAATGATGAGTTCATTGAAATCTACCTATAAACAAAATTGAAGAATTTTTCAAATAATAGAACTATTTTTCTTGAATTTTCCTATATTTCGCATATTTTCTGATGCCTTAATATTTAATAAAATTTGGATAAATAATTCTACTATTCAGAAAATTCTCAAATTTGGTTTATATATAGATTTCATTGAGCTCATCATCCATAAAAAAAAAATTCAGATTAAAATTCATTAAAATCTATGTGTTTTCATTATGATCCTTACAGAATTTAAAATAATGGATCCTCATGAAAGATTCACTACATTAATGCATATTTTGAAGAGTAATTAATCTGATGATGCGTTATCAAATAAGAAAGAAGAATAGTTGACAACCATAATATTAAGTAAATCAATAAAAATTTACTATGGAGAATGAAATCTAGTTTCTTTATTTTTAAGATTACAAAAGGATAAAACAAGGACAAGTGGTGTAGTTGAATAGCTGGGCTCCATTTTAGTTGGAGCCTACTCTGTCTTTTAGTTTTTAGTGGTGTTTTTTAGGGTACTTTTTCCATCAGAAAAACAGTAAGTGAGAACAATATTCCCTGAACATTCTCTCATCAAGTTCCAAATTTGATTCTTGCCCCATCAACGAAAGGTTATATAAATGGATGTTATGCGTATAAAATTGGGAACAACCAACAAGTCACAGCAGCTGTGCGTGGTCTTGGACTTGAAGGACAGGTATGTCCACCTCAAAGGCTCAAACTATTCCAAGGGAAAATGGAGAAGCTCTCTTCAATCCAGAAAACGAGATCTAGTAAGGCTTTTGGATCCACCGACCCTTCCAATAATGAACAGCCCATGTCTTCAGACTAACAAAACTGGTTAAGCTACTTGGAGTGAACCGAATCCCACATCGTCCAGTTATAACTTTAACTTTTTCTTTATAACAAACCACGCAGCAACCTTTCATTCTCTCTTAAGAGACACCCGATAAAATTGGAACGATACAGAGAAGATTAGCATAGCCCGCAAGGATGACACGTACAAATCGAGAAATTGTCCAAAAAAATTTTGGACCATTTTCAAGGGTTAGAATCGCTCTCTTGCATCTCTTTTGCTCTTAAATTTATGCAATAACTTCAAAACATTGCATTTTAATTTTTGTTCAATTGTATTTGTGTGGACTATTAAGACAACAATTTTTAACTGGATATTTTGTGTTGAATCAACTAACTGTTGGTGATGTTATAGTATTTTCTAAATCATTTATATATTAATAAAATAATAAAAAAGGAGATCTAGTTTCGCCAAGACTCAGTTAATTGTTTCTTTGCTTTTGGACCCTATTTGAGAACAAATATTGCCTGAGCTGGTGGGCTGTGAAACTTCACACTCAATCTGGTCAAGGCCGATGAACAATTATGCTGCACAGTCTCTATCTAGAATTCTCACTTATAAGAAATGGTCCGGATGGAACAATGTTTATGAGGGAATATCTCGCTTTGAATGGGTCATCCAATGGATGATGATAGGTCTAACAATAGTATTTAAGCACTTTAATACATCTGAGATCAAACCAAGACTATCATACCATTATGAAGAAATTTGTAAACCCGGCCTGTATTTCACTTTATATTGAATATGTATATGAGACATATTTATAGTGTATACAAAGTAAACAAATCAGTAACTAAATCTACAATAATGAAAATCCATCATATCATATGTGATACATAAGGACAAGAAAATTAAATCAAAGAAAGCAATCCAAATACAATAGCCATGCTGGGCAGATGTTTGAAGATAAAAAAAAAAAATTGAAAAAAAATAATAAAAGATTTACGGCAACTCCTTAACGTCTTAAGAAGGTGGGATTAATTAAAAAGAGAGAAACTTGAAAATTTACGTTGATGTACCAAAGGACTCTACTTTTTTTTTTTTTTAGAGTAATTGTCATAGATCTCCCTTAAACTATACCTGAATTCGCATGTTGCTCCTTAAAATTTTTTTTAGACATTAAACCCCTAAACTTTCATAAATTGACAATAGATGACGGAATAGTAACGCCATCATGGTATTATATCAATTTTTTTTTCTTGGTAAATTGAACTAAATTCCCTTTATTATATACATAATTGTATTAAACCGGAAAAATATATATATAATAATACGACCTAAATATCTCTCTGACCAAATTTTAAAAATCAATTTTTAAAAATAAAAATTTAAAATTTAAATAATGGTTAAATAATAATAAAATTCTGAACTTTTTGATAAATAAAATTAAATAATAGGGAACTGAAAAAATTAAATTAATTAACAATTATTTAAATTATCTTTTTATTTAAATATCCCTAAATATAAAACTCGGATGAATATTTAAATTATTTAAGGCTAATTATCATTTAAATTATCATTTTATTTAAATATTCATAAATATAACTTGTTCATTTACAATAACTAGAGTATTAATAATGTCAAAAAAAATTATATAATAATAACGATAATAATAATAATAACAATAAAATAATACAATAATAATAATAATAATAATAATAATAATAATAATAATAATAATAATTTAAATACCCTATACTTTTTTCGCCATTATCATTTTAATTATTATTTTTTAAAATATCTCTAAATATCATTTGTTCATTTACTATAATTTAAATATCCTCTGTTATGAAAGTTCAGGGGGTTTAATGGCGAAAAAAAGAGTATAAGGGTAAATGTAAGGATATTTAGAGATATTTAAATTATTATTTTTATTATTATTATTATTATTATTATTATTATTATATTAGTATTATTTTAGTATTTTTAGTATTTTATTAGTATTATTTTATTATTTTATTATCATTATTATTATTTAATTTTTTTTATTTTTGTTTTTGACATTATTAATACCCTTGTTATTATAAATGAAAAAGTGATATTTAGGAATATTTATATAAAAAAGATAATTTAAATGATAATTCACCTTAAATAATTTAAATATTCATTTGGGTTTTATATTTAGGGATATTCAAATAAAAAGATAATTTAAATAATTGTTAATTAATTAAAAATTTTCATTTCTCTATTTATTTATCTTTATCAAAAAAATCAGAATTTTATTATTATTTAACCATTATTTCAATTTTAAATTTTAAAAATTTATTTTTAAAATTTGGTCAAAGGGGTATTCATGTTATATTATTATTATTATTTTTTTTCCGATTTAATGTAATTATGTATATAATAAGAGGAACTTAGTGCAATTAGTCATTACAGAAAAATGGATGGTGTTACTATTCCGTCACCTATTGCCAATTTATGAAAGTTCAAAGGGTTTAATACCTAAAAAAAAAAAAATTGGGGGCAACATGCGAATTCGGGTATAGTCTAGGGGAAATCTATACCAATTACTCTTATTTTTTAGAAGAATAACAATATTTTTACATCTAAGGTAGCTATTGCTCATAATATTTTTAAAATATTCTAATTGTAATTACAACCCACTTAATACCAACTTAAAAGTAAATGTGACTACCAAATATTTTATGGAATTTTTTTTTATTTCAAGTAATTTGCGATTTTTTATTTTTACCAAATTAATTCTCATATATTTTCTAAGTACCAAATACGTTTATAACTTTTTAGAAGTGACCAAATTGATCCTCACATGGTCAAACTCAAATACTAAGAAGATTAGTCGGAATCCAACTCAAATTTAAGGTCATGTTTGGTTAGACGGAATAGAATGGAAAAATGACCATTTTTTTTATGTTTGGTTTGTTAATAAGTATTGGAAAAGGCTTTCCACTGGAATGAGTTTTCCACCATTTTAGTGAAATGGGTTTTCTTCCCAAAACCCAATAGAAAGCTCTTTCCAATTCCAAAGTAAAATTGGTGTTCCAAAAGTAACCCTCTTATGCCCTAACTCTATAACTTTATATTATTATTATTATTATTATATATATATATATATATATTAAAAATATATATAATAATATTTATTATATATATATATGTAATAGTCCAGGCTCACCAAGTAAATATTGTCCGCTTTGAGTTTCACGCACGCGTCCTTCATCCTCACAGTTTTCCTTGGATCATGGGATTCACGCAAGCATCCTTCACCCATGACCCAAAACGCATCTACTTAGTTAGGAGAGACCAAAGTTTATATACAAACCATAAACCTCACTCTCTAACAATGTGGAATGTGACAATCTACCCACCTTCGGACCTCGCATCCTCGTGAGGGTCCAAACACAATCACAAATCCAAATCAACATCCACACTGGGTAGCGAGCCTATTATGATACCATTTGTAATGGCTCAGGCCCACCAAGTAGATATTGTCCGCTTTGGACTTCACGCACGCATCATTTACCTTCACAAATTTGCTTTGGATCATGGGTTTCACGTAAGCATCATTCACCCATGGCCCAAAACACATCTACTTAGTTAGACGAGACCAAAGCTTATTAGTTATATACAAACCATAGACCTCACTCGCTAGCGCTGTGAGATGTGACAATTATCTTTAGATCAAGATGAAGTTCATCCCTTTATTTGAACTGCTCAAATCTCTTCGTGCCAAACCTTTACCGAAACTTCTTGGCCTATCGGTTCTTCCTAAGCCAGTGTATATGTCGAAGAAAAAGTAACCGTCGAAAAAGCCGGTGCCGAAACTGCTGCCACCGTCGCCATCGCAATACCAGAACATTTCTTTTCTACTGGTTTACTCCATTGACAATAGTACTAAGGTGATATGGCTCGCACTAGTCAACAAGCTGATGTCCAAAACATACCCATTTATTGTCATTAGGAGGAGAAGACAACCATATTTCGTATACAATGTAATCTTGAACTTGATGACTTTATACAAATGTTATGCATTTGTAATTGGTTATCCTTGTTGGTTCGGCAAAAGTTCTCGTCATGTGGAAAGGCTTCTCAAAGAAATGGATGGAAGAACTGAATTGAAGGATATGCTCTACACAATTCGATGAGGCAGGTTCAACAGGCAGAGCTAAAAAGATCCCCAAGAAATATCTGAAGCTGGTAATTAAAGGTACTTATACCATCAATGAAAAAGGCAATATGGTAACTGCTAAGGTTATTTTGGATGATTTTCTTTCGCTAATGAGTGACAAAGGTGGTCTTTTCAGCCTCTACACCAAAAAGAAATACAGCTATTAGTTTTAGGAGTGGCTTTTTGGTGCATATTATACTAGCTAATTTTAGGAAAGATTACGGCTATCACATCTTGAATGCTTATGGAATTTGGATTTAGATTTATCCCACTCATTAGTACATCTAGACTATTTATGTTTTTTGTGTTTGCCGGAGTAGCTTTTAGTTCATATTTTAATCGCTAGCTTTTTGATCAATGAATGACAATTTTCTTGTCATTCATGGATTCTCCAGGCATTTTCTGACCATGCTGATAAAAATGAGTACCACAATAGACCTCTTGGTTTTTGCTCTATTTATTTTGAATTTTCTCCCCTATATATTTCTTAAAACCTAAGTAATTAATATGAACCAGCTAGTTGGTTCAAAAAAAATATTATCTTTTTAATTATGACCTACCATTTATAATTAATTTTATTATATAAATAATTGGTCTCAGACTAATATATATTTATCATTTTTTTTTAATGGAAAATAGTCTTTATAAAACACAAGTAAACCAAAAGAAAAACAATTAGTCTAGGAAATCAACATGGAAAAGCCTCCCCATGCAAGAAGGGTAGTATTCCAACTAAAAACAATCTAACATCACAGGTTAAAGTCAATCTAGCTAAACTATGGGCAATTCCTTATTAGCTTTCCTAGAAACAAACATAACATCAAGAGTGCAGCAGTTGTTGGCATTTTTGCTTTTGATATTTGCAGTGTATTTCTTGGATGACGGCCATTCGTGCAATTAATTTCACAATATTCTTTTGTCTGTAGACATGGATGAAAGAAGATGCTTGGGCTTCCTTATTACCTATACGATGCATATCTCTATATTAAATATTAGTAAAACATTATGTTTTTATTGGCATATTGGAGAAAAATGACCAATAATGTCAGGGGGGAAACAATAATAATTTTTTTTTAATCACAATAACTTAAGACACATACTTTTACATTTATGCCATTACAACAATTAATTGATATATATTTATATTTTAATGTATTAAATAAAACAAAAAACAAGTAATTTAATAACAAATTATATAGTTATTAATAATATTTCAAACGTTTATAAATATTTTAAACATTAGTATTTGTGGGGTTAGCAGTGAGTCAGCTAACCATCTTTTTTTTCAATGTCCTTTGGCAGCTGCTCTTTGGAAGACAGTTTTCTCTGTTTTTCAGTGACAGCTTTTTGTCAATTCGTGACCTTCTTTCTTTTTACAAGCCATGGCGATTGATTTTAATACGCAGGTTCATGTTCTGTGGAAGGCGGTGACGAACTTCGCAGCATATCTCTAAAAGCTAACTAAACCGTTACACCTAGGTGAAATGGAATGCGAGAGTCTAATTGACCCTTCTTCTTCCATGGTTAAACTTTTTGTGAGGACTTCAATGGCAAGTTCGGCTTGCTCAAGCTCCACTATCAAATCGTATTCCTTGACCTTGGAGATCTTGAATGCATCCTCTTTCTTCAACAAGTCCTCCTTGAAAGCTTGATAATCTATGTCTTTCCTTTCCACTTCCATGAGGATCTTCCTCATCTTCCTATTAAATTCTTCTTCTTGCTCATGACGATTCTTGTCAATTCTACCCCACTACAAGAAAACTGTCTTTCCACTGCAGACCATTCACTACGAGCTTGGAAAGCCTGTATTAAAAAACCATTATCCACTACGAGTAATTAAAAGACCGTAGTAAAGTTGGTTCTGTAAAATCATTTAAAACGGACCTTGATAATAATTAACTACTATGAGCAGAAATGGGCTCATTATGAATAATATATGCATTATGGGCTTTGTTCATAGTGCGTGGAGTTATTTACAACGGGCAAAGTCCTTATCGGAGAGTAATTAAATTATCGAAGGGAATACAAAACACTCTTGGGTCTGGGTCCCTTCCTTTCCTTGTCTTCCCTGGAAAACCAACTTTAACAAAAATCAAAATCTTGCAATTCTCACGATCCCTCAAAAAATTGGATGAAAACAATACGAACAACATTATTTCCCGAGATGGCTTGAACAACGTGGCTACCTTGGTCAGCACCACTGTCATCTCCGCCTTCTTCGCCTCCCTGGAGCGGTGTGCCTGCGTCTACCTAACCACCTTCGAGCCTGACGACGACGAAGAGGAGTCTAAGGACCGCCCTCGTTCTCTTTGCTACCAACCCCCACTTCGTCGACGACATCGTTAACTTCTTGGGTATCTAATTAAAATTATGTTTGTGGTTTATCATGTAGTTTTATTTTTTATTTATACATATATATTTTTTCATGTGGATTTGCCAAATATGTTGATCTGATGGTGATGATTTATTGTAATGAAGGATCTTTAATTTGATTCATAGTGTATAGGGATTGATTTCTTCTTTTGTTTGTAAAATAATTTGACTCTCAAGATATGTATTTCGTGTTAGAGTAGTTCAGTTGTTGTATGATTTTTTAGTGTATAGTTGTATAAAATTCTTGAGCTCTTTTTTGATGGCTGATATATGTGTTAGTCCACACTTGTTAACATGTTGTCTTTGTTGAGCTCTTTGTTGTAATGCTTTATGCTTAGCTTCTAAATGGAGACATTGTGTGTTTCATGGATCATTATTTAAATATTTGCTCTAGTAAACATAGCAAGTTAAAAAGTGTTGCTTTGCCCAGCTGTATTTGTTTTTTGTTTTTTGTTTTTTTTGTTTTTGTTTTTTTTTTTTTTTTAAATTTGTAACCTGTATTATCAGTTAACAAGTTGTATTGTTGATTTCTGTTGTCTTAGAGACTTCTTTTTTTGATCTTGGATGTCCATTAATATAACATAGAATGCTGAATCTAATTACAGGCTAAACATGTCAAGAGAGTTTATAACAAATCCAATGTATTCTAACTTCTAAGGCCATGTTTTCAACGTTTGTATTTTCATAGTTAAGACAATTGAAAATAGAACTCTCTTGTGTCATAAACAACCCCCTGCTTCTATTGTTAGCTAACTTGAATTGAAACTATGCAGATGAAATTAGTAACTTAAACAACTTCTTAATTGGTCCCTTTGTTTAATTATATGATTGGTGAGGCCATATACGAAGGTTTTTGTTGGACTGTCTGTATTGAGAATGATTTCCTGCCTCAGTAATTGTTTACGGTGGCTAAATACCAGCTTTTTAATTTTTTAGGCTATTTTCTGTCTTTACCTTGGTAGTAATTGCTTAGTGGCTCTTTTTTATCTTTACCTTTGTCTTTACCTTGGTAGTAATTGTTTACGGTGGGTATACATGTGTTTATATCAAGTGCTTTTATATATAGTTCTACCACTTTTTATTTTCCTGCTAAAATTGCTTAATTTTATTGTTCAAAGCGTTACTTTGAACTTGGTGGCACTTTGTATTGAGTATGATTTCCTTGTTATGTATTGAGAATGATTTCCTGCTTCAGTCAAATTATTGATTTTGACTTTATCTTAGTTTTTTGGAATTTATTTATCATTTCTTGTATGCATGTCCTCAACCAAAATGGTTTGGATTGCCCTGAACTTGAAAGTTTGTGCATTAAAGATCAATCCCTTACATCTGAAAGCGTGTATTATTTAACTCTTTCGTGTACTATTAATTCTTTCTATATTCTATTGTTCATTAATATTCATTAATGTTATAATAATCCCGTTTCTATTTTCTTACTTTAGCGGTTGTTTTAGGTTGATAGCATCTTAGGAAGACGTGAAAATCCAGGAGAGCTTGAGGCAAAATGAAGAATGAATTCATGGTTAATTGGGATGGTCTGCACACAAAGGATAGAGAAGGAGTATTGGTACTTGCTGCTACCAATAGGCCTTTTGACCTTGATGAGGCTGTTGTTAGGAGTCTTCCAAGGAGGTAAGCATCTTATGTTTCTCATAAAAAAATATATATATATTATTTGTATTATTAATCTAAGTTTATTATATTTGATTAGTTACTGTTATAATTATTTTGCATAAATAGAAAGAAATGGAGGCAATTCCCATGGATAAGACAAATTTAATTAAAGATGATGATGTAGCTCAAGTTTTAGGAGAGGAGCATCGAGGTCGAGTTCAAGGACTTGGTTTGGGTGTTATACCAATAAAAGTACATGCAGCGGCAAACAAAGTACAATGCAACTTCAAGCAGAGATGAAAAATCATAGGAAACTACTCAAAGATTTGCACAATGTTGTCTTCAATGTATTTATGACATTACTTTTTGTTAACCAAAATTGTCTAGCAGGGTGGAATTACAATTAACAACTTTATATGACCACAATCAAAATTGACCACGGTCGGAGGGGTGTTATGTAATTCGATACCTATGTGATTTCCGGTAAAGCTAACTTAGTGCAACAATGGTTAAAACAAGGATAAATACCTATATTATATTATGAAAAAGGAAAATACAATGCTTTGATTATCACAACACAAATTCAATACAAAAACATAGCTCTCAATTGATCACTGTAGGCGAAGTCAGACACAGATGGCGATGGAGGTTTCGTGCGAATCGATAAGTAGAATAAAACTGTAGGCGTAGGGTTTTTAGAACAATTTTTCCACCCCCTACTCTATTGAGTATAATGTCGTATATATAGGTCATGGTTCTTGCTTTGCACTCCTACAAATTCGTTCTATGGTTTCAGCAATTATGGGACTTTCTTTGGCGATAAACTAGAATGTCGTGAGAATTTTAATCCCTAGAATCAAGTGATTTCTTATGGGGAGGATTATGGCAGATTTGACTTCGCTTTAAAATGGAACTCTTAAGTGGTGGGAATGAGTCCACCTCTTTATTGATTAAACGTTGGTGTTTTGGCATTCATGTGTTGATCTTACCTTGGTGGTTTCCTTGTCTAGTTATTTTAACTGCCTGGTGAGCTAGTTCTAGGCGGTGTCAGGGTATCTAGGTACCCTGTCTCCTACTGGATCGTGATTTCCACTGATCTCCTGGTCGTCTGGGTGTCATGATACCCGCTAATGCTGTAACAGGGTACCAAGATGACACAGTAGTGGGATGCTTGGTTTATGTAGTAGCGAGATACTTGGTCTGCGACTCTGCGTAGTAGCAGGTACTGGGAAAATGTAGTGTGGTCAGTAGGATCTTGATTTCTGTTCCTCCTGATACTTCAGGGTCTTTGTGTTCTTGATTTTGTTCTGGCTTGACTGGATACATACCCAGAAATACTAACATGGATTCTCTCCAAGAGGTAGCTGGGTGTTGCCCAATGGAGTCTTTCCACCTTTAATCTGGATAAAAAATTCTTCTTTGATTCCTTACCAAATATATATATATATATATATATATATGCAGACTTTTATCAACGTATCCATGTCTAGAATGATAACAATTTTAATGTGATAATATATTCCAAAAAATTCAAATTACAATTATAAATATATATATCAAAATCAATAGGCAGCTAATTATAAATATATATTTTTTAATTAAAAAAATCATCTACTACGAACATAGACTGTTTTAAATAACACAACTTAAAAATTAACTACGCTCGATGCCCGTTGTGGTTGAGCTTATTTATCACGAACATCATCAAGATTCACTGCGGGCGATGCTTGTTGTAGTTGAGCTTATTTATCATAGACGATGTCCGTACTTGAAACATGATTCACTACGCTCAATGCACGTTTTAGTTGAGCCTATTTATCACGGATAGACTCCGTAGTTGAAACGCGATCCACTACGGTCGATGCCCGTTGTAGTTGATCATATTTATCACGAATAGGCTCCGTAGTCGAAACGCGCCATTATTTATCACAGCCTCTCATATGACGGGCAATGCCCATAGTCGTTATGTGTCTACAACCGGGATCGCCCGTAGTAAATATCGGTTTTTCTTGTAGTTCCCCCACTTTGAGGGCTTCGTCCCTTTCTTTTTCAAAGGCATCAATCCTCAAGATAAGGTTGATGTCCATCTCAACAAGAGTCTCGTCTTCCTTGATGATGTCTCTCTTAACTTTTCCTTGTTTCTCCTCCTCAAGGAGTCTCACCTCTTCTTTAAAAACTTGAAGAAATTCTTCAAACAAAAAATCCTGTTCAATGGGGGCTGCCTTTGGTTCTTCGGTCTTGATGTTGAAACAAGTGTTCAACTCCTCTTCTTTACTCTTTCCCACAAACACATCAAACTCTATCACTTCTCCTAATACAGTCATGGTTAACTTCCCATGAAGCACATCAACAGTAGTTTTAGCTGTCGCCATGAATGGCCTTCCTAGAAGTATAAGGTGTTCCTTACTTGTGTACTTCTCTCTGATATCTAGGACTACAAAGTCTGTTGGAATGATTAGCTTGTCCACTTCTAGGAGAACATCTTCCACTATTCCGAGAAGGTGTCGTGAAGATTGATCTGCCAAGACTACGACATAAAGGTGTGATTTAGATCGCTCAACCCTAATCGTTTGTAAATTGAGAACGGCATCAAGTTGATCCCTGATCCCAAATATATCATGGCATTCTCTCTTGAATTACCTCCTACTGAGATATCGATCGAAAAACTTTTCAGATCCTTGAGCTTCGATGGTAGACCTTTTTTTATCACTAAACTAACATTCCCTCTAAGTCTCTCTTGGTGGTTTGGTCCCAACTCTCGCTCCATCTTGCTAACCTCTTCATCTTACTTAGTTTTGGCTTTGTCATGAGTGATTGGTGGCTTATACAGGTTTTTGGATTTATGAAGGTGTAGTTGCTCTTTTCCTTTCACAACCCCTTTTGCTTTTTGTTGTGTACCTCCCACCACGATTACCATATTGATCCGTTCCGTGTGGTTATTAGGTGTTTTTCCTTTCTCTTGCCTCCTAGTGTTCTCATGCAATTGTCCTAATTGTATTGAGAGTTTTTTAATATAGGCCTCCAAGCTCACTATCAGTTGATCTTCCTCTAAATTGTAGACTTGGGTTGATTGATTGTTCTGTCTTGATTGGGCGTTGTTTTGATGCCCCCATTGGTTCCCACCAAACCCTTGATTGTTTTGGTTGTTCCAATATTGCTGATTTCCTCCTTGGTACTGCCCTTGGTTGTAATTACCACCCCACTGATTATTCCGTTGGCGGTTTTGGTTGTATTGGTAGAATGCTTACGCTTCCTCCTCTTGAGGTGCCAAGCTTTGACCAAGACACATGTCCGTCCCATGGCCATTTTGCCCACATGCTTGGCAAACTATCACTTGTGCTTGTGTTTATTGTCTCCTTGAATTGCTTGCAAACCCTTTCATCTCTCTTGTGAGGTTTTCCAATTGCATAGCCAATTCTGAATGCCTTTTCCCTTATTTGTCTTGTCCTCTTGAGCTACATTGTTAGGAGTTTTACCTCAACATCTCATATCTCTCCAAGATTTCTTCAACCATCTTCTCTTTTATAGCTCCCCCGCAAGCATTATCAACTATCGTTTGGGTGAGTCCAAAAAGTCCATTATAGAATGACTAGACCCGGTTGACTAAGCTAAATTCATGATGATGGCATTAAGATAGGAGCAATTTAAATCTCTCCCATGCCTCATGGAAGGGCTCCCCATCCTTTTCTACAAATGTAGTAATCTTCCATCGAATTTCCTTGGTCTTCCACGCCGGAAAGAATTTGTCAAAGAACTTTCGCTCCACCTCTTGCCAATTGGTGAGTGATATGGGCATCAAAGCCATAAGCCACTTTTTAGCGTGATCCTTCATGCAATACGAGAAGCATCGCATCCTAAGTTGATCCTTTGACAACGCACCTAACCGTATGGTTGTCATAATATTATAATATTCTTTCATGAATTGAAGAGCATCCTCCTCGACCTTCCCAAACTACGTGGGGAGTGTATTATAATGTTGGTTCTTCAACTCATAATTCCTCTGTACCGTGTTCAAAAGTATTGCTGACGGTTGATCTCTAACGATTGGCAAAGAGAAATCCTCCATGAACCTACGTGGTTCTCCTTGTTGAGGTCTAGCCATTGATGCATGTCTTGCTCTATCCTGAAATCGAGCAGGTGATGTATAACGACTTCCTATCATAAATGGTATCTTGAAAATGTAACAATTTAAACTACTAAAATAACAATCTAACAGTTGTAATTACTTTGAAACTACAAATGATGAGTTATTCTAAAAAGGTAACGTGCTACGGTAATCCCCGGCAACGATGCCAAGATTTTGACACACTCTGTGACGTACCTCTAAAAGCTAACTAAACAGTTACGCCTAGATGAAATAGAGTGCGCGAGTCTAATTGAACCTTCGCAAGTGTACAAATCGTTGTGAAGTATAGTTGACACTAGTAAGGGTATCGTTCCCACAAAGATTGGTAGTGTACTTAAATTAATTTAGCTTAACTCACTAAAGCTTATACTAATCCAGTGACTAAAAAGAAATGTCTAGGTTTGAAATGTTCTAGAAATATGCTGAGGATACAATGATGTAAAATGCTACTAACAATTTCATAACCCAATTACTATCTATGTAAATCCATATTTAAAAGGAAGGGTCAAAAGTGTCTAATGCCTTTTTATCAAATTGCCCAAACCTAGATCTAGGTTAGTCAAGACTTAATTAACCTCTCATAGAGCTTTAAGCAAAATCTACACAAGGTTGTTCAAACAAGATCTAAATCTACTTTTTATGCACCAATATCTTGCTTGTAAATTCGAGTAAAGTTCCTACTCAACATACATCATGAAGATAATTTAAGCGTAAGTGCAAACTCAATGGATATAAAAGATAGATTAAATCATTTCAAAGAGTGTTCACTTATTTACAAACATTGAATCCCCAACAAAAGGGATTTAGCTACTCATAATGAAATAAATACAAGGAAAGGAAAGAGAAAGAGAAAGAAAGCTCATTGCATTCTTGATGCTTCCCCTTTGCTTGCTTAACAAAACCTTTCTTGATGTCAAGATAGATCTAGTATCACTAAGTTGAAGATTCTAGTTCTAAAAGATGATAAACTAAAAGTGTTTAATCTAAGATTGCTTTTCTAATAGATGATGGTTGTGAAAAGGTATTTCTAACTTTAGCTAAAAGACACAACACACTTTCTGCAAAAGAAAAATATGTTTATATAGTGGAGGAAAAGTTTGGAAGCCAGCCACTTACATGCTGACGTGGATCATGCTTCTGCGAGTTTGAACTCGCAGCGTGATGTCGCAGATCTCTCTGCTCAAGCATTGCTACTTATTTCTGCTGGTTGTAACTCACATAATCATTACACGTGGATTCACTACGACTTCAATCTGCGAGGTTGATCTCACAGCGTGATGTCATAGATCTCTTATCAAGCTGAACTACTAGGTCGAGTTCGCATAATGGACTTCACAGAAAAATATTTGGTTCGGCTGCTACTTTTTTCTACTAGCTCTTACTCAAAGTGCATGGTCGCAGTTTCATCTGGTAGTGATGTACGAGATACTTCTACGACTTAGATCTCACAATGTTAAGTCGCATATTGCTTATGCTGGTTTTGATTAGCAAAATGACATAGCAGCATCTTCTGGTGGTGATCTGTGAATTATATCTGCGAGGAAAAACTCACAATTCTTTCTGGGACAACATCTGCTTCTTGGTTCATGCTGAAGTCGTAGTTCCCTCTAAGAGACTTCTGTGACTTGGGTCTGCGAGGAATAACTCGCAGAGTTTCTCTTTAGTTACGATTCAACATCTTTTTCTTCACGATTCTTTACCATGTGTTCATTTCATCATTTGAAACCAATAATTCCTGAAAGAAACTCAAAAGTGTAAGTATACAACACAAATGCTCGGGAAACTAACAAAAATTGAAAGATTTAGGCACTCAAAACATATACATATTTAGAGTTATCAAAACCCCAAAACCTATCTTTTGATTGTCCTCGAGCAAAAACAACTAAAAGAAAGATAAACTAACAAATCTACAGACTCTAAATATGTTGCGAAAGCCAAAAAGTTTTAATAAAACTTGCTTAGTGATATGTACAACGAGGAAGCCGATGCGAAAGCTACTAAGTTGTAAATAACAAAATGTCATTCCATACGAAATGTACACAAGGTGAATCTCACACTCTAAATGCTCATTTTCTAAAATTAAGTGCTAGAATGCATGGATACAATTCGCATTGACTCTAATCCTTACCAGATTTCAGTCGATTTTTCTCTCAGAATCCTAGGTTAACTATTTATCAACATATGCGAATTTGAATTTATGAGAGTGAGATCACAAACGAATATAATCATATAAGCACATTTTTTTTTTTTTACATAGATCTCTTGAAAGAGTTGAAAAACCAAGAACGTGGAGAGAACATGCATCGATTAGTATTCCCAAGCTAAACTTCTCGAGAATCATTTAGGACTCCTCTTAATTGCTATTGGTGATGAGTATATTTTGGTGTATGGCGTTGCATTTGGTACATTGATCATACTAAGCTTTTGTACATTGAGGCATTATACTTTCAAACTCTATGATTAACACAAATTTTTCAATTCAAACGTCTAGGCTACATCTTCCAATTTTCTTGTGCTAGGTTGTCAACTTGTATTTTGAGTGACATTGATGTATGAAGAACAAGGCTTTCAAGTGCTTGGTTTTTAACACTTCATTCTTTTCTTTTTCTTTTTGAAAAAACCCCATTTATGCACAATTGCATAATATGCCTAAGTACACACTATCATATGTTCTAAAACTTCCTGCCTTGAGTTCTCTATTATTTGCACACTTATCATGATCAATGGCTATGGTGTGAATTGTGTTTAGGGTGAGGTGTTTATGGAGTGAATGTTTTGTGTTTGCCCTTGCAATCCTCCCTTGGAGACGTGTTTGGCTTGATTTAGAAATTATGAGCACACATTGTCTAAAATCATATTCAAAATTCTATCTAACAAGGGAATGCATGTTTTAGTAAGCAGTTCACATGTATGTTCAATGACATTCAACAAATAACATGCTTAATGAGATAAAATTAAGTACGAATTTTTTTTTTAAAGAGTGTTTGGATGAGGAGAAACACATACCCTTAACAATGTAAACATTAAAGTACAAATCTCACATCGGTAGTCTCCAATATTGATCCTAGGACTTGTGCACAAAATCTTGTTCATTAAGCCTAAAGAAAAAGGAACTAATTCACAATGTGCGATCAATCATGGATTGATACAAAGTTATCCAAAACTCAGAAACTAGTGCATGCATCAATTCTCCTCAGAAGCACAAAGCATCGATTTTAAAAATTTTCATGAAAATTTAAAAGTTTAATTCGCAACACTTAGGTGTTAATATGCCTACACCCTCAAACTTAAACTCAACATTGCCATCAATAGTTAATCTTTTAAAAAACATGGGCTTGAGCTCGAAGGTTTGGTTGTTTGGCCAACAAACACCTAACAAACAAACATCCTAAATTTCCATCAACATATAAACAATCCTACAATCCACTACTATCATAACAAAAATTCACCAAATCTTATCCACTAATCAAAATGCAATCACACTCTTAACTAAACAATATACACATACTTAAATATTTAAATAACTAAATACAAAAGGTAGAGTGGCAAATGATAGTGTTCCTTGACGTGTGCGGTAGGCTTGGAAATAGTGCATTTATCAAATTCTAATATTGAGTTTTAGGTGTCACATATTTTTAGGGAGGGTGATCAAGTGGCTAACACTCTTTCCAATCACGCTTTAGGCTTGGAAGTTGATTCGTGGTGATTCTCTGCTCCTCCTTTTTGTTCTTCTCTAGTAGACAATGACTGCATAGGCTGGGAGTCGTTTTATTTTTCTTGATGTTTTCTGTTTGTTCTTTTGTGGCCTACGTATCATTTGTTGTTTTCTCGGTTTTTTTTTTTTTTTTTTTTGTTGGCCAATTTGGCCTATGTTACTTTTTGTTATTTTCTTTTTTCTTTATCTATATAGTTTCTGATACTGCCTAAGGGTTTTTCAGCATATGATCGCCCGTGATGTCTTTTCCCTTTAGGTCAGTCCAACTTTACTGAAAAATATAATTTAATTCATAAAAATACAAATCATCATGTATAAAAACGTTTACCTGGAAACATGTTAAATCCATCATTTATAGCATAATTAAATATATATATATATATGTTCTAGTTTGTTAGATGTTAAACATGAGAAACAGAAATACTAATATATTTAAGAATAGTAGGAGAAAACAAAATTGGAAATTGAAAAAATTTACAAAGATAGTTTAGGAATTACAAAACTCATTTATATTTAAGTATTTTTTTTTTTTATTAGGAATTACTTAAACTAAGCGGTCGTTTGTTTTTTTGTCTAAAGACTAAATAGTCATAAATTTTACTGAAAACTAAATAGTGATTGAAACTTGAATCTGAATGACATGTTTGTTTGTTTTTTTCTCACATTTGAATGTATTGTCAACATGTTTATTTTTTTAAAATAATATTGTCTGAAAAGAAGTAATTTTACATCTATACCCATGTTAAACAATTATACATATAATATCGAATAAAAACAATCCAAAAATAATAATTATATATGAACACATATGATCATGATCTTTTTCTTCGATTACAAACAAACTTTATTTTTACTAAGAAAAGAAAAAGGCTTTTTTTTTTTTTTCAAAAAATAAAAAGAGCAGCAAGAAAACTCACACAAAACACTCCAAAAAAATAATATATAAATATATCATCCTAATATCATAATAAAGTATTGATATTAAATACCAATATGAGAAGTTATTAGGGTTATTTTTTATTTTTAAAGTTATTTAAAATAAACAATATATTAAAATAAAGATTTCTATACAATATATAATTATGATAAAATTAGAGATATGTTATATATGGAGGATAGTATTGGAAGAAAAGATTTTGAATTGCATTTAATGCAATTCAGTGATTTACAATTAAGTGAAAAGTCAGAATTTTTTACTTTTTATTGTAAGTTATTTTTTAGTATTTTTAAGTTGTTTGACCACTTAAAAACAAAAAATAAAACAACTTAATAATTATGATTCAGACCCATTAAGTTTTAAATGGAAAAAACAAACGACTCCTAAGTGATTTTAGGAGCTATTATATTTAAGTGATTTAATTGTT
Organism: Acer negundo; assembly: GCA_035582765.1. NCBI lineage: Eukaryota > Viridiplantae > Streptophyta > Magnoliopsida > Sapindales > Sapindaceae > Acer > Acer negundo. The sequence goes on along the minus strand of CM069239.1, from coordinate 9,544,124 downwards.
GTCATGGACCAATGTGATAAAATAATAATTTCGATTAAATTATAAGATAATACACTTCCATAAAAATAAAATAAAAAACCTTATATAAATATGTGATTCCATTTATTTCATAAATTAATAATTTGCTAAAATAAATGTATCTTTAGTAGATTAATCCACTTTTAATTGATTAGATTAGTATACCACAATGAATCTTTAGTTGGTTGAATGTATATATTGAATCTCAATTGATTAAATGAATCTTTAGTTGGTTAAATGTATACATTGAATCTCAATTGATGAAATGAGTAAAATCGATTTTTTTTTTTATTTAATACAATGTATACTTTTGATTAAATGTATACAAATTACCTTTAATTTATTCGATTAAATAGGAATGACTATGAATTTAATCTTTAGTTGGTTAAATACATATTTAATTGATTAAATAAGTACCATTAAAAATTATTAAATTAGTAGAACACAATAAATATTTAGTTGATTAAATGTATGCATCGAATGTAATTAAAATCATAATAATAATAAGTGGTAATAGGTCTAAATGACACATTTCTTATGTTGACTTTTAAGAATAGCATCTACTTATTAATTTGAGTTTATATAGAACTAAAGTAAGTGAATTCCGCCCCCATAAGCGTAACTCTGCTGGTAGATGGAAGAGTTTGGGGCTTAGATAAATTATTCCCAAGTCAGCGACTCGAATTTTTCCAATAGCAAAAAAACTTTAAAAAAAAAACGTCTGGTCTAAATAGATACTATCAAAAAAAAAAAAAGTAAGTGAATTCAAAAAATACCAGTTATTTACTTTTTATTTTATTTTTTTCTTACTTTTATCTTTCTTCAACCTCTCAAAAATCTTCTCTCATTTTTCTAGTTTTCTCCCTCTCAAAATCGAAGTTCATTTCATTATTTTGGAATAAAATTTGTTTTAAAAAAATAGAGAAAACATAAATTTGTAAAAAAAAAGAAAAAAACGAAAGAAAATATACATATTTGAAAATTTTCTAGAATCAAGTTTGTTTCCGAAACTTATTTGGCATTTCCAATGCTTATTTTTAAAATTCGAGACTTATTTTAGTATTTTTCAAAACTTATTTTAATATTTTTAAGACTTATTAGGTATTTTTGTAAATTCAAGACTTAGGTTGTGTTTGGTATAAGGGAAAGATGAAGGGAGGGAGAGGATTAGAGGGAGGGGAGAAGGTAAGGAGAGCAAATCTCTGTTTGGTTGGAGAGAGGAGTGAAGGGAGAGGGGGAGAGGAGGGAGAGCTTCTCCCTCTGGGCCCACCATATTGGATCCCTCCAATGATGGGTGGATCACAATGGAGGGAGAGTGATGGGGGGCAAAGACAAAATTACCCTCCACCCTCCATTTTTAAAGGGCAATATAGTAATTTTATAAATTATATACCAATCCATCCATCCAACCCCCTTTTTAATACCAAACAACATTGAGGATATATATTATCCTCTCCATCCCTTCTACTCTCTCCCTCTTAATTCATCCATCTCTCATACCCTCCCTCTCTCCTATCAAACATAGTCTTATTGTGCATTTTAACAAATTTGAGACTTACTAAGGGAAAAAGAAGAAATTCATTATAAAAAAATTCTTCATCATCGACCTTCATTAGAGGTATGTTAGACCTCCATTAGATCTTTTCAACCATTCAACAAATTAAGGTCATCATGGGTATGGGCCAAGCCAACCACGCCCAACTTAGCTCACGTGTGATTGTGTGAGGAGTGTTAGGGACATGCATTGTCACTAGAGAAAATGGGATTGAATCCCACAAGTAGAGGTGGCAAGGTTCCGGTTCGGTTCCGGTTCCCGGTTTGGGTGGAACCGAAACCGGAACCGGAATTGGCTTATACCGGTTCCAGTTTCGATTTTTTCAAAACCGACGGTTCTGAACTGTATTTTTTTTTATATAATTAATTTATTTGAAATTAAAAATAAATAAAAAAAAGACTTCTAAGTTGTAATAATGTAATTTTAAATAAAATAAAATATATAAATAACAAATTACAAAATAAAATAAAATTCATTGGGTTGGGAGTTAGGTGAGGTGATTGCATTGGGTGTGGGTCACCCAAAAATAAACAAATGACAAAATACAAATTACAAAAGGAAATTAAAATAAAAGTAAACAAAATGTCAAATTACAAATTACATTTCATTGGATATTTAGGAATTGGGTCACCCGAAATTCGAAAATAACATAAAATATATAAATGATAAATTACAAAATTAAATTAAAATAAAACTAAAAAAATTTAAAGTTATTAGCCTTGCACTTAATTTTTACCACAATTAAGTTACCTACGTATCCTCTTAGGGGATTTAGAGGAATCAAAGGTCAAGTAGTTCTCTTACCTTTTTATTGCAGGTTTGTTGATGGCGTGGACTTGTGATGACGTGATCCACATCTTCTATTCCGGGCCCGTTGTACTTGTTGCTCCACTTTCACGTTCGTCATCTTTAAAGAAATCGTATGTTACCTCATGTTTGATTTCTTGCTGTCTATACTGAGCCTTTATCCAATCATCCACACAAACATGTATCTAGAGTGCTTTCGGAGTCAAGCACGAACACCTTTCATCCAGGATATTCCCCCCGGCACTGAACTCTTGTTTTACCGCCACTGTAGAAACTGGTGTTGAAAAAATATTTTTGGCTATCATAGCCATGATTGGATAATACTTTGCATACTCTTTCCAATATTGTAATATATCAAATTTTCTCTCTGGCGTTTCTTCTATAAACTCATAAGAAGCATTTAGATAAGATTCATGCTCGGAATATTTGTCAGTGCTTAATGATGAAGAAGAAGATCTAGGTTTTTTGGTTTTTTTTTTTTATAATAGACTATACCCTAAATTCAAAAATCTGGAGGATGATGATGTGGGCTGTGCAATTTGTGTTCGTGTAATATCTAAGCTCAGTGAGGATCCATAAACTAAAATATATTCACCATATAAAGAATACAATAATTTCTTAATTCCATCATAACATGCATCAACATTATATTTTATTTTTAAACCTTGGGGGCCATAATAACCATTGAGATAATAACAAAAATGTTCTAATTTACAACATGAATCAAAAAACATGGCATTCAAATAAATATCTAGCAACTCTTAATAATAACGTAACCATTTTTCCTTCATAGCATTAACGGTTTCCCCTATTTCTATATCGGATTCACAACAAGCAAATGCACCAACAATATTTAGAATTTCAATAATAAATAAATGGGTTGTAGGATAATAAACACCAGATAAATTTGTTGTAGCAGTATAAAAGACTTTTAACAAATTGAAGACGTTGTAACAAGCATCCCAATAAGTTTTATAAAGTTCAATGTCGATAACATGAAATTGAATAAAAGAAACTAACAAATCTCTATACTCGTAACTTTAAGCAAGCAATTTATAAGTAGAATTTCAACGTGTTGGAACATCACGAGCAAATCTAACGGGACGTCTACCATTTTGTTTAAAATATTTTACCCATGCATTCATTATAAAAGAATGTTTCCATAAAAAATGAAGGGCTGTTTTAATGGGTAGAATAAAATGATCAAGAGTTTCTAATTATTTTTGAACACATAAATTTAAAACATGACATACACATCTTTGATGAAAAAATACACCACCAACAAATGGTTTGCATAAATAAATTAAAGATGGAATAGCAACAGTATTGCTAGAAGCATTATCAAAACCAATTGCAAAAATTTTGGTCTTAATTTTATACTCTGAAAAAATAATTCTAAGCATTCTAAAAATATTCTGAGTAGTGTGTGAATCATCAAAAACTCTAAATGCAAGAATTCTTTTTTGGATATTCCATGCATCATCCATAAAATGGCAAGTGACGCTCAAGTATGAATGTGATCACCAATGGTCACTCCATATGTCGGCACATACGGAAACACGATTGTTATATTTTTCAAAAAAAAAAATTCTAACTTTTTTTTTCTTTTACATACATCTTTTCAAGTGTAAATACAAGCATGGATCTAGGAACACGGCATGCAACAGGGTTTAATGATCGTCGACAATAATTAATAAAACCAACCTTTTCACCAAAACCGAATGATAAGTGTTCTACTGCTACCATTCTAGCTAATTCTTCCCTATTTTGTTCATCAGTATAATGAAATAATTGTTCGTTAGGAGTAGCGTACCTGGGAATTTGTGTTTGTGACCTCGATCTGGTCTTTGCTTCTGGATGTTTGGCTTGAATATGCTTCCAATAAATGTCATATCCTTCGGATTTGGACCACTTATATACTTGTTTGCATCAATTGCAAGCTGCTACATAGCTTCCATCTTCTTGCCTAACTTTCTTCATATGTTTAACGAATATATTAAATTTGCTCTGCTTCTGATTCGGTTTGTTATCCTCATCTACTTCCAGTGGATCAAAATCATAATCCGAAGGTGTATCAATATCAGGCATATTTTCTGACTGGCTTGTCAAATTAGGGCCGAGGGGTGGCATTATGATTGGGTTATGAAATTGTTAGAGGGGGAGTAGGAATGTTTAGGCCTAGGTCTTCAGCATAGGCCCGGCGTTGCAGATAATCGTGATAGGTGGTGTAGTTATAACCGAGATTATCGACCATTTGACCCTTATCTTTCATTGAAATCGAACGCCTAGGACCGTCACGGCCGTGACCCCTTCCATTTCCACCACTTGCCATTGGACGGAATAAATTTCGGAGAGAAATAGATAATTGAAAACTTATAAGAATAATACTATTATACTATAATATTATTAAGTAGTAAGTAGTAAACTAGTATTTGCAAATAAAATAAATTGCAAATAAATGAAATTGGAAACTTAGTAATTGGTTATTCGGAAATTAAATAAATTAGAAATAAGATAAATTGTAAATAAAATTAATTGAAAATAAAATTAATTGGAAATAAAATATATTGGAATTTTGGAAATAAAATTAATTGCAAATAAAATATATTGGAAATAAAATTAATTGCAAATAAAAAAAATTACAAAATGAAATAAATAATAAAAACCTTAGAAACTTGGAGTCTTGGAGAGTGTTGGAGACTTGAGACTTGAAAGACAAATTAGAAATTTAGAATTAGAGATTTAGAGAATAGAGAGAATTAAGAGAATGAGAGGAAAATAGGAAATTGGTGTGAGGAAAAATGAAAGGGGGGGAGGGGTATTTATAGATAAGAAAAATAAATTAATTAATTAAAGGGGCAGCTGTTGGAGGCCCAACGGCATGTGCTGACGTCAGCATTTCATTGGGCCTCCAACGGTCAAATATATATATATATATATATATATATATGGAACAATATATATATATATATAAATATGGAACCGCCGGTTCCAGTCCAGTTCGAACCGACCGATACCCTAAACCTTGGAACCGGAACTGGCCTCCTTAGGTTTCGGTTCTAGTTTCGGTTTCGGTTCCAGTCTGGTTCCACGGTTGGAACCGAAACCTTACCAGATCTACCCACAAAGCCACAACCAAAAGATATACCAATTAATGCCATAACCCAATATACAAGAAGCAAGTGAAAGGCCTAACCCAAAGACTACAATAACAAATTAACAAGAAAATAAAAATCAATTGAATTTAAAGAATATAAAAAATAAAAAAGAACTAATATAAATAGAAGACTATATATTTGTCCCACGCATGCCCCATGAAGAAAATAAAAATCAGTTGAATTGACCAGATTATAATAAAATCAACTAATATAGAAGATTTTATATCAAATGGGGTCTTCATTCAAATACACATCATCATTGCTTTAAATTAGATATCTTGAATGACCATGGGAGGTAGTTCTGCTGATAGATGGATGAACTTAAGGCTTAAGCAAATGACTCACAAGTCAGCGGTTCAAATATTGTTATATATATATATATATATATATATATATATATCTTGAATATATCAAGATTGTATACAAGGACGGAGCCTGGATTATGTTATAGATGGACCGTCGTGAATAAAAAAAATTAATTATTAAAAACGTTGTTTATATTTTACAACATTATTATTTTTCATTAATTATTTAAAATGAATAAAATAATTTTTTGAGATAAATTATCTTAAACTGTATATTTATGAAAAACATTTAAGATAATCCTTGAATAGTGATGAAAATATAATAAAAATAAAAACAATACTATATATTTCAACTTGTAACATAGACAATTTAATCCATATAAATGTAACAAGTGAAATAAATCATAATTAATATATATTGATTTGTTAATCAACATACAACTAATTGGAATACAAGTTGAGATATAAAGTTGACGGTATACTCTAAAAATATTATAGACTAAAATTTATAGTCAATAATTCAAAATTCAAATAGTATTTAATAGTTAGAAAACAAATTGAAATTTAAACTATACTCCTTTAAACTATACTCCTAATATTTTTCTAACCAAAAACTATTTTAATTGTTAAAATTTATAAATTTTGTTTGATAAAATTTCTTAATAATTAAACATAAATATATGACTATGTTTATTTGACATGTTTTAATTATATAAATCAAAAAAAAATTTAAGTTGTAAAAACTAATTAAATAAATAACCTATCAAAAATATGATATGGTATTACGGTATTAGTAAGATTTGGAGAGAGAAAAAAATATTTTAATAATATAATAAAATTAATTATGAAAGAATTAAGTGTAATTTTAATAAGAAACTACATCTGACACTATAGTATATTTGAAATATAAAGAAAAAATAATAATACATTTAGAATGAAATATTACGTGATTAAAATAAAATTATTAATAGTATAATTTATAAAAGAATTAGAAAATCTAAATATGAAGTAAGGGTAAAAATATAAAAATATGAAAGTTTAGAGGACGAATATATAAAACCATAAAAATTGATCGGATACGAAACAAGTGTAAAAACATAAAACTAAAAGGTTAGGAAAAAATTTATAAAATTGTACAACTTCAGGGGATAGTGAAAGTGGCTCCGTCCCTTTATACATATGTAGAGTATAGAGACATGCACATACACGAATATATATATATATATATATATGAAGATGGTACTTGAATTCCTTGTCAAGTCAAAAACCAGGTCACTGATATATATTACAAAGAAAATCAGGGTCCATTGACGTCTTGGGTATAGATATAGTCTGTGTGAGCAACCATTGATCTCTTCATCAAACACTCTTCACTTCCCAACCCCATGCATCCACCATCAATATCCATGCTCGACTCCTCCTGTTCCACAAGTAGTAAACATATATATATATATATATATATATATATGTTATGAGAAAATAGAAATGGTTTTTTATACATAGAATAAATGAATAACGAGGTACTTGCAAGATATATAATCAACAAAGAAAACAAAAGCATTAATTTATTACAAACTCAGTAACTTACAGACAATGATGTTGTTGGAGGATTGGATGGAAATGGCATATCTGAGTTAGATTCTTGAGTGTTGGCTGGAAGAGGTCTGGCTACAGAAGTTGATAGTACTAAAGCCAAGAAGAAGAAAAAGAAGAAGAAGAAGAAGAAGAAGAAGAAATTGAAATTGAGAATCTTTGACATCTTTTCTAGTTCTAAATGATCAGCATAGAAAGATATACAGGCAAGAATGAGAAAGGACCAGGGCCAGTAAGGCTATATATATATATATATATATATCAAGACTCATGAGTCATGAGAAAGGAAGGCTACATGAGAGAGAGGTTGAATATTACTTAATTAAGATTTAAGATTCCATTAAAGAGAGCATGAATCCATTGAAATGAAAAGTCAAAAAGATTGGCCACAATAATAATGACTGGTCACTGGAGTCAATGCTTCTAGGAAGCATAACCTTCAAGAGACAGCATTGAGAAGCGTTTTATATAATATGAATATATCTACTAGGCTACTAGCTCTTTCAATGTTGATTGATATGAATATATGATGATGCGCGCATGGCATTCTTGTATACAACTTGTGTTGTGTGAGAGCTAGCTGTACTTGCACCCACTGTATCACATGTACCGATGCATTTGCATGCTATGCTGCACATCTGTCTTTCTGTGGGGATTGCCTTCTGTAATTCTATTATACGTAAATTATTATTTACCCCCTGTAGTTTAAAACAAAACACATTTTACCTCTTTAGTTTCATTTCTCCATTTTCCATCTTTTTTGTTCAGTTATGTTTAAATAGAAAATCAAAAAAAAATATTTTACCCTTCAATACGAATTGAAAATGACTATTTTACTTTTAAGATATTTACAAGATAATAATAATACTAAAAAATAAATAAAAATGGAAGCAAATGTGACTTCCACCTTCTCTCCCTCAGTCGAAGAGGATCGGTTGGTAGCCGAACCAATAGTCTTCTTCTAATTATACAGATCCAACGACAATTTCAACAAGTCTTGTGATGTAGCGGAAGCTAGATCGTGAAAAACCTGTAAAAAAACAATTCGAAAACAACCTACTAAAGTTTTGTTGATCCGCGCACTGATGCCAAAATATTAGGCTTCAAATTCGTTGATCACGTAGGATACCGAAATTGGGAGATATTAGATAAGCTCTAAATTTTATAAATCAAAAACTGAAAAGCCTTTCGGCTTACAGGACTATTTAAAGCAAACAAATTCTAACCCTAATCTGAAACCTTGTTGAGCAAGGAAACGGGCCTAATTAACGAAAATTACCACACACAAAAAAGGCAAATTTGAGATAAATTCGGAAACAAATAAAACTAAGAATTCTAAGCAAGCCATAATTGACGGAAGTCGATTTGGACTTGGAAAACTCAACTTATTACGAAAACAAAACTTTCCTAAAACGGTAAAAACAGTAATTTCGGTGTCTAAACGATGGGATTTAGCCGAAAAAGGGCATGCCTCACGACTAAAGGTGGTGACTTTGGAAGATCACGCCGATTCATTTCAACCATGAAAGTTTCACGCCATTTCGACTCCGAAACCAGCACTACTAGAAATCATTTAGCTCTTCTTACGATCCCACTTCTCAATGTAATTCAATACAGTAGTTGTTGCCACATCATCTTGAGTCTTGACTGAAACTAATTTATTCTTCGTGTCATAATTAAAATAATAAGAACAAAACAAACTTGATTATTCAAGAGTTTGTTCAAAAACTCATTAGGAACAATGTGGAGTAAATTATAAGTACTAATATATAATTACATTACATAATTTGTAGGAAAGTATTGATGGATTTGAACTACATATTGTAACATGAATTCATTAATATTCAATCTCAATGGCAATTGGCACACGAATTGATCACCGACACATACCAAAAATATAACGTAACTTAATGTCGTTAATGCCTTAATGGTCAACAACTCTCCCGAAATGCTAAATATCATAATATTAATGGATTAATTTGCATTTAAAGATCATAAACATTGGAGCTCAAGAAGCAGACATCAAGCTTCCCGTTAATTAATAGACAAATCCCAATTAAAGATCGTGCCTATTATCGAGGCTCTTTGACTATATATATTATGGTGATGAGTGTTGACCGTAATAGATATTATCTATCATTAATTCACAGTAGAAATTTTCATGTTTGTATTGTAAATCATCACTTTGTTTCCACCATCACCTATTTAAATCAGAATTCATCATTGATTAATCCTTGGGGGAAAAGTAAGGATTAATTTAATAAAGTTAGCATCATAAAGTTTTGATTAATAATAATAATAATAATAATAAACCAGAAATTTTGTTTGGAACTATTTCGGGTGAAGGTTTTTTTTTTTTTTTTTTTTAACTATTTCTTTTGATTATTTTATTTTTTGTTGGTATTTGTTTTTTTTTATATTCGCATGCAATACAATTAGGGATAGTAAAATTATCCACGTATACAGATATCCGTTTAAATTCGCTCCATTTTAAATGGGGATAGATACTATTATTTTGGGGACGGAGCGGGGATAGATATCATCATAATATCCATTTTATTTTCGGGGATAAGGATGGGGATGGATATAGTCTACGGATATCCATCCCCATCCGGATCCATTATAGATTTTAATAGTTTAAAAATATAAAAATATATTATGTAATTGTTAATTCTAATTATATAATTTATAGTTAATTTTTTTTTTATTTGAACTTTTTTTTTTTTTTTTATGTATTTGTTTCCCCTTTTAAATTGGATAAAATGCACCATTACATATGTTAGTTATATTTTTGTTATATTTTTCTCTTGTAAATTGTAAAAATTAACATTTTTTCACAGGATATGGATATTGATGAAGCAGTGTGTTGGATATGGCTTGAATTTTCAATGGTTATCATATGAGATACAACCGATGCGGGGGCTTTTTAGAGACGTGAGAACGTTTGGAAGTATGAGGTTATGTTTGAGGGAGGCTTGAAGATCAAAGAAGAACTGAAGAAACGGATTTTGAAGGGAACCGCGGTGCGGACAATGTGCAGCGGCATAGGGAGCAATGCATTCCAGCAAGTAATACGCGATATTCTGAGCGGTGGACTTCAGTGGCTTTGCACGGTTGAGGTCACGGGTTGCAAACTGTGACCTAGACTGCCACAACGACATATTTTTCCCAAATCAAGAATGTTGTGAGAAAATAGGAAAGGTGTTTTCTTCTAGAAGTTCTTGTGCTTATCGGAAAAAGAAAAAGAGTTTGTCTTCATGCGGATTAGGAAAGTCTTGTACTTGAAGAAAAAATGATTCATTTTAAAAAGAAGACTTGCAATAAATAGAAAATAGTATTTATGTGGAACAAGTAATTCTTGTATGTATATGAGTAGGATTTCCTTGTATCTTGAACTCCCTGTAATTCATATAAATACACCATAATAACTAGGTTATTGGGTGTGGAGCAAAATAGCAAATACTATAGAGATCTCAAAGTGAGCATTGAGTGTAATCGAGTTTGGGGAATTATTTTAGAGAGAGAATCATGAGTGTGCGGTTGTAACAATTTAATGCATATTGAAACTTTCTTTTATCGTCCTGACGGTCGTGGTTTTTCCCCTGATTTGGGTTTCCATGTAAATATCCTGTGTTGTGTGTGATTGGACTTGATTATTTTTCTTCATCTTATCTATCTTTATTATTGTGTTTGTTTGTGTTCTATCAGGCAACGCTTCCGCGTGTATAGTGATGTTTGTTCGCTAACAATTGGTATCAAAGCCACGATTGCTTAACAAGATGATGAGATTCGATGCTGAAAGGTTTAACGGAAAGATGAACTTTGGCTTGTGGCAAGTTCAAGTCAAAGATCTATTAATCCAATACGGTTTACACAAGGCATTGAAGGGCAAGTCAACCCCTGTGAACCCTGAAGGCTCTAAAGATTCTAGTAAATAAACAGCTCGTACTAGTTTTGGAAAACCTAAGCTGAGCAATGATGGTTGGAAGAATTTCGATGAAAGGGTTGTGAGTACGATACGATTGTGCCTAGCCAAGAGCGTTCTTACAAATATTCATAGAACATATTCAACGAAAGAAATTTGGGAGAGGCTTAAAGAATTGTATCAATGAAATAGCGTCTGCAACTGGTTCTACCTGAAGGAGCAATTTCACTTTCTACAGATGACTAAAGGTATGAAGGTTTACGATCATCTAGAAGTGCTCAATGGGATAGTTTCCGAATTATAGTCAATTAGAGTAAAGATTGATGAAGAAGACAAAAGATTAAGACTCATCTAGTCCCTTCCATCATCCTATGCGCACATTAAGTCAATCTTTATGCATAGGATTTCAACCATATGTTTTGGAGATGTAGCGAACAAACTAATCTCTAAGGAACGAAGGCTAAAAAGTGAAGGTAAATCTTTTGATAACTCTACTATTTTGGTTGACATGAAAAAGGGAAACTCTAAAAGGAAAGTCACTTGTTGAGGATATGGACAGTCTGGACATGTAAGGAAGGATTGTCAAAATAAGAAGACAAGTACGGCTAAGGGCTCCAAAAAAGGTAATCCAGCAATCGCCTCTTTGAGTATGACGACTACAGCGATGCCCTCTAAGGGTGCGTTTGGCATAGACATGGGACATGACAAGATGGGACAGGACATGACCGGACGGAATAGGACAGAATAGGACAGGTTGTTCTGTATTGTGTTTGGAAGGCTTAGGACAGAATTGTGGACTGTAGTATTATGCGTTTGGTATGATTGAGATAGGACATGACAAGAGGTTCAAATGACTAAAATGTCCTTCTTGTCATGTCCATAATACTGAAATTAAAAAATATTTTTGTATAGAGTTAGTTGGATTTTACACATAATTATATGAAATTATGAAGATCTGGGTTTTGTCAAAATATTTTTGGATTTTACAAAATAGAAAATTAATGAAGAAAATGAAAATGAAAATTAAATAAATAAATATATTTTTTTTGAAGATCTGGAACCCAGATCTCCCAAATTTTGTTCTCTCATGACAAAAAATTAAAGCAATTGATTATTGAAAATTGCAAGTCAAATTTATTTTTACAATTGATGGAAAATGTCATTCAAACCAATTGAGTTTCCCTAAAGTAATTGATAAGGTTTTTGCAAGCCAAATCAAGCTTCCCTAAAATCAAATAACTTTCACACTTCTTCTCTCCTTAGCTTCTAATCCAAAAAAATATACATGCTAATAACAAATTAATCAGCTGAATATAGTCTAACTACGATATATTTGTTCCTAATTAAAGAAAAAATTTGAAAAGAAATTGGAATTAATGCACAAGGCTGTCGAATTGATCCAAACCGAAATACACCCATCGTTTTTCCTACAATTGAAGATCTAAACAAACAATATAAGTCGTTGCCTGATACTTTGTTTAAAAACAAAGATCAGAATTTGATATCTTACGCCCTTTAATAACAAAACCCAAATAATAAATTTTAAAATAAAAATAAAACCCACAAATAAAAATACAATAAACTATTTTTGGCACAGTTTCATCGTAGATCCACAGAAAACGCAAATACCCATCACAGATCCCTCAAGAACAAAACGAAAAATTTAAAGTTAAAGATAGAGGAATCACAAAAAAAGATCTGGGGGCAACTTTTGTAGAGAGAAAACTAAACGAAAGGAAAGTGTAGTAAATTAAACCTGAAAAATTTATGGAAGATGCCATTCAAACCAAATGGGTTTCAATTAAAGCAAAAAAACTGAAACTCAAATGAAAAATTTAACACAGAAAAATTGAAAAAATTGAAAATCGATTTTTTTTAAAAAAAAAGCATCAAGGAAACAATTGGAGCTGCTTCCTTTTTATCACAAAAATCGATCATCGCTCTCTTCCGGAGCGGTGGCAGCAGCAGCGGCAGGCGGTGGTCTGATGCGGTGTCAGCGGCGAGTTCACACGACCCTGACCAGGATGGATCTGCAGCTGTTGGGTGTGAGAAAGAGAAAGAGAGAGAGAGAGAGGAACGGAGCAGCTGAGGATGAGTGAGTGAAGATGAAAGGAAAACCTGATTTGAAGATTAGTTTTTAATTTATAGTTGGTATTTTTGTAATTTTTTAAAGTTTTGAGGGCAAAAATGTCTTTTCTAGAATTGTCCCATACATGGGACAAGTCTGGCCGAGGTTCTTAGGTGGGACAATTTTTCATGGTTTTTGTCCCACCTTGTCCCATCCCCTCCCAAGCTAATGGCACGCCAAACGCGGGACAAGAGAAAGTTGTCCCATCTTGTCCCGTCCTGTCCCGCGTACCAAACACACCCTAAAGGGGCATAAAACATCCTCATGGCATGACCGCTAGTTGCCATATTTGAGGATGTATTGATGATAGCGGGTCCACAATTGTGCACGGGCTTTGGTTAGGAGGTGATGCAAGGTGTGTGGTGGACAAAGATGTCGATGGCTGAACGAACTCCCTGGGAACCTAACGTGAGGAGTTGCACCACAATTTCAGTAAGGTAAATTTCGACATATGTCGGTGAAATCTTAGGATGGTTCTTCCTAAGTGGTTATACCTAATAATGGTTATGTTGATTCTCGGTGATGAGGATGTGAATTCTGGCTATAAGGGAGGATTGTTGGATATGGCTTGAATTTCCACTGGTTACCAAACGAGATACAACAAATGCGAAGACTTCTTGGAGACGTGAGAGCATTTAGAAGTATGATGTTATGTTTGAGGGAGGCTTGAAGACTGAAGAAGAACTGAAGAAACGAATTTTGAAGGGAACAGCGGCATGGACCGCGGTGTAGACAATGTGCACCAACTGTGGCATAAAGAGTGGTACATTCCAGCAAGCATTACACGGTGTAGATCACAGCGGAGGCAAATGCACCAACCACAGTATTCTGAGCGATGGACTTTAGTGGCTTTACGTGATTGAGGTCATAGGTTGCAAACCGTGACCTATACCGCGGCAACAGCGGATTTTACCCACATCAGGAATGTTGTACGAAAATAGGAAAAGTGTTTTCTTCTGGAAGTTCTTGTGCTTATCGAAAAAGGAAAAAAAGTTTGTCTTCATGCGAATTAGGAAAGTCTTGTACTTGAAGAAAAAATGATTTCTCTTTAAAAAAAGACTTGTAATAAATAAGAAATAATATTTATGTGGAACAAGTTATTCTTGTACATATAGGAGTATGATTTCCTTGTATCTTAAACTCCCTATAATTCATATAAACACACCATAATAACTAGATTATTAGGTGTAAAGCAAAATAGCAAATACTAGAGAGATCTCAAAGTGAGCATTAAGTGTAATTGGGTTTGGAGTATTATTTTAGAGAGAGAATTATAAGTGTGTGATTGTAACAATTTACTACATATTAGAACTTTCTCTTGTCATCCTGACGGCTGTGGTTGTTTTCCCTGATTTGAGTTTCCATATAAATCTCTTGTGTTGTGTGTAATTGGACTTGATTACTTCTCTTCATCTTATCTTTCTTTATTATTGTGTTTGTTTGTGTTCTATCCGGCAACGCTTCTGCGCGTATAGTGACGTTTTTTCGTTACCACGATGATAGATATCTCTACCTCTATTCAAGGATTATTCGAATCTGCCCCGCTCACTTAGAAATGGGGATGGATTTAGGGATGAGGATATATATCTCAAACGGATACAGGGATGAATATTCCTCAATCTGATCCATTGTCATCCCTAGGTACGACGATTCAAACTTGAAATATTATCAGACTGAATGTGCTCTAGTTACCATCAAGCCTATTTTTAACATATAATTACAATGACTAAAATAGAGCACATATCTATTTTAACAACTGAAAACAATTTTAGCTAGCTGAAAATGACCTCTCCCACCGTTAATCAAGTTTGTTAAATTTAACCGTTAACCAATTTTAATTGTTAAAAAGACCAAAATACCACTGGAATTTTGAATTTTAGACGGGTTGTTATGATTTGAATTTTATCAATTGATTAGCTCAATTTTGCTGGTATTTTTGATGAATCAACAACGACATCTAGTTCTTGTTTCACTTTCGGTAATCTCAAGAATCAACAGATACAAAATAGTATTCTCATTTGTTTATCAATTTTTATGTATTCTTACATCCGCTCCATTATACGACTGAGCTATAAATTTATTTGTATCGGATTGTATTTAAATTCAATTACTGTGTCAAAATTTATTGTAATACATATAAAAAAAATAAAAAAAATAAAAACATATATAAATTTTCTAATCCAACAAATATCACAGAGTTTGTTTTCTTGGCTTTTCTCTTCCTCTCTTTTTTTTTTTTTTTTTTTTTTAATGTACAATTAGCATGTAAAATATTTGCAGCATTTATAGACTCCCAGAAGTGTGTATAAGACCGGAAAATATAGTTGGTTCTGGTATTGGAGTAGCGCCAAAACAAGGCCTAAGATATTTATATATTATCTTTTATATATCCAAAGTCCAAACCATATATGGTATCAATGAAATCTATCCCCAAACAGAGCAGATGTTTTGTTGGTGCAACAATGGCATCTTCACCAACATCAATCTCTGCAATTTCTTTCACCAACCAAACCCTGCCCAAAAGGGCATCTCCCAGAGCCATGGCCAAAGAGATTTACTTCAACCATGACGGTTCTGCTACCAAAAAACTTCAGGTTACACTTCATTTTTCCTTTTCTTTTTCTTTTTCTTTTTTATTTTCATGGTTTATTGGTCTCACACTCTCACCTTGACAAGGCAGGCAGGAGTGACCTTGGTGGCAGAGCTGGTAGGTGTGACTTTGGGCCCTAAGGGAAGGAATGTGGTGTTGCAGAACAAGTATGGACCACCCAAGATTGTTAATGATGGAGAAACTGTTCTCAAACAGGTTAGGTTTTGTAGTCAAACCTTTCTGTTTCACTTTATTGCAATTTGTTGTCTGCCATTTTAGGTGTGCTTAGTTATGGTTTTGATTTGGGTTATGACATTTGAATTGGAGCTATCTTTTGAAGTAAATTTTGTTGAATTTGTAATATGCCCTATCATGATTTTCAGTCAGTACTTTTACTAATGAAATCATTCAAACAATGATCCTCCATTTGATTTATGAATTCAGGAGTGCAATATATACCTGCCGTGAAACAGTGGTGGGAATAATTGGCATTATCAAGGGGAGATTGTTTCCCTTATAAGTTGAACATTTCTGATTAATTTCTTACCACATCGTTTGTTTAATTTAGATTGAATTGGAGGACCCTGTGGAGAATGTTGGAGTTAAATTGGTGAGACAAGCCGGTGCAAAGACAAATGACCTTGCTGGTGATGGTTGCTCCACATCTATAATTCTTGCTCACGGTCTGATTACTGAGGGCGTTAAGGTATGATGTGTACTATAATGGTTTCTGTTATAAGCTAAATCTCCATGATACTGAAGCGGCAGTGGCAGATTCTTGTCATTTTGCTTATTAACTTGATTCAACTTTTCAAATCCTTATCTTACATGATGATATTAGTATTTCAGTTGAAACCAAGATCCTTGTCAATTTGCATCTTCACCTCAAGCTTTCTAAAATTTCATGTTACAAATTTCGCTTTCATTTTAGGTGGTTGCAGCTGGCATGAATCCTGTTCAAATTGTTCGTGGGATTGATAAAACTTCGAAAGCCCTTGTTTCCGAACTCAAATTGGTGTCAAGAGAGGTAAATGGATTGATTTTTTTATCTTCAACTTGCTCAGAAAATTTAAGGTCCAAAAGAATTGATAATATTTAGAAAGCATGTGCAATTTAGAGAAAAAGATTATATCCAACTATAAGGAGTGAGCTAGGAAGAATTTAATTCTTTATGAAATTGTGTAATGAATCACATCTTGCAGGTTGAGGATCGTGAGCTTGCAGATGTTGCTGCAGTTAGTGCCGGAAATGATTACACAATTGGAAACATGATTTCTGATGCTCTTCGACAAGTGGGAAGGAAAGGTGTAGTTACAATTGAAAAGGGGAAGTGTACCGAGAACAGTTTACAAATCATAGAAGGGATGCAATTTGATCGTGGATATTTGTCCCCTCACTTTGTGACTGATAGACAAAAGATGACAGCGGAGTTTCACAATTGTAAGGTATGAAGTGTAAGTTTTGTATGGTCTAGCATGTTGTTCTATAAAGTAATGGAGGGTTTGAAATTATTTTGTTGCAGTTACTCTTGGTTGACAAAAAAATCACAAATCCTAAGGACATGTTTAAGATATTGGACAGTGCAGTTAAAGAGAAGTATCCAGTGGTGGTAGTTGCAGAGGACATTGTACCGCAAGCTCTAGCTCTATTAATTAGGAACAAACGCAAAGGTGTGTTCAAAGCAGCAGCTATCAAGGCTCCTGCCTTTGGTGAGCGCAAGAGCCACTACTTAGATGACATTGCTATTTTGACTGGAGGTAGTATATCCAATACCCAAACTTTAGATTTCATCGTTCATCAGTAGCTTCTTTAAATCATAAGTCACAGCGGCAAGCAAACATCTATTTTCTTTGAAAGCTTATACCTGTGCACTTGGGGCCATTAAATGCTGTATTTCTACTGAACAACTTTGGTTTACACAGAATTTTGATTAGTATTTTCATCTTTGGAATGGAATAATACTAAAAAGTATTTTACAGCTAATAATATATGGCTAATACTGCTTTTGTATTATGATGATGAAATCATGGAAAAATAATTCTAGGAAGAAATTGAGTCAACACTATTTTCTAATTCATTTTCCATTCTTCAAAGTAGTAATTTCTTGATCCCTTTATGCCTTATGTTATATTACAACTCTACATGCTTACGTATTCTTCGCTCTTCATACTTTTTGCAGCCACTGTGATCAGAGATGAGATGGGTCTGACCCTAGATAAGGCTGGCAAGGAGGTACTGGGCACTGCAGTTAAGCTAGTGATAACTAAAGATTCCACATTGATAGTTACTGATGGGAGCACTCGAGCAGCTGTGGAGAAGAGAGTTTCTCAATTACGAAGGCTTGTTGAGGTGCATTTAATGTCCTTAATCTACGCTGCGCTAATGACCTTTGCTTTCTGAAGTTTGTTACAGCATCAGCTGAAACGTTAAACACAAGCTCACAAATGCAGTCTCATCCATGAACCAACACAGATTAGCAAGCAGTTTGCTGCTTGAACAGAACCAAATTCAAATAAGCTATTAAAGTTCTCATGCATAGTATCCTAGCTGAAATCTTCTGAATAATTATAACGTAGGACCTACCTATATTTCCATTTGTCTCATTAACATTTTAGCTAGAGAGCTCCTACATCAGGAACAAGAAAATTTTCGTGAAAGGGACTCATGAAATCTAACTCTGGGACAAACTTATCTGTTGAGGACTCTGAAGTGGGAGAGCAAAGGAATTACATGCTTTAGTTATAAGTAGAAATCTTTTACCTAACAAGTAAACAATATATTTTATATGTCTAAAAATTTCTTGTTTTGTAGAATACTGAAGAAAAGTTCCAAAAGAAGATACTGAACGAAAGAATTGCTAGGTTATCTGGCGGCATTGCTATTCTTCAGGTGAATCAATTTAAACAAATAGTTAGCATCTAAATACTGTGGAGATTTTGAGTCACTGATTACCTTTTAAGCTGATGTGTTAAAAGTTTATCAATTGAAAACATAGGTAGGAGCACAGACAGTGGTTGAGTTGAAGGATAAACAACTCAGGATTGAAGATGCTCTGAACGCAACTAAGGTATAGGTAGTTTTATATATATAGTATGATCCGTCACGTATTTGATTTTCCAATTTATTAGTAGAAAGCTTCTAACTGGAATTAATGAAGGCAGCGATTGAGGAAGGTGTTGTGGTTGGTGGTGGCTGCAGCCTCTTGAGGCTATCTGCAAAAGTGGATAATATTAAAGAACTTCTGGAAAATGAAGAACAAAAGGTACCATTCTTACACTAAAAATATTTATCGATTTATTGATGTCATCCTACAGTTTCTTGTGTTAGTAACTCATGCTATATAACACATCCAATTTGTATACATTTCTCAGGCAATTGACTATATATGTTGAATGCAGATTGGAGCTGAGATATTCAAGAGAGCGTTAAGCTATCCCACAAAATTAATAGCCAAAAATGCTGGAGTCAGTGGCAGTGTTGTAGTAGAGAAGGTCTTGGCACAGCAATACATTATATTCTTTTAATCTAGTAAACTTGATATGCAAATACTTTTTGGTTCTATTTTTTACTCACATTACGGGAATTTGAATTCAACAAAATGCTATGGTTGAAACTGTTTACGTCTTACAGGTCCTATCTTGTGATGATCCAAATTATGGTTACAATGCCGCAACAAACTGTTATGAAGATTTGATGGCAGCGGGAATTATGGATCCATCTAAGGTATGACTATGAGCAACGAGCTGGTTTATGCAGAACATGTATGCATATCTAGCCGTAGAACTTAGTTATTTGCAGCCTTGAAGTACTCTAATACCACTTGGAAATATGTTTACAAGTATTGCGAGAATCAGCAAAAGTATCACTGCAGTAAAAGGATTTAAGTTGATGAAATTACATTGATAATTCAGTTAAATTGAATGTGAATAAGAAATATTTCTCATTTCATGTTGGAGCAGGTAGTTAGATGTTGTTTGGAGCATGCAGCATCTGTGGCGAAGACATTTCTGACATCTGATGCCGTTGTAGTTGATATTAAGGAAGAAGATCCCATTCCAAGGAGAAAACCACCCATGCCATTGCCAACCTCAACTGACTCTCTCTTTCCCAAAAATATGCTACCCTCCTCTTCTAGACAAAGGAGGAGGAATCCACAGTCAACTCTTGATTCTGCTGAGAAGTTGCTATCAACGTTGAGATAAATTTCAATGGAGCTTTTGCGGTTGGCTGTACCGAGTCTGAGATACTATAACACTGTCTCATCCTTATATTCAGAAGCTGGACGAATCATTGAACAATTAAATGATGTGCACATTTTCTTCGTAAAATCATGTGGATGATCAATGCCAGGCTTGCTGTTTAGGATTCAGTTTCTTTGCCATTAAAGAAACAAGCGATTTTCCTGAGAGTTTTTTAGAGGTTGTGCTTTCTATCATTCTGAAAGTGTAATGTTTTTTTTCATGTACAGATAACTTTTAATGTATAATTAATTTATTATAAGTATAACTTTTAATGTTTTCTCACTGCACAACTTTAATCTTCATGGCAACAAAGGAAATAGCATAGTTTTGTTTTTAAGGGGTCTGTTACAGGGATGATCCAAAGCTGGAGCTCATGCATGATTAACAATAACAATAAGAAAAATGTTTTACTTGAAGTTTATGGTAAAAATGGCTCCAAAAGGATCAATAAAGTGTCATATTATTATATATTGTAGTGATCTAAAAAGGGTATAATGAGCATCATTAGAGTGGTGGTACAGATTAGGAGAAATTAGTAGGAAGAGCAAATTAAGTTGAAGCAAACACTATAAAAGAAATATTAGGGAGGAAGAATGAGATATACACAACATGAAGAAGAAGTTGATTGAAGCACAATTGAATTGACAAGTTTCATGAATCTGACACTTAACACAAGTAGATAAGAATTTGAGGCAGAGACACCCACTTTCCACTTTTTCTGATTGTGTCAACATGGATTCTTAAGATATATATATATATATATATATATATATATATATATTGCAAATATGCTTTTACCTTCAAAATTAAATTTAATCTTCTGTGGATTCTTATTATGATATATATATATATATATATATATATATTGTTTAATCTGGTCATCCAGAGTTGAATCTAGAATGGTTGATAAAAGTCTTAAAATTTACTGTGTCCTTACTTTTGATTTCACTCAAAGGTAATTTAGTAAAAAAATTGAGTCGTTAAAGTAAATTGGGGGAGGGTTACAGTGTAACATTAACGGCCATCATCGTCGTTGTGTTGCTCTGCTTTTGACCTCTTCATTCCCTCAACCTCAACTCAATCCCCCTGTTAAAGCCTCCTCCTTCAGTCCTTCCTCTTCCTCCGGGATCGAGCTTTGAAATACCCAATTCAAGATTTTGTTTTTTATCGCTGAATCATCCGAGAGAAACAAGAGATGTTGATATTGATGGGATTGAGTTTGCAGTGCATTATGGATTTGGTGGTGGCTGGGATTTCACTGGTGATCGGTTTTGGAATTTTCGCTTTCATTGCTTCCATTCTCTGCTCTGCCGCTTTCTTGTACAACGCCAAAGAAGTTTCTTGATGTCACTGCCCTAGGTATTGCTTTCTTCTCTTCAATTTCGCTATTTTGATTGTTGAATCACCATTTTCATTTAATAATCTTTGTTAATCACCTTCTGGGTCTTAATTGTAGAATATATATATATATATATATATATATATATACACTGCATAGAAACAAATCTGGGCTGAATCTAGTTCTGGTGATTGAGAATTAAAAAAAAACTCAATCTAACCGAACAATCCATAGTGTCTTCATGTGTTTAAATATATGCTCAACAAGAGAAAAAAGAGATCACACTTGTTAGTTATTAATTTTTTTAAATCAACTTTCTTGCTCTCTTCAGAGAAAAATTGGTATCAATTTCAGCTTGATTTTAATCTCTACATCTTATTATTTGTTTTAGGCAGAGAAGATTGCAAGTGCATTATGTTTCTTCTCAGCGAGAGAGATGGGTTTCTTTGCGGCTTTTGTATTTTGTAGTTTCGTTGGTGGGTCAAGAATGTTGTCACTGTAAAGCTACGGTGGTGTGTAACTGTGTATCAAACATAAAAATGTAGAAACTCCTCCTGTAATAAATCAATAATAATGAATGCATTCTATGAAATCAAATTTGTCATTCACAGTAACATTAGACAGATACTTATATTAATCAATCACTTGAAAACCAAACAGAAACGAACAAGTTAGTAATGAGAGAGAGAGAGAGAGGTTAGATTATGAATTATGATCTTGTTTTGTTGTTGTTGAACTTAGTTGAATAGACCATGCCACGAATCCCATCAGGATCGGCAACGAAGCCTAATGGCCTATAAAACCCTAAAACTCTGGGCTCCGAGTAAAGAGCTATATTACAAATCCCCTTCTCCAGCAAATCATCAATCAACCTCTCCATCACAGCTTTCCCTAAACCAATCCCTTGAAACGACGGGTCCACCACCACGTCCCACACTATCGCGTTGAACACGTCGTCTCCCGTCGCTCGAGCGAACGCCACCGGCTTCTGAGTCTTCTTGTACTCCATCCACAACACACAGCTTGTGTTCTCCAAAGCTATTTTTATTTTCGCCGGATCTCGCCTGGGAAACCCCACGGCTACGAACACTTTGTTGAGGTGGTCGAGGTTTAGGTCGGAGATTGTGCGGCGGAGAATGAAGCCACGGGATTCGAGTTCCTTGTCGGAGATGGAGTAATTGGTGGTGGTTGGAGTTTGAGCTGAAACGGTGACGGTTCGTGTGGTGTTGAGATGGAGTGAAGGTAAAGGAGTGGAGACGATGCCACGTAGGAGCATTGCGTGTAATTCCGCTTTTGGGTTTTTTTTTTTTTTGTTGAATTGAAATTGAGGATGATGATTGATGATATAACAGGATCGAAAATTTTAAGATTTGTGGTGGTTGTAGAGTGTTATCTAGATAAGCTTACTTGCTGTTAAATGTTTGTGTGTGTTGGCGGGAGATGGTGAAATCGCCATATCAGATGCGCTCGTATCGTATGCATCCGCTTGTTTCATCTTTCATGTCGTATGATATTAAATTATTAATTAATAATTAAATGTGTGTGTGTTTTTTTTATGTTTTAAATACCACAATTGAGTATAGTGACTCGTAACTGAGGTTTTGCCATGTTTCGGATTATAAAAATAATAATAATGCAAATACAATATTAAATTGTATGAAACGAATTACAAAAAATTGAATAAATCGTAAATCAATATAAAATCCTGATTTAAAAAGAATCTAGAACTGAGGTCCGTGTTTTACACCATATCCTTAAGATAAATTCACCTATTGTTGTATATGTTCAGCGTTTATCTCTCAAAATATAATGACACTTTTACTCCGGTGAATTGAATATAGAGTCTAAACTTACCACACTTGAAAATCTAACCAGAAAACTAAGAACACTTGACAAGTGCATAGCCAAGAGAAGAAGAGAGATTCATTTCTTAATTTTGGTTGGCCTCAAATTCGTGTGTTTTGGAAATTGAAGAGGAAAACCAATATATAAATATATATACAATCTCATTCCTATCAGAGCATCCTTATATAACTTTATCAGGATGTTGAATGTGAACCACTCATTTATAAAAATGATTTAACATGTGCATACATATCAAGTCAAAATCTGTAAAACGAGTGGTTCACATTCAATGTCCTTATATAATTTTATCACTGCATCCTCATAGGAAAATTTCTATATATATATATATATATATATATAATTCAAATCGCCTGTCAAAAAATAGTGTCCCTATTTGTGTCTAACCAACCAAATTCAGCCACGTCAACCACTATTATATATTAAATGTAAACATTTAAATATATATATATAATTAAATGTACATGTTGGTTAGACACAAATTGAGACAACATTTTTTGACAGTACATATTGGTTAGATATAAATTGAGACAACATTTTTTGACAGGATATTTGAATCCAAAAAAATATTGTGGAGGAAATAAAGGATATTAATATAAGAGTTGATAATCGGTTTTGAAAATCAAAATTTAAATTTATATTAATTTAGAAAGAATTAATCACAAATCAATTACCATATAAATGGTAGTTACAATTTTTAAATTCAAAAGAATTAAATGTGAATTATTCTGAAATCCCAGAATCAATTCTCATAGATTAATTGTCATTCACAAAATTGAATTGGAAAAATAAACAAATAGCAAAACCGGCCTTGGTCACGGGTGCACATCCGTGATTCGAATTGTTGCGATAGTTGCTCCCACAGCCTGCAGGACGTGGTCGCTCCCACAGCCCGCAGGACATGTACTCACACATAAGTCGTTGAACATGCAGTATGTTGATTCTATTTACACGCTATTCCACAATTTCTCATTCACTAATTCACCATTTTTTTCAACATCTATAACAAAGTCACATTGGATGACGGAATGTTTCACTCTTTCGGAATTTTCAAACCCTAAGCATTTCTCTTTGTTATTGAACCTACCAATGAAAAACTTAAACTATCCATGATTTATTATTATTATTATTATTATTATTATTATGTACCACTTGTGGTAGCGGCGACTCGAATCTGAAAAATTGACGGGTTGAATGGACGCACTTTCTACCAAGCCTTTATAATCTCTTTTGTACCGATTATCAGGTCTAATAATCCAGGATATTGTATGAACAAAAAAAAGTATTCTTTAATCCAATCCCATTCAGTATTGTTCTGTATTTGTTCTTTAAACCATATTTGTATGATCAATAACCCTAAAATTACAGTAAAAAAAAATAACCCTGAAATTACAAACCATATTTGTACTTTAGATAATATTAACAATAATAATAATAATAATAATAATCCAAAAATTTCACTTGCATCGGGGTACATCCGTATCCTCTCCTCACCAACTGTGAAATTGCATACATAAGATTAGTTTCTATTTACTAGTGATGTAGATAATGACAAAGTGCCCTATGTAGAATGGATACGGATACGGGTATAAGGTACGGGATATAGATACGGGATACGAATACTGTATAATACAGGAATACGGTAAAAAAACTAAAATACGAATACAGCAGGATACGTCAATTAAAATAATGTTTATTTGTATTTTTTAAAAAATAATAATATATGAAAACATATTTGATAATTCATTTAAAATCAAAACATATTCATAATCCAAATAAAATATGTCACATAACTACATAAGTCATAATAATGTAACATATTACAAGATCAAAATAAAACATGTCACATAAGTCGTAACATATTACAAAATCCAAATAAAATATTCATCACATAAGTCATAACATATTACAAAATCCAAATAATACATAAAAAATATATATATATATAAAAAACTTATAAAACATATTCTAAATTCTTAATTAACTACATTATCATCATTCATATTGTTAAAGGATTTAAACAATCCACCCTCTAACTCGTTCATCAAGAGAAAAGTTTGTAATCTCAAGTATCCTAGTATTCTCCATATCTATGGAATCAAAACCATCTTCTCCAACATCCCACAATTGAAACGCACATTTATTGTAAGTTGAGTTTCTCCTTGATAAAAGGCATAGATTATTATGCA
This sequence comes from Acer negundo, assembly GCA_035582765.1. Taxonomy (NCBI): domain Eukaryota; kingdom Viridiplantae; phylum Streptophyta; class Magnoliopsida; order Sapindales; family Sapindaceae; genus Acer; species Acer negundo. The sequence goes on along the minus strand of CM069239.1, from coordinate 9,518,413 downwards.
TATATACAAAATCTTCAGCTGTTTATGGTGTTATCTTTTTCCTCTTCGAATCATTTTCGGTCTTTAAGTTGGTTATTCAGAAAAGAAAAAAATTTATGGAAAAAATACAATACATGCTTGATAAGTGATACCAATCGAAGCTTTTTCGGTCTTTAAGCTGATTCTTCTTCTTTCTCTTCTCTTGTGAAACTTATGAAAAAGCCAACGGATTCGTATCCCCTAAGTATCCCCCAAGTATCATCCAATCAAACTTATGAAAAAGTCAATGGATACGCCATTTGACGTATCGGATACGTATCCTGAAGTATCCATAAAGTATCTGAACCGGATACGAGTTAGATATGAATTACCTCCATTAAATGAAGTATCCGCATATCCTGAAAGAGATTGATAATATTGCCTCTATTTCAAAGGAGTAAATGAAGTTTTGATTGTTTTTTTTTTTTTTTTTTTTTTCCTCTACATTGCCAGTCACAAATAAAAGTCAAAACAGAAATATTATCACATGATTGGTTTCAATTAATTATTTTGGCAAGCATCTAAGAAAGGTTACTGCAGTCTCAAGAGTCAGGAGTTGAAGACAAAGCTTATGAGTGAAGAATTGACAAATACGTTTTGTGATATTTGAGTTTCTAATTGTTTCTCTCAATTTCTAACTTAATTTGATCAAATTGACTCTTCAACAAGCAGTAATTAGATGCAATAAATAGGGAAAAAAGTTACAAAATGAATGCAAAGAATTAAAGACATTATAAATTTATGCCCTATAAAACCATGTACCATCTACATCAAAGTTTCATCACCGTAAAATTTGACATCTCAAACATTTAGTGACCAAACATTATACTCATCAAAACCAAAATGTCTCAGGCTAGTGTTAAGTTTTCGATTGCATTGATCCTAGCATGTGTTTTCATAGTGATTGCTCCAGGTTTAGCATCCGAACCAGCTACACCAGAATTTCCACCATTGTTCGGGAAGGACCCTGATGTTGTGAAATGCCTATCGACTCTCCAGAGCGTACAAGGTTGTGTCCAAGAGATCATAACGTCATTCTTGAGCCGGCAAGTTAAATTAATCGGCCCTGCTTGTTGCAAGGCCTTGAATGAAGTTGACAACAAGTGTTGGCCTAAGGTGTTTCCTTTGGACCCCTTCTTCCCAACATTGCTCAAGAACTACTGCGCAACAGTCGTGTCTGGAGGTGCATCACCGACACCAACCCCACCAGCCAAAGTCCTTGGAAATTAATAACTGAAACAACTAGGCCTATTTCCTGAAGACCACCGATTGATCTTCTCTTAGCAAATTAAGGTTATGACTTAATGAAAACCAAAATGAAATAAGAGTTGGACACAACTTTATTATTAGTAGATGTAATAATTTTTTGTATTAGAGAATGATAACGAATAAGAGATGTTTCCAGGCACCACATCCTAATGCGATTAAAGTGTAATTAGACGTTGTTGAAAATGTTTTTATTACATAAAATACCTCTCACAAGTCACAATCTTCGATGACCATCTATTTACTATATTCCACCCCAAACAAAATTTCATTATTGAGAGAAAGTTCACTTTTTTTCCCCTGAAGAAATAATAATAGTTATAGAAAGTACATTAATTAATAAATATAATTGAAAATTTGGAAAAATAATAAAAAAAAATGGGTTAACATCATTTGAGTCCCTAATTTTTTTTCTGAAATATCAATTTTTTAAACGAGTTTGTTTTTTTAGTAAAAGTTTTCCTAACTTTTGAAAAGTATATCAAATAGGTCCATTTGACTTTTTTTTTAACGGTCATACGTGACAGAATATATAAATTGACCATTTTGCCCTTAATTTAAATGATTAATTAATTAAAGAGTTTAAAAATACAATTTTACCCTAACATTTTAAAATTTTACAATTGAAAAAAATAATAAAAAAGGAAAAAAAATTTAAAATTTTTTTATTAATATAACAAAATTAAATTAAATTAAAGATATAATTTTTTTTCATTTTTTATATAATTATTTTTTTATTTTTTAAATAAATAATCTCCACCATCCATCTAAGACTTGAATGGTGGAGATTTAAAACAATTTATATTTGTATTATATAAATATTTTTTAAATAGAAAATATGAGAAAAGAGAGATTTGAAAACAGAGAAAAAATTTGAGAAAAAATTTAAAAAATCTGGAAAAATTCAGATCTCTCTCCACCATGATTCATCACAAACAAAAACTCCAAACTCAGCACCAATTCATCATCATTTTCATCATCTTTTTTATAATTATAAAATTATAAAAAAAAATTAAATAAAAATAAAAACCAGAAACCCAAAAACCTGGCATTTTTCTCTTCTTCTTTTTCTCTCTAAATTCAAAATCTCATCAATTCATTACTTCTTCAATTCAAGAGTCCAAAATCAAGTAACAATTTCTCTCTCTCTCTCTCTCTCTCTCTCTCTCTCTCTCGATCTCAATTTTGATCACTCGATGGCTGTTTCATGGATTTGAGAGGCTGGATTCGTGGGGTTGGGTGGCTGGTGGGTTTGTTTTTGGATTTTGTGGTTTTTTTGATTTCAGGTGGTGGTTCGATTTGGTGGTGAACTGATTTGTTTTTGGGTGGTGGTTTTGGGTTCTATTTGGTGGTTTTCTAGGTTTGATTTGGGTGGTTGGAGCTTAGGTTTGATTCGATTTATGGTGGGTGGTTATTTGCTAAGCTTAGCTTAGGTTGAAGCTTAGCGAAATACAAATTCTTGTATTGTTCTCAAATTAGATTGTAATTTTATGTTTGTTACATATTATGGATCAAAGTGAGAGAGAGAATCGTGGGAGGAGGCACGACCTCCACACCAGATCTGGGCATGGTTTTTGTTTTTTTGATAGTATGTAGTTGTACCTCTGCCACCATTTCTTTTGATACTTGTACAAAATCTAAATCTAGGAGTTGAAAATGGTTCCGGCCAAGATCTAGGAGTTGTAGTTCAGCACCGTCACGGGCGGCATTAATGCGGTTTCACCGATGAGAATCGTAAGATTGATAAGAGATCGAGAGAAATCTGGGACTGGTGATGAGATAATCGGAAGATTTATCGCAAGAAGAAAAATCAATGAACAAAATCTACGTGTGTTTGGTGATGATGGGTATGGGTTTTGATTAGTTTTAATTAGTTTTAATTAGTTTTATTTTTAAATTTAATTATTGATTAGTTTTAATTAGTTTTATTTCCTTCATATATATTATTGATTTTTATTTTATTTCTATTTTTGTGACACATGACATGTTCTTGTTCAAAGACAAAAATACCCTTGAAAATGTTAAGTTTAACTAACAACTAACTAACAGATGAACCTATTTGATATACTTTTCAAAAGTCAGGGAAACTTTTACTACAAAAGTAAACTCATTTAAAAAATTGATATTTCAAGAAAAGTTAGGGACTCAAACGATATTAATCCTAAAAAAATTTGGTGGAGGAAAGTATATATTTTTTCACCTAACAACCAATTATGACTTAATTCAACAACCATAGGAAGTGATTTTTATGTCCATCGTTTCCCACCTACTCCCTCTCATAATTAAATATTATATTAATCCCCTACATTAATAACCTCCTTAAGTTTTTTATAAATGGAAGAGAATTATGTTAGCGATTTAAATTAGCTGTCCAAAAACAATGTTTCAATTTGTGTCTAACCAACTAAATTGAGATATATGTCTACAGTTAATTTAATTTATTATTTTTTTTTTAACTTCTTCCATAAATGTAGACATATGTCCCAATTTGATTGGTTAAACACAATTGAGACATTATTTTTGAACAGCTGATTTGAGTCCGTATGTTAATTACATATTTACGTGGCTGTTCTTGGAGGATAACAGGGGTATTAAAGACAGAAATTAAAAAGTAATGAAGGAAAAACAAAATCAACAAAACCAAGGAGGTAAAATAGAATTAGTGACAACAGTTGAAAACCACGTGGCAAATAGAGGTTGGTGAGTGGTTTGACATTTTATCAGTAAGACCCTTGAAAAGCGAGAATGCTAGGCCCGATAATAAAAAGTGAATTCGATCACCTCGTGATACTGCTGCTGCGCTCGGATTATATAAACGCCAAAACCAGATCGAAGCCTACAATTCTCTGTGTTTTTGCAAGACCCAGATCCTCTATTTTCCTGGGTTCGATTCTTTTTCAACCTTTCTTCCAAGTGTTTGCTATTTCTTCAGGTATTTTTTTTTTCTATGTTGAAAGACAATGTAACTTTTTTTTTTAATTATTATTTTTCCTTATTTAATTCAAGTCTCTGTGTGAATTGCTTATCTGGGTTAGCTTTCTTATCAGTTGCTGATGTGCTGTGTGTTTGATACATCGTTTCATTTGTTTGTGATGGGTATGTATATCTATTCTGCTAATTTTGGATTGCAAAATTTTGTTCAATTTTTTGTCAGAGTCAGTAGATCACTAGTTATTCTGAAGATTTGATTATAGTTCTACTTGAATTCTTATCCTGTATGGGAGCTTTTCTTTGTGCGGCTCATGCATTTGGGTTGTTGATTTACATTGTCTTCCTACAGTACTGTTGTTGCTGGATGGATCTCTTATTAGGACATGCAAGTTGATTTTGTTCTGCACATGTGTTGACTATAGAGAGAATTATAGTTTTTATTAAACTATAAATTTGATTATAGATTAAGAGTTTTGAGGCTTACAATATCAGAACACCGGTGGTGTAACAGAAGTGCATTGAGAAATTAGCATTTTCTTCCCTGTTAACTTTATTGTAGATAGCTGTTTGCCATTTCATAAAATGCTCAACTTGCTTTTGGGTTAGTTACTGGACTTTTCTTCGTATAGATTTATTACATTGGAGTTAAAAGTAGTCTTCGTTCATTTATTATCTTCTTATTAGTTATTACGCATTGTTAGAAGTTTCAGTTTGTCCTCTTTAAGCATTGTAGCATGGTGTATTCTTTTTTCCTTTCCTTTTCGTTTTATTTCCATATATTTTATTTAGTTTTGTTCTAGAGATATCATCTCCTGTCCTTGAAAGTGGTGGATGCAGTTTACACTTGATTGTCATTCATGAATAACTTAATTATTTGAAAGTCATTCTGTAAATAGTTGGCTTCATCTGAACTGTAGGCGATGGCCAAGTTGTCTGTTATCACAATTTTATATTTAAGAATACATATAGCTGCTTTATTCCACTGGTGTTTCCTTAAAAAATTCCTTGTCCTTCTTTTTTTTTCATCTTTGTAAAAGAAATAAAAATATATATGCCATTAGGGGAATTATGACATTCAATTTCCATTCATCACTATAAGACTTTAATTCCCTTGTGCAGGAAATAAATAATGGTATCATTAACAAGGATCGGCCTGGCTGGCCTTGCTGTCATGGGCCAAAATCTTGCCCTCAACATTGCTGAGAAAGGATTCCCAATTTCTGTTTACAATCGAACGACCTCAAAAGTTGATGAGACAGTTGAACGAGCTAAACAAGAAGGGAACCTTCCCTTGTATGGCTTCCATGATCCGGAATCGTTTGTTCACTCGATCCAGAAACCTCGTGTAATAATAATGCTTGTTAAGGCTGGTGCTCCAGTTGATCAAACCATTAAAACATTGTCGGTTTACATGGAGAAAGGTGACTGTATCATTGATGGTGGTAACGAGTGGTATGAGAACACTGAAAGGAGAGAGAAAGCCATGGCTGAGTTGGGTCTGCTTTATCTTGGAATGGGAGTTTCAGGTGGTGAAGAGGGTGCCCGACATGGGCCTTCTATGATGCCTGGAGGTTCCTTCGAGGCCTACAAGCATGTAGAAGATATCCTTCTTAAAGTGTCTGCTCAAGTTTCTGACAGTGGTCCTTGTGTCACTTATATTGGCAAAGGAGGATCTGGAAATTTTGTTAAGATGGTTCACAATGGAATCGAATATGGTGATATGCAGTTGATTGCAGAGGCTTATGACGTACTTAAATCAGTTGGAAAGCTCTCAAATGAGGAACTACACCAGGTTTTCTCAGAGTGGAACAAGGGGGAGCTTCTGAGCTTCTTGATTGACATCACTGCCGATATATTTGGAATTAAGGATGACAAAGGAGAAGGGTATTTAGTGGACAAGGTTCTGGATAAAACGGGTATGAAGGGGACTGGCAAATGGACGGTGCAGCAAGCTGCTGAGTTGTCAATTGCTGCACCAACTATAGCATCATCCTTGGATGCAAGATTCCTCAGTGGTTTGAAGGAGGAAAGAGTTGAAGCTTCCAAAGTCTTCAAATCGGGTGGCTTTGGCGACATTTTAGCTGTGCCAACTGTGGATAAGAAAGAGTTAATTGATGATGTAAGGAAAACATTGTATGCATCCAAAATATGCAGCTATGCACAGGGAATGAACTTGATTCGTGCAAAGAGCATGGAAAAGGGGTGGGACTTAAAACTTGGGGAGCTGGCTAGGATTTGGAAGGGGGGTTGCATTATTCGTGCTATATTCTTGGACCGTATCAAGAAGGCCTATGACAGAAACCCAGATCTGGCTAATCTTCTTGTGGATCCAGAGTTTGCTAAGGAGATTGTGGAGCGACAGTCTGCTTGGAGAAGAGTTGTCTGCCTTGCCATCAACTCGGGCATTAGCACTCCTGGTATGTCTTCTAGTCTTGCTTACTTTGACTCGTACAGAAGGGAGAGGCTGCCTGCTAATTTAGTCCAAGCTCAAAGAGATTACTTTGGAGCTCATACCTATGAGCGGATTGACGTACCAGGCTCCTTCCATACTGAATGGTTCAAGATTGCTAACCAGTCTAAGATGTGATCTGAACTCTCTGTTGGTGGTAATGTGTGCATGAACAATGCTTTAAAACCCAATAATGTTGCTTTTGTGACTGAAAATTTGTGTTATGTGGCAGAGATATTGAACCTGATAAATTTACTTATCTTTGGTATTCATATTTACTGTATTCATTCCTTTCAAGTAATTTTATTTGCATGACTAATTTTTAAGATATCTCACATTTTTAGTTTCTAAATATTTCTGTTATTAGTACGCCTATAAAGTCAATGAAATTGGGCGAACTGGACTGTTGCATTGTTCAATGAGTTCATCTGTCCTTCACTAAGAGAATCAATGATCTGGTAGGTTTTGTTTACATTAGTTACTGAATTTAGTAGCATTGCAGGGAATAGGCTATTCTATGAATGTGTAGCAATAATGCATGCTTATGATATTATTAGTTTGGAGCAGAAAGGCCAAGGAAATCTTGTTGGTATCGCTTTACCCTTAAAATAAATTGTTGGATAAAGCCAGTATTTGAAATGTTCATTTTATATAAAAATAGTCAGTCCTTTTAGAAGAAATTGTGGGGCAAGGGCAATAATAATGAGAAGCACCTAATTAATTTAACATTGCAGTGATTCATCTTTCTTCTTTCTGTTTTATTAAAAGAGATTTCTTGCTTTGATGATGTGGTGATTAAAGGTTACTTCTTCTTTGCTTATTACAAGTGGGCTATTAAGCTATAGTTAAATAACTAATTAAGTTGATAACACGCAAGTGTATGAAATTGAGTCATATACTCATATCTTTTATAACATTACTATAGGAAATCTTATATACCCTTTTAAGTTTTAATTAAACCGGGAAAGGAATCTATCTTATGGTAAATTAGGTGCTTGATTGTAAATTGTAATATTAAAAGTTTTGGGCCTCAGCTTCAAGCATTCAGAATGTTTCCTTCGTTTTTCTTAATTCTTAAGATCATGTGCATGAATTGCAATTTACATAACAAGTACTGCATGCATGTTTCGGTGTCTATGGATGGTAGATGGAATGGATGGAATGAGATTGGCCAAGTGGTATACCCCACACACCTACACCATTGTCCATCGAGGTTGTGGATTCAAATCGTTCACCGTGGGTGGAATGAAATTTTTAGGCCTTTTATAATATTGGATCGATACTTTGTCATTCAGCACTCACTTTCAAAACTAGTCTGTATTAATGGGAAAAACTTATGTGGGGATGGTCTCACCACGTAAGTTGTACTCTGTTAATGAGACGATTTATCTCTACCATTTTATCTTCAATTCTATTTGCTTGCTAATCCTTCCCGCAATCTCGTCTCTGATTTTACTTCTAAAGACATACACTATTGATTTATGGATAGGAAGCTAATTGAAGTGAGCAAAAACAGAATCATCATTTAGGATGAAGTCTGGCCATCAGAGATTTTAAATGTACTCTATTAACCATTTGGTTGAGATTGATTTACTGTGGATGCACTAACAAACGATGTGAGATTTTTTCTTGTGACTTGAGAATATCTGTGAGATTTATATATTTAAGGTTTCATTTGGTCATCCAGCAAGATTTAGTTTAAGAAATTATGTTATCAATCTAGATATTTGAAGCGCTTAATTATCCAAGGTTCTCTCTATTCAAGTCCACTTCTGTGTGAATGTTGTCTTAATAGCTTATATGGTTGTACTTATGTCTACTCTGCATATTGTGTGCTCTGCAAGCTGTTGTGATTATCTAGAAACACTGTAGATCTCTTAGAATGTACAAGTAGTAACTGGTATGTCATGTTTTTGGAAGTTCTTTTGTGTTCTCAAGTTATAGTTTCATAAACTTTTCTTCTTAAAAATAAGAAAAATAAAGTTTGTGGTCATATTAATGAAGCCATATATAGAATATTTATGCTTCAAAAATTCACATCGACCTTATTTTCTAGCACACAGCCTCCCCCACAAGCCAATCTTCCCCACTCCAAGTGTGCATAATTTTAAGCAGTTAGCTACCTTCTTGAATCCCATAAAATCTAATATAAATCTCCAGTTTCACTGGAACTGAACAAGATTTGAATCTTGTCAAGCTTCCTATTCTGTCATACAACCTTAAACAAGGAATTACTGCATGGACACGTAGGACTCTGCGTGCACTTTTTCCGGTCATCCTTCAGTAAAATATAATTTCTAAGATGCACATGCATCAGCAATATGTTTTGCAGAATTTTTAAAATGAAACCATTTTCATGTGCATATATTAAAGAGAAGAAACATTCAATACATGACTACTTGTTGATAAAAATCTAGTGAGCGACGCATGTTCTAGCTGTCTCTCCCATCATTCATCAATATTCACAATGAAATAAATAACATACGGGCTACAGCTTTGTGCAACATTTTAGGAGAAGAACAGGAAAAGACGCAACAAATCTATTTTCCTTTGCCTGCATAGGTGGATTTCCTCACCTTGCTTCCAGTTTGAGTTGGATTAGCAGCACCTTTTGCTTTAAGCTCGGGTTTGTCTGTTTCTACTTTGATTCTCCTTTCATCTCTTTTCATCCTCTGTTTGTGAAGTTTTTCTTTTGCGGAATACGTACTTGCTCCATGCCTATCAATACTTTGATCACTGCTTTCCCATGTAAGTTCACGATGACTTGGCCTAGAAGAGGCATCTGATGCCATGGAATCATCACTCTTACCATTGGCATCGTCATCATCGTGGTCATAGCCATAATAATATTTGTTGCACTCATCTCCTTGTTCATCATTACTATGATCATCATCATCTTCATCATAGTTATATTTTTCTTTGACTGGAGAGCCAATATACATTGTCCACCCTGATACACTGCTGCCATACTCTTCTTTACTTCCTAGGATTTTGGAGTGATCCATCGAGGTACCTAGATTAACAGGATAGAATAGAAGAGCACATAACATAAATCAACACAAACAACCTAGTATTTGGTCGGAAACTTGATAGATATTTTATACAAACTGCAACATCCAATTTTCCTTACCTGGGAGTTAGACTTGAATCTGTGTCTATCTGGGTTTCGCCCTTCATCAACTCATAGGACAAAGGAAATACATGTATCTCACAGTTTCACTCACACAACCCACCTCAATATTGAATTGGCAGAGTAATTTTACGACCTGACAATCCTATCTCCATTGTTTCTTTGAATTTAAGCACTAGAAGTCAAGCTTTTGGAGATAGAAAAGATGAAATGCATCTAATAAGTAATAACTATGGATAAAGATCTATATTCTTAAATATGAAAGAACTGAGCTGTTTTCTTGGCCATTTTGAACTTTTTACTTGTTTGTCTCTCTCATAAATGAAGACCAGCTTTTCAAGGTGGAAAATCAGATGAGCCCCACTGAAGAAACAAGAGAGATTATAAGACCTAATATCTTAAGTGCCTCTTTACTGTTCATTTATATTTCCACACCATTAATTCTGTGTTTAGTCATCAAGAAAGAGAAGCCTTTTTCTGTAAAAATGCAGAGAACCCAACTGGGGTTTGGAATTTTGTATCAGGTTGGATGGAATGAGGTTGTTGAGAGGTCTTTTACTTCTTTTCTCAGTCTCTTCATGATGCAGGCTTATTATGTCTTTTGTGATATTGGAGGAAGATCAGTTATTAAACAGTAACTTCCTCTATTAATGAGTGACACTTGAAATTAGTCACATAGTGTGATGTGAGTACTATATACATGTCCTAAGAACAGCTAATTAACTGTTGCTAATAACTTTTAAAGACTCATTATGCAAACATTTCATCTGCCCCTATTGCTTAAGATGTGTCTTATTTCACCTAATTATGTGAAATTGTTAATTTTTTCCTAATTAATCTTCATTGATTTTGTTATCTGGGTGCATCATCATTCATGACTCATGAGGAAGGAAAGAAAGTTGGAGGAAGTTAAACATCCTTGTCCATCAACCCTCATCAGGTAGGCTCCTTATGTTTCCCCAATCTCAATTCTTGTGTTCTGACTCGTTAACTTTACTTGTTGGGGTTAAACATGTGAGGAAGATACTTGTTTCTTTTTTATTAGTGAGGACTTCCTTTTGGGGTTGTATCTGTCCTTCCTTGCTCTTGGTTTAGAGGATCCCATGTGCATATATTTATGTGATGGATCCCTCTCATGCATACTTGAATATCATGCCATAAAAATGTGGAGAATTTTCATCCATTTGTTTGGTCTAACATGTGTTTTCTACGATTCATATAAGACAACATTATAACACAACATTACACGTTTTTTTTTAAAATTTGTTTGTATATTAATCCGTAACATAAAGTCAAATACGAGTAGAATTGTAAAGAGAAATGAAATTGATTTACTATGAAAGAGTGCCTGTTATGGGGTTATGGGGTAGCTTTGAATAGCAATTAAATAGTCTTTAAATGCCATTGCCATTAAAACTGTATTTTGCTTGTTGATAACGGGAAATACTTCAATATATCTAGGGTATACGTCCAAACCACTTAAACCATGTCTTAAAGCTTTTCTCATTGATCAAACACTATTTTTTGTTTGTTGGTTTGTTGGTATCTGTGTTTTAAAAGTGCTCCTGACTGACTAAAAAAAAAAAAAAAAAGGTGATTGTTTTAGGATCCCATGAATAGATTATAAAGAGTTGCCTAAAATTGTTGGCACAACAAATCAAAATTAGTGCAGGTAGGGACTCTTATTTCTGGCAGAGAAAAGTTTGGCCATTTTAAACATAATCACATGATGTGTTTGGTATTTTGATAAAATGACAATTTGTTAGAAATGTTAGATTAGACCATTACTTAAACGTTGTGTCCTTTTCAAGTTTATCTTCATGATACATCATTTCATAATAATCTCCCATCTCATTGAATACTTTAGATAATCATTATTATTCTGTCTCGATGTAGATACTGTTTATTACATTCATTGTTTTCATTTTCATATACTATTTATTATATGAAAAATAAATATTATTTTCATGAATTAATTATACAATGGCCTTCTACTGCCTAATTTTGAATATTGAAGTCACAAGATCATTTATCATGATGAATGCATTTTGTTTATATTTTAGCAAAATGAATTATTACTAGCAAGTCATTCAAATTTTGTTAGAATTTTGGCTGTCAAATTGTCAGCCTGTGTGACAAGTTGTAGATTATTATTCAATAACATATCAAAAGGGCATCCTTGTATTGTTGATCTTCTTTGATTGAAGTTTTCAAGTGTCAAAAGGGTCAGACTAATCCAAGTCCAATCTGGAAACAGCCCGGCCCTGCTGGCCTGAAACTATAAAATCCCCATTAGACATCCAAAATCGGGCTGGACCTCAATAAAATATTATGTGGGCCGAGTCCAATAGCCAGAGTACAGGGACGGGGTAGGGTGGAGACTTGAAATCCTGTAACCGTACCAAAATTAAACCAGGGATTGAAAAAAAATACTGTCCTCATACCCAACTTAAATGGTACGGTTAACTTTCTCTAATGGGTCATCGGACCAATAGGTAATTTTGACATCCCTAACCAGAAGTGCTAGAGCTCTAGTTCATCATACAATTGAAGTTCATAAGGTCTCAATTTGCTCTAAACATGTTAGGTTTTGTTGTTTACTTTCTTAATTTACTCTAAAGATCATTCAATAAATTCGTCTTTTTTTTCTCACTTATTGTCGTGTTTTCAAATAGCACTACCAACACGAACGCACAAAATTGCTAATCGAACTCAAATTACGATTCGAATGTAACCATCTAAAAATGGTCATCCAAGGTTCTTCTTCTCCGGTGACAGCCCAGAAGTTTATGTCAGATGGGTTCTTCTTCGTCCAACGCACAAATATGATTTGTTTTTCTTTGAATTTTATCGGAACAAAATGAATTCACATCTGTGTTCAAAAAACAAAAAAAAACAAAAAAACGAATTCACCTCTACTTGAAAATATTTTATTAATTTGATCTTGTAAAAAAAATCTATCAATTTTATTAAAAATACTTTATTTTATTTTATTTTTATTTTAGGTATGAATGAGCTATCATTCATCCACTAATTTCCAATTTGATTATGTAATCGAAACTATTTATTAAGTGTTAAGCTAAGACATGTCACACAATTACAAAGGTAAAGAAGTCACATGATATATATTTTTGATGATTTAATTATATATATAATTTTAACATTAAATTTGACTGACTAATACAAAGTTTTGCTTGCAAACAAAGAAAACTTTCAAGCAACATTACAGGTAGAAAATATCAGATTGGTGGTGGCCGGTAACAAGTAAGCAACCCCTCAGAGCTTTGGGTAGCCCCCAACTTGAAGCATATTTTCAGAGCTTCGGGTCAAGGGTGAGCTTTGGGTCAATGGTGACTTGAAGCACAATTTTATTTTTATTTCATTAAAAATGGCCATAATTAATTTTTTTTACCAAATTTATTTCTATCATTTATGTGTTTAAACAAGAGAGAAAATCAAAGCTAACCATTGAAAATATTAAACTTTTGTTAGTAACCACTTTTGAAACTTTAATTGTTAATAACCACTTTTTAAAAAAAAAATCAGTGTATGTCCGTATATTACTAGACTACCCCTAAAAATAGTTTTTTTTTTTTTTTTTTTTAACATCGAAGCAAACTTAAAATCACAACTAAATTGAAATGTCTAAACTTGAAATCATGACTAAATTGAAATGTTCAAACTTGAAATCTGGACTAAATTGAAATTTTCCCCTTCTTCTTCTTCCTCCTCAAATTAGGTTTTTTATTTTTTTTTTTATTTATTTTTTTTGCAGACCTTTCGCCAATGGAAATAGAGGAGAGAGACAAGAGAGGCTGAACGTCACCTGGTCGTCGACGAACCAGTGACACAGTGCTTGACAAACCACGGCACCGCTGGTTCGTGAAGGTCGTGTGACGACGTCCGACACAGCCTAGAAAATTCGGCGACGACTCCAACAATAGGCGACAGAAATGGAGAGGAGAAGAGAGAGAGAGAGAGAGAGAGAGAGAGAGAGAGAGCAAAGGAGAGAAAAAGAAAAGAGAGAGAAGAGAAAGTATGTGTTTTGGGGATAGTTTTTATATTAGGGCTTTCCAGTAATTTCTTAAAAACATGGTTATTAACAATTAAAATTATGTTTGTGGTTAAAAACAAAATTTGTATGTTGTATGTGGTCATTTTTAGCAATTTCCACTTCACACAATGTGTTGTACTCTTTTTTTCTTTTCTTTCTTATTTTTTATTTTGTATCCTTGGTTGGTAACCGGTAAGTTTGAATAAACGGTAATATATATGGTTGGTGAGATTTAAGTTGAGTATTTTGGGACATTTTTGTAACTTTTTAGCTAGAAGGGATAATTATGCAAATTGACCTCCAAAAAGTGTTTTTTCAAAAAGTACAGGTAGGGCATGTGCTCCACTTGTACTTAAGCTGGGTCCACCAGTGTAGAAAATCTTCAATAGGACGGTCTCATTGCCACTTAGTGAGACCGTCCCAATGAGATTGCATCATTTATATCGAGAACGTAAGTATATATAATTAGACTATAATTTGGTGTAATCTCATTAAATAGTCTCACCAGGTGATAGTGAGACTGTCCCATTGAAGATTTTCTCCCGCCAGTGACTAGTGACGTCACTCTCTTTACTGGTGTCCACTCGTCGTCCTCCAAAATCTTATCCCTCTTTTCTCTCACCTTCCTCTTTTTGAAAAGGTAGCTTCGCTATTCTTCTTCTTTTTTAACGACGTCTCTTACTACCGATATCGACTCGTTGAGAAGTCTGCATCTTCTCTCTCTACGCGAGATTATCTAGCTTGAACCATTATTGGAGGATAAATTAAAATAAGGGGATTTTGGTACTTTTGCCCTTGGAATGATTAGCAACAATTAAACTATTGGATGTGATTAAAAACAATCTTTTAACAAAGTTGAAGGGATATTTATGTAAATTTCCTATTAACCCCTTCTACATCCTTCAATCACTCAAACGAGAACCTGTTTGATTTTTCCACTAAACACTTGATGACACTTAACATGTGTCATTAAGTTGTTTTGTTTGATTTTTAAGTTATAAAACCATTAAATCAACTTCTAAAACCACTTTTTATGAAAAGTGAAAATTCAATTTTCCACTTAATGAAAAATAACTTAAATATATATCAATTTATTACTTCCAAATTTATCCTTATAAATCTTATTTATTTCCGGTTTTCTCTTCTCTCTCACCCTTTAACCATATTATTATTTTTTTTTCTTCTTACTATTTAAAAACTTTAGTCTTCTTACCACTTTAATATATATATATATATATATATATTTGATAGAAATATAGATTTCATTATAAATTTGTTGTTATATTATTATTCCACATATATAGTATACATATTGTACAGATTATTAATGACTGACTTTAATCTATTGTTATTTCTTAAACTAAACTTCAGTTAACTTGTTCAATTATTATTATTTTTTTTTTGAAAGATTGTTCAATTTTTATTCTCTACGGGTTATATTTTATATGGTATTTTTTTAATTATAAATTTGTTATTATATTTTTTATTCCACATATATAGTATAAATATTGTACAGATTATTAGTTACCGACTCTAATCTATTGTTATTTCTTAAACTAAACTTCAGTTAACTTGTTCAATTTTTATACTCTAAGGGTTATAATTAAATTATTGTTTTAGTTATCTTTAATGTATTAAAATATAAATATATAACAAATAATAGTTGGAAATGATTAGATGTACAAGTATTTATTTTAAGATATTTGTAACTTTAAAAAAAAAGAGCTTCTTTTAACAATCCAATTTATTTTTTTTTTTTCATTTTACACTATTTTTCTAAAGACACTCCATTATCAAAATTTAAATATAAAAAAATTTTAAAGGCACTTCATTTTGTTCCAATTTTTTTTTTTTTTTTTTTTTATTTTTTGGCACTTCTATTTTAAAGACACTCCATTTAAAAAAAAAAAAAAAAATTCTTAAGACACTCCATTTTATTTTAATAAAAGTTAGGACGAACCATCGTAGCTTTTGGATTCATCCGATGGGTAATTGTTTTTGAATTAGATTATTATAAAAAAAAATTATCTCTCCTAAACCATTATATTAAATATTACATATTAAACACTCTTTTCTAAATTTTTAATTACTATATTAAACTCTTTCTCCTCCAATACATATCTCTAATTTTTTTATCTCTATTCTTTCTCAAACAAAACTAATAGTTAAGAAAAAAAAAAATTTACCAATAAACTTGATTTTTAGGAACAGTGCATATGTATAAATTATATATATATATATATATATATAAATAAAAATAAATAAATAAATAAACTCAAAAAACAAGTACCCTGTTTTTCAAAAAAAAAAAAAAAATCGAAATATGAAAATGCTTTTTGTTACTTTTGTGGTATGTGATTGTCTAGAAAACTTTAATTCTTTCATTAGTCTTATAAATTTTGAGTTTAATCGAATCTAGTTACAATATACTGTCTACCAGTAGGTTTTTCTGAATTTCCCTAACAAGCGGCACCTTAGTCTAAACAGGGTACTTATAGATTTACCATCCATTAGACAGACAATGACCTTAAGCCAAGAATCAACATCTATTTTATATATGCAGGATCCTCAACTAGAGGCAAGCATAGAGCATACTAAGATTTCAGATATCTCAACTAGAGGTAACCTGAGATGATACAGACTGTGACTGCCGTCAGAAATTAAAGAGGTCATTTTCCTCATGCAAGCCTCAAAGAAAACCTCGCAAACCTGACCACCCAGACAGTCCCTGGACTGATCTACCTCCTATTGAGACTACCCATCTTTCCATATATAACAGAGCAATATAAATCCTACTTTCTGAAGGACTCCTTCCTTTTGAACCTAAACCTCTGTCCGTTCCTCTTCCGCATGCCATCCCTTGCTATATGGCTTCGAATTATGATCATGACTTTCCTCTTCTTGAACCTACATCTAACCCTGAGAAAACAAGATTTTTCAACCATTTGTTCAATCCACTAAAGTCCTGTCTGATGGATCTCTCAAACATCCTTCACAGGCTAAACAAGTCCTCAATTGGCAATCTCATAATGCCAAGATCCAGAATAGAGTCCTCAACTCTATTGATCAGAAGATTAACCGAGTCTCCCACTGCGCTTCTCAATAAGAAAACCATCTCCATTGTCTTGACTCAGTCTTCAGAAACCTATTCACAGACCTCCAAACCAAAATCCAAAAATTGGACTCAGAGCTCCTCTCATACATCAGACGTGGTTACATTGGTCCTGATTTCGACCGAAAGGAAAGAGAAATCAGCTTAAACAACAGCTTGAACAGATGCATAGAGACTATTCTACTCATATACCTCCACTTTTTGTTCCACAGTTGTATCCTTCACCACAATCTATGTTCTTTCCATCATCACCTCCTCGTGCAACATCATCTACTGATACATCACAATCTTTTAAATCTACTGGAGAACTTTTCCGGAAGTATCCTCCCCTTTCTCCTCCTAAAAAACACTCCTCTAGGAAACCCTCTTCCTCTAGAAAAAAGAAACAACTCTTTTACAGAACATGATAATAAGTCAGCCTTATACAGCTCTGTTCCTATGACACATGCATCCAAAGATGATTCAGAATCCTTCTCTAATTCTTCCTCAGAATCGTCTTGGCATGTTAGTCTTACTCCATCTGCATTGTCTTCAACCTCTGACCAAATTGCTGATCTTACTCAATTCTTCATGGCATCCAGAACAGGCCCCTAACCTTCCACTCGGACTTATGATTCACCTGAAGAATGTGAAATCTCTACTGGCCCAACCGCTTTTGTTGAAGAACCTCCAAATTCTCTGATCCCTAACCGCCCTCCTACCAAGCCCATAAATGGTCTTTGGTTTGATCTTACTAAGTCTCCAACCACCTAGAGAAAAAAGATTTCTGAAATGAGTGCTTGGCTTGACCTTTAATTAGCCAAATCTGAACAAAACCTTGAATCCATCATGCAAGAATTTGTCTCCTGCTTTGTTGGTTCTCTCAGAGATTGGTATCAGGCCCTTGGAGAATACCGACAACTTCAATTTGTTAGGTCCGCAATAGCATCCAATGCCATGGGTATCATATTCCAAGAATTCCTTGGCGATTCTTCCCAGTTCTATAAACAAGCTCGACAGGATTTCTTTGACATGAAGTGATGTTCTCTCCGCTGCAAAGACATTGACTTTCATTACAAAAGAATGTCTTCTAGATTCCACATCCTTGGTGGAATCAATGATCCGAGTTTGAAACATGTTTACCTAAGTTCTCTTCCTCAAGAACTCCAGAATGATCTTTAATGCAGGCTTGACACTTCCGGCAAATCCATCGCAGACACTACTCTAGGTGAAATCCATATGTACACCATTGGTGCCTTAGACAAGTTATGTGCAACCCATAAGATCTTCTCTAAGATGCTATGCGAAGGAAAAAAATATGACTCCCAATGCAAGCAACATTCGCATCATATCAAATGCAAATATGCAGAGATGTGTACTTGCAAACCCAAAAAGAAAAAACATTTTCATACTCCCGAACACAAAAGGCCTAAGAAGTTTAAATACTTTAAAAAGAAATCAAAACGTTCTTAGAATAAATCCCAGAAATGCTTCATTTGTGGGTAGAAGGGACACTATGCAAAGAAATGTCCCAAGGCAAAATCAGCAAAGCTAATTCGACAACTCGAATAGGTCGCAAACGTCGTCCCCTCTGATGCTGATCTTGAGTCTATCTTCTCTGAACAAAAAGGTGTTGACAACAATACCACCTTCGTCCTCCATGATACTGACTCTACCTCTTCCTTAGACACTTCAGATTTTTCTGACTCTAACATCCTCGACTCCTATCAGGCTATCCCAGTTGACTCCTCATCTGGACCTCACGTCCTTATATAGATACTGCCTAAAAGATTCTCTAAGCCTATTGATGTCATCGCCTATATTGATACTGGTTCTCATACCACAATGATGAACCCTAAAGTTCTTCCTCCTACAGTCTGGAAGTCTAATCTCCGTTACTTCAAAGCAGTTGACGATCAGATTATTACTACCAATCTGATTTCCAAGAACAAAATCGGCATCAAGCTCTTTCCATCTTACACTTACTGGACACGTGTCATTGGCACACTCTTATTTGATAAAGATATCCCAATTGGTTAGGATGTTTACTGCCAATGCATATCCCTCCGGATTCTTCTCACTGGCATTAGATTCAAATAGGACTTCAAAGCTTTTTCTGCTGTTCCCAAGATCTTTCCTCTCTTTGATATCCAGCCGCATTTCCATCAAATTCAACCGAAGCTGTTACAGCTTTGTGCAAACAACCATACAGATTTTCTCCATTCTTCTCCACTATGGAAAAATCCAGACTTCTTCATCCACTTACCTTTCAAATTAAATGAAGATGTCAATCCTACCAAAGCCTCACATTCTGGCATGTCTCCCTTAGACCTCCAACTGGCAACTATTGAATGTAATGAACTCCTTCGACAAGGTTTAATCGAACCTACCTCCTCACTATGGGCCTATTAGGCCTTTTATGTCCAAAAACGTTTAGAAAAAGTCAGGGGAAAGAAGCGACTAGTCATTGACTATAAACCTCTAAACCTCTTTCTCAGAGATGATAAGTTTCCAACTCCAAACACGAATACGTTGTTCTCACAGTTGCCTGGTGCAACCGTCTTCTCCAAGTTTGACCTCAAAGGAGTTTTCTGGCAGTTAGGAATTCATTCAAATGATAGATGCAAAATAGTGTTCTGTCTCCCGAACGCCCAATACCAGTGGACGGTTTTGCCCTTTGGTCTCAAAACCCCCCTCCTTATTCCGAAAGGCTGCCACCAGGATATTCTACCCTCTTCTCCACTCTACCTTGATGTACATTGATGACATCTTACTGTTCTCTTCTGATGAGTCCTCTCATAACCACCTCCTTCATCAATTCCATCAAATTGTCGATCAGCATGGTATCATGCTTTCAGAAAAGAAAAGTGTGATTGGTCAAACACAAATTGACTTCCTTGATATGCACATATCTGACGACCAGTATCATTCTGGTCCTCATCTAGCGGTCTAATTACTAGACTTTCCTGATTCCCACCTCACTACCAAGCAGGACCAACAGTTCCTTGGCATCATCAATTTCATTCATGATTTCCTACCTCAAGTTAGCTGCTACACTTTTGTCTTCTCTTCACTCTTGAAGAAGGCATATCCACCTTGGGATTCTTCTCATACCGATGCGGTTACCCAGCTCAAGGTCATGGCTCAGTCGTCGCCAGCCTTTACTATTCCCTCCACCGGTCACCTCATCTTTCAGACCGACGCTAGTGACCCTTACTGGGGTGCTGTCCTTCTCGAAGACAGGGAATGGAAAATAAATTACTGTGGCCACGCTAGTGGTCAATTCAAAGTCGCCCAACAACACTATCACACTGTTTACAAAGAGATTCTTGCAGTCAAAAGTGGGATTCAAAAGTTCAATTTCCACCTCAGAACAAATCACTTTACTATTGAAATGGACAACTCGTCATTTTCCAAAATCCTCGAGTTCTGCAACAAGATTCCTCCCAATCATCAACTGTTGAGACTAAAGGACTAATTTGCTAGATATGACTTCACTGTCAAGCACGTGAAGGGCCAACATAATATAATTGCTGATATGTTATCCAGACCCACTCATGTCTATCTCATCACCTCATCCAAAGTCATTCCTCTCATCTACATGGCTTCTTCCTCAAAAGCATCGTCATCCTCTCCTGCTCTAGCGATCAAAGATTTCCCACTAGAACTCTTAGCAAACTTACCTCCTAACCAACAGCCCTCACCAACACAGATTCAAGACTTCGCCAAGTCCTATCTCTCTGTTTATCTTTCTCGGATCAAAAGTCAAGGAGTCAAACACGACTTCACCAATCCCAGTCGATCCTTTCTAGATCCTTTCCTTATGCCTCCATTCATCTACTTCTCTCTAGAAGTTCTTTGGTTTTTATGGTGTTTGTCTGTCCTCTACCATCATGCTTTTGTGTTTCCCCTAGAGCCGTTATATCTACACCTCAATGATCCCATTCACCATAACTCCCTTCTCTGTACGTTCTTGCAATGGTTTGATTCACTAACTTACTGGAGAACTGAGCTCACTAAGCTCATGGGAAATTATAACCTATGGAAACTTGACCATGACTCAGCTGCTGATGTTTCATGTATACGGATTCTCAACCGATCCTACCGTTTCAACCCTCACAAACGACTACTTTGGTCGACCAACATCTGTTACGAATGGCACACCACTTATGACTACCCCAAGTGGTATCCTCGTAACCTCCAGACTGCTCTCCTCAACTTTCTATGTGATGTTAATGGAGTCTCCACTGATAAATGTTTCATCGTTCCAGCTGTTTCCAGAAACCCCTCTCTGAGCCGACACTCCTACATGGTTGATTCTCAAGATCCAATGGACTTCGCCACATGACCTTGTCTTATCTGTGGAGCCCAAGACTTAGATGATGATGACCACGTG
This sequence comes from Acer negundo, assembly GCA_035582765.1. Classification (NCBI taxonomy): domain Eukaryota; kingdom Viridiplantae; phylum Streptophyta; class Magnoliopsida; order Sapindales; family Sapindaceae; genus Acer; species Acer negundo. Next base: position 9,497,078 of record CM069239.1, on the reverse strand, counting down.
AATTACAACCTGCATAGCCCGTGATCTTCCCACTGATTAGTCTTCAAGCTTATCTGCCACCTGTCAGGTAGAACCTTATCTGTGTACTATTACATTAATAATTGTGAGTAATAATTCACTGATGTCTGCCACCTGTTAGACAATGCTTTCCTGTATGCTTTAATTATTAGATTCCTGTCGGCCACCTGTTAGGCCCCGCTTATCTTTATTTACTGCTTGGTTTGTTTGTTTCTGGTTCCTTCTCCTATAAAAGGAGCAACTCCTCTCGTTGTAAAAATCATCAGATCATTTTATAAAATATCAGAATGTTTTATAATCTCTTAGCTTTCTAAACTTCTTCCTTCTTTCTTCTTCAATGAGTCTCTATTAGATAAGAAACAGTCTGTAATCATCTCAGGTTACCTCTAGTTGAGATATCTGAAATTTTAGTATGCCTTATGCTTGCCTTTAGTTGAGGATCAGACATATCATAAAAGAGATGTTGATTCTTGGCTTAAGGTCCTTGTCTATCTAATGGATGGTAAATCTGTAAGTACCCTGTTTAGGCCAATGTGCCACTTGTTGGGGAAATTCAGAAAAACCTACTGGTAGACAGTACAAGGCTTTCTGCCACCCGCTTGGTATCAGAGCCTCTCTTCCTAGAGTCCAGGAAGATTGAGTTAGACTATTTTACTATCAAGTAGAGACTTTATTGTTGAAGGAAGGAATTTGTTATCATGGCTTTAAACATTTCTTCTAGTGTGTTATCTTCTGTTAGGTTATCTTCTTCTGTTTCTTTACCTCCCACAATCAGACGAACCCAGTCTCATAGAATACAAGACCTTATAGAGTATACCCATATTCCTGATTCTGAACAAATTAACGAAACCTCTCTTCCTTTACTCAACCCTTACAATATTTTTAAAAGAGACAAATCTCTTACTAGACGAGTCAATCATCTCCTCCGTCTCAGAGCCCCTCCTGTCAAAGATTACATACAATCCACCAGTCTAGACAACTATCTAGTTCCTGCTACTACTGCCGAACAATACATCAACCTTGAAATCGATAAAAAAATGATCGACCAATGGATCCAAGATAGATATTCACATCTCCATGTTGGAGCCGTACAAATCATCCTTACCCTTCATGGCCGAAAAGGTTTTTCAGTCACAGCCCGTGTTGCCTTACTCAACACCATTTACAGAGAATATGAGCATACGGTTATTGGTACATGCTTGTCCACCCTCCATGCTGATAGTATATATCTTACATACTACCCCAACTTCAACATCCCTTTACGGGATCGGAACCTCCACAGCTGCTTAAAAGTTCAACTCCAGATTTTGAGCATCTCAATGCTTCCCGAGTCTTACATGGCCACTCTCCACCACCAGATCACCTACCGCCTACAAGATCATGCCCTTGATCTTCCTATTCCTGGCCACTCTGGAGACACTATCTTCATCAGAGCTGAACGGGAAGATGAAGTTCCTACCATTACCCAGATTCCCAAACAGTTGCCTAGAGAAAAGCTTCTTGAAATCATGCCGCTTGAGTGGATCACCAATTATGAAAAGGTTTTCCTGGATTCAACTCTTGCAATTGTTTTAGACTCGAAACATATTAGAAAGTCAGATGGTTCTGTCAAAACCATTTATGAACCTTTATCCAAACCTAAGACATCTGCCAATGCTTCTGCCTCTCCAATCTTTCACTCCCTCATGATCAAACCGGTGATAATTGAAGATAACATCCCGATCCACAACTTCCAAGCTGACGGGTCACCCATCTACACCGACAAGATCAATGGCCACTTTATCTGGGATGATGATCCTGATATGTGTGACCCAGACTGCGACTGCCATCAGAAATTAAAAAGGTCCTTTTCATCATGCAAGCCTCAAAGAAAACCTCGCAAACCTGACGACCTAGATAGTCCATGGACTGGTCTACCTCCTATTGAGATTACCGATCTTTCCATTTCTCCAATTAGGACCGTCTTGATTTTATAATTTTAAAACGTCCAACCGTAACCACACATTCACAGTGGACTCACGGACCCACAGCCCCATATTAACAATACTCACACCCAATATGAATGTGTGGCTGTGGTTGTACGTCTTTAACTTATAATTTCAGGACGTCCTTACCAGAGAATCACCCTATATATATTACTGTTTGTAAAAAACTAAAATATTCATAAGTTTTTCTTTAACTATTAATCAGAGATTAATTGAGAAAATATAGAGATAGGATATATATATATATATATATATATATTTTGAAAAATGGAGAGAAAGTGTAATTAGGAGAGAGTGTTTAATATGATAGGAACATATTTAGGAGAGAGAATTTAATACGTAATATTTAATATAAAGATTTATGAGAGAGAATTTCTTTTTATAATAATTTAATTAGTTTGGAGTGTCTTTAAAATTCTTTTGTCTTGTTTAGTAATTTTAATTCAAGTTAAAATTGTTATTAATTAAAAAAAAAAATTGGATTGTAAATAGATAATTTGTGGATTGTAAGGAGAAGCTCTCCTTAAAAAAACAAATAACTTATCTCTTATATTCAGTTTTCAGTGAAAAAAAAAACATTGTTTTTCAATTTTAGTTTTCCGTCACTACTCACTATTCAGTCTTCAGTACAATTCAACACTGTCTTAAAACGAAAAATCAAACGTAACCTTAAATAATAAAGTTCTTTCTAACTCCAGATCGGCATGTGGCATGGCACACTTTAATTTGTACCTCTTGTAGCATGTGCAAGTGCAACTAAACTACTTTTGGCTTTTGAGTTGTAAAATTTAAGGGGAATACTATCTACCTTTTCCATTTACCTTTTTCACTTGTCTTTTTCACTCATTATTTGATACGTATACCCTTTTTCATTTAATAAAAAACTTTCACTTTTTGTTATAAAATTTATTTACGTCTTCACCCCTTATTAATGAAAAGATAGAAGTAGCCATCGAGGGTAAAAATATAAATAAGCTTTGTAGCAAAAAGTAAGAGTTTTTTATTAAATAAAAAAAATGTATATGTGTCAAATAATGAATGAGAAAGACAAATGGGAAAGGTAGATAGCATTCTCCAAAATTTAATATTTTAGCAATTAGTTATTGTAATAATGTTCCACGTTATGATATTACTGCAATTTGTGTTCATCATTAACATATAAATCTATTTTTTTAACTATTAATCATTAGTATTTAATATATATGAATATACAGAAATGTTCAAGTCAGTGCATATTGATATAACTTCATCCGAATGTTGGATGTGTACCATTAGATTTATATATTTTAACTCAAAGTATATACACTTATCAAAACTTCTCCATAATCAATGGTCCATATGCATGTTTACTGACTAGAATGGGGCCGTATGTAAAGATATATATAATTTAACAAAAATGTTTGGATAGTTATATAAATGTCGGCCACGTGGCGATTGGACAAGTAAGTTGAGACCACACGGTCTGGAATCTGAATAGTGGACGGTATTTTGAGTTGGGGTTGTACGCAAACACTACACAACACAATCACTACACCAACAACTCTAAACCCTTCACTTCGAACATGTCGCAGAAGGGCAAATGCGTCAAATCAAATTAATTTAGCAGTACCAAATTTTCGAATATTCAAATCCAACTAGCAACAACGATAAAGTTTGAAATCTAACGTGAAAACTAAAAACAGTAAATCCATCTCAAGTAGAGTGAGTGTGGGTTGTGTTTGTGTTTGGGTTTGGGATCCGCCCCAGATTTCTCATTTTGGAATGGATTTCATTAAACGCTTCAAGTTTCTTGATTGGGAGCAAGAATCGTATCCAGCTTATGAGGAATTCATGATTCTTCCCCTTTTTGCTCTATTTTTTCCCACTGTTCGTTTTTTGCTTGAAAGATTCGTGTTCGAGGTAATTTCCAAAGACCCATATAGGATTTTGAGTTTTATTTGATGGGTTGTTTTTCTTTTTGTTGTTTTTACAATGAATAGATTATTGTCAATCAATTGAAGGGAATAGTATTACAGTTTTTTGGTTTTTGTTTTGGTTTGATGAAGCATAACTTGATGCGGATCATATGTTGGGTTCACTTAGAATCTTTATCTCTTTTGCTAATCAATTCTAGAAAAATTGAAGATCTAGTATTTAATAACATGTTTGTGTTTTGTTCTTATCAGTTTAGAATAGGAAAGGGGGTAGACATTATAATTCAAATAGAGTGTTAGGCTATTTTTGTTCTATCTTAACTAATTTACAATTGAGCTTGAGCTTCACTAACTTATTAAGCTCCCTAGGTAGCTCTGTACTTTAGGCCAGGTTCACTGAGCAAGCTTATTGCTTTTGGATATTGAGCTGATGAGCTTGAAATTTAATCTATAGTACTTAGCATTTTGATGAATGATAATCCAGGCTCGTGGCTGCTGTTTAAACTTTCCAACCTTAGAACTTCCTAATTTTCACTATTGTATAAACAAGATTGTTCAGTGATTGGATACTTGAAAATTACTTGGACGATGGTGTGAGTTACAGACTATAGAAGGATTTTTGTGTTTGTTTGTTGTAAACCTATAAAAATTCATAAGTTAAAAATGATGAAAAAGACTTCTCCAAATTATATGCATTTTGAAATACTTGTATCAACAGGATACTATTCTGCTATAATTCCTACAATGAAGATCATTTTGTTAGTATAATTACAAATACACATATTAGAATAGAAGAAGTGACATCATATGCTTCTTGCAAATTGTTTAGCTAATTACAGCAATTTTCTGACATCAATTAAAGAACAAACCTTTCTATGCCCCTGTCCTTGGCTCTCTCCTCCCCCTCCTCCAAAATCTCGTGTCCTGATTATTGCGCTTATTTTTTCCTCATCAGAATCGTCAATATTTGGTTTGCACATCTATGATGTTGCTGAAGGTTTATACACATTCGGTAAATTAATGTTGTGCCGTTGGATATATCACGCCAATTTTGAATTCTCACAGTTTTAATTGTCTTTGTGACATAAGTTTTAGATTGTAAAATGTATTAGGTAATATTATGTATTTTAGCCTGTGTACAAGAATATAACTCATCTTCTATTTTCTTGCTATATCTCTGAGATGAAAGACGATTCATATCTACTGTTGATACTTGAACACTTTTGTTTTTTTAATTGCTTTCATTTGCACTTTCTTTTTTATTTTCTATTTACAGCAACCAGTATATTGATGAATGTGTTTTTTTTTAAAAAAAAAAAAAAATGTTTGTGACTTATTTCTTCTATGAACTCGGTCCCATTTTCCTTGTTGAATCTCATTTCTAAACACTTTTATTTTTCCCTTTCTTTCATAAAATTATTATGTGTGCCTGAATTTATGTCCTTGATGCAGAAAGTGGCAACAAGATTGATTTTTGGAAAGGGGCATCAGACGCTTATAGTTGATGCAAATGAGAGGAAAAAAAAGATAAGAAAATTCAAAGAATCAGCCTGGAAATGCGTGTATTACTTTTCTGCAGAGATTCTGGCTCTGTCTGTAACTTATGATGAGCCTTATTTTATGAACACTAGATTTTTTTGGGTGGGGCCAGGAAATCAGTCGTGGCCTGATCAAAAAATCAAGTAAGATGTTCTTAATTATAGTGCATTTGTTCACATTGCTTTACTCTACCGTTGTAGATGAACTCTTACTTTAAACAAAGTGAAGATCTCTTCTTTTTAACTCAATTGGGCTATTATTGCATCACAGGTTGAAGTTGAAGGGGTTATATATGTATACTTCCGGATTTTATACATACTCTATATTTGCTCTGATATTCTGGGAAACACGGCGTTCTGACTTTGGAGTGTCCATGGCTCATCATGTTGCAACTCTTATTCTAATTGTGCTGTCATACGTAGCTAGGTATGCTGTAGTTGAGTTATGTTTTTGCAGCTTGTTCTTTTTCTCTTGATTAGGTGGTTGGTTGACATGAAGTGTAGTAGGGCCTTCTTAAAGAAGTAATTGTGCTATTCTTATAATTATAATACTAAATACAGAAAACTATATGGGTCCCATTTACATTTATGATACAAATATTTTGGTCATTGTACTCATGGGTTAATATATTTAACAATATTCTATTATCTATTACATCTACTTCCTGCAGATTTGCTCGAGTTGGATCGGTCGTTCTAGCACTTCATGATGCCTGTGATGTGTTTTTGGAGGTGGGGAAGATGTCCAAATACAGTGGAGCTGAAGGAGTTGCCAGCTTTTCATTTGTTCTTTTTGTTCTGTCTTGGATTGTACTTCGCCTCTTATACTACCCTTTCTGGATCCTTTGGAGTACAAGGTTAGCACACATTGATTCCTGAATTATGTGTTCCTTCATTCTATAGTTGTTGGATTTGCTTAGGTCCTACATGTTCATCTTGTAGGTTTAACATTAATTTGGTTGATTCAACCTTAAATTGATATCAAAGGTCTCTTTATCAAAATTATAAACCAATCATGCATTACGAGTTTTATTGCATTAGTTGAATAATGATGTCCAATTTGTCACTCTTGAAAGTTTCCCCTTTTTTCTGTACTAGTGTAGTAAAGGAAGCCTTTTTTCAGTTATTGTTGTTCATATTAGAGAGATTTATGTTGGAAACGCCTATTTGTTCTAGGAAATCAATTCATTTATGCTGATAGTTCTAAGATCTCTAAGGATTAATGATATTATATAGCTTCATTTCGTTATTATTATTATTTTGTTGTCATCTATCCTTTTCTTTTTAATGTTTCCCAACATGGCAGCTATGAAGTTCTACTGACCTTAGAGAAGGACAAACACCCGGTGGAAGGGCCAATCTACTATTATTTGTTCAATACTCTTCTATTCTGCTTGCTCGTTCTTCACATCTATTGGTGGGTCTTGATGTTTCGAATGCTTGTTAATCAAATCCAAGCAAGAGGTGTAGTTAGTGAAGATGTTCGATCAGGTGAAGAAATATTTATTCCTTAAATATTTCTGTATGTTGTTCGGTAAATACATAATTCTAGCAACAAAATATGGTGTCAGAAACAAATTCGATTAACACTTTCAACTAGCATAAGTTGTGTTGATTATAACAAAGCATAGAGAATTGTCGGACATATTAATTTAGAGGGAAACAAATTTCCTTTAAAATTCATTTATTGGGGGGCATCATCATGAGTGATATTTTGAGGGTGACTTGGTATCTCCACTTACTAAGCTTCTTCATTCGGTTTTCTAGTATTTAATTGCTATTTTACCCCTCTTATAATTTTATGCAGACTCTGAAGGTGAAGATGAACATGAAGATTGATCTGGAAACAATCATTGTTGCCACTGATCGACTCCTGCTAAGGTAGCCCAAAACTTTGTAGAGGCAGTTTTCTCACCCCAAAAAGCTCTACTATGTTTTATGTTAAATTACTGGATAAGATGCTTGAACTGGAATTACGCATTATTAAACATCTGTTTTCAAAATGCTATGAATTGTAATGACAGTAAAATGGAGCAAAGATTGAGATATATGGGTCCAAATTCCGCAATGTATATTTGCACCGCATAATTTCTTCTTGATTGAATAAAGTGAAATGATCCTATTCTGTCATGTCTCCTGCAGATGCAAAGCAACTGTGGAACGCATCAGATATGTTGTTTTGTAACCTAACGAATTGCTTTGAAGTTGAAGGGAGGGATTGAATATGGATTTTCATAATCAAGTGTGAAAACAGCTAGAAAATGGTAAGCAACTGGATAGGAATACGATTACTACTGGTCTATCCAGCTCAGCATCTTAGATTTGAATTGACCCACCAATTATTTAGTGACGAAAATTAACGTCATTGTGAACTAACCAAGCAACTTTGGTTTAAGAACACTTGGAGCCTGCCGGTTTTGAGATATTTTTAGTGCATTCAATTCCATTTGTAACCAACAAAGGAACCTTTCTACTTCATCAGCGGAGTGTTCAGGGGTGAGCAGGTTTCGGTTAAGGGTACTGATATTGACACCTATAAATATAATAAGCACATATATATTTATAAGTACATTTATATTTAAAATTTAAAATTAAAATATTATTAGAAACATCTATCCTAATGCTAATAGTACTCTTATTTAAATTAATGTTTTTATTTTAATACAATTTATTTATAAACCCTTATAAGTTATTTACATACCCAATTTTATAAACAATAATGTTAAACATCTCATCTAAAATCCTACATTTTTCATCTCACTAAATGTGGTATGTGAGGTGTCAAATTGTGAGTGGATATATATTAATGATGATTTATATCACCTATCTTTTGTATCCATTCACCATTTGACATCTCACATGCCACATATAATGGGATGAAAAAGATGGGATTTGAGGTGGGATGTGTAGCATTACTGTTTTATAAATGTATAAATTTTTAAACATAAATTGACAGATTTTCCTCTATCAAAATAGGATAAAGCACCATAAGAACAGAAAAATTATATAAAAGAAAGAATAAGAATGGACAGAAAACAAGCCGTAAGGAAAGAGAGTATCATTAACTAATCGAAAATCGATTAAAGAACAAAGCAAATTCTCAATTTTTTTTTTTTTTTTTTTTTTTTGCTTCTTCGGCTCTGGAGGCTGGAGGACAACCTTGATAGCAGCATCAAATATAGCATTAACATTCTACATTTACAACACAACATTCATTAGCTTATGCCAAATTAGCCTTTTCAAGCACTACGTTATGTTCTTCTCTTTTATAATAAAGTTTAGTGGTTTAGAAAAAAAGAAATAGAATTAGGGTTTAATTAGGGTTTTTTTTTTTTTTTTTTTTAATAAAGTGATGTAATTGAAGTTATGAATGTAATTAATGAGTGTAAATAATGAGTGTAAATAGTATTTTTTTTTTAAAAAAATTAAACTAATTTGTTCTTGTTGGTAAATTCCTATTGAGATATTTTTGTAATTATAATTTTTATTAAAATATGGATGTGCTTAACATTTTATGGGTGTCAATATCGACTCCCTTTATTTAAATGACATTTCTCAGGTTTGGTCACTTTAATCAACATTCTTTTTTCTTTTTTCGCTATCTTTTATATATCTTGATTTCTTTGTTAATATTAAAAAAAATCTCTTGTTCCCATCATTAATTTCTTCATGTATTAGCTTTAATATCATCTGGAACTTGTGTTCATTCTTGCCATGATTACAAAAGCGAGGTCCATAACAATGGTAATGAGAAAATTCGTTTGTAAATGAATGGATTTGCAATAATGATTTGGCATTGCAGGGTGAAAACAAGTTTGAAGATACCCGATTAACGATTATAGTTGTCGTTCCGGTTCCAGTCCCACGCAGTTTGTAACGATTTCTGCATTCATGTACCAGTTTTAAGTATTGTAGAAGTTCTTTGTGTGAACTTGGTTTGGTTCATTTGGAAAAACTCACATTTCCTCTCATTGTTGTTTATGTGTGCTTGTTAGGAACAGCTGATGTATACATTTTTAAGATTTTACCAGATAAATTATTTCTTCAAAGTTTCATTTCTGTACTTACTCGTAATTTTTTTTTTTTTTTTTTAATCATTTTATCCAAGTTGTACTTCTGATCGAAATGATAGTTAAATAATGCAATCGAATTTAACATACAATTGGACATTTGTACTAGAAACGAAATTGTCTAAAAATAAAAACTTTGAAAGTATATTATGTGAGACTCCATTGATATATATACCTCTTCATTAAAAAAAATCTAGAAAAATAACAAAGAAAATTCAACTACTTCATGATAATCGAGAAAATCAAGAATACCACTATTTAGAAAATCATGACAGAGATCAATAGTCATTTCAAATTTTCACTCTAATATAATCCCACCTTTAAATTTAGAACTACAGTGACGTACTGTCATGATATAAGATATGATATTATCAATGATGCACCACTATAATATAATAAGGTATGTATACGTAGATTGATTATATTAGTTATACATGGCATGTAGAATAATAATATATAGAATATAGACATGCTATCCTGATCCAAAGATAAAATTTACCTAAAATTGGTGAAAAAAACTTATATAAATACGGTCATCCAACCGGTATATTGAAAACACATACATATATCCCAAATGAAAACACTTAGACCTAATCCTAGATTGTAAATATCATTATCGTCTCAACTCATCTTGATTATGGAGCTTTCTCTCTCCTCAAATAACTTGCATAAATCGTTTGATTGAAATAAACAATTGGATAAGCAATTTACCGGAAGTGAATAAGAGATGTGAGAATGGAATGACCAATATAAGATGGAGTGTTGCGGTGTTGTGCTAGGAATGGACCGCCATCAACGTCGAATTTGGCACTTGATCACCATTCTCAAGCAACTGCCAAACAACATATAGAAGATTGTGAACGAGGAAGATGAGATTGCTGCCATAGCTGTGGGACACTTGGTCCTAGCAAATGGAGCAGAGAGGGTTTGTAGCAGCTACTGCTGATTGGGCCATTTCTTTCAACAACAGCACCAACTGCTTTCTTTGTCTCCTTTAATGTTTTGATTTTTGAACCAATATATGGTTACAATATTGTACTATAGATTTACAAATTCAAACAATGGTTTGATGACACGTGGCATTGATGTTCTTAGTTTGCTGCTTTCTTTTTGGAGACGATCTTCGATGGGACGATCTCAATACCATTTGGTGAGATCGTCCTAATAAGATTACACAATTTATTTCGAGAATAAAATATATATTATTAAATTATAATTTAATGCAATATCATTAGACGGTCTCACCAAGTGATAATAAAACCGTTTCATTGAAGATTTTCTCTTCTTATTGAACACTCTGTTTAATTTGAGAAGAAGAAAAAAAAGTCGTACAATGGAGGTGAGGAACATAGGGAGAGTTTGAGTATATTAAGTTTGAAAAATAAGTAAGAAATGTAGTATCACATTGGAGATTAAGAGGGAGGGGGACTAGACTATTTTAATTCTCTCTCTCCCACGTTCGGATGTATCAACGAATTGGTTTGATCACCGAATTGGCTTGTTGGGCTCATAATTACATTGCTTTAGATGCCGAACTAATGCAAACCCGTCTAGGTAGGTGGGTTTGTGAGGTTTTTTTTTTTTTTTTTTGTATGCATGACTATATTTTTAAAATAAATTTTTTCTTGTTTTTTATAAAACAATTTAATAATAAATAAATTATAAAATTTAAATTCATTTTAAAAAGTATAGATTTATAATTTTATTTAAAATTAATTTTGAATAATATTAATTTAATAATATATAGATTAAAATATTTATTTCATCGAAACCATTATTTCAATAATTTAATATTCAAATTTCATTCGATTATTAGGGACTGAGATTATTTTAATCTTAATTCCTCCAAACAAGACTGAAGAATATAAATTCGTTGGGCACACCGTAGTCCCACCTATATTCTTTAAAAAAAATATTGTATTTAATAAATAAGTTATAAAATTTAAAAATATTTAAATTTATTTAAAAAGTAATATAAATCTATAATTTAAAAATATTCTTGGATATTGCTAAATTAATAGTATATGAATTAAAACATTATTTTATTCACAAAAAAAAACATTTCAATAATTTGTTATTAAATTTCAAAATATTATCAAATTTAAAATATTATTATATTTAGTCCAATCTTATGTTTCACAAAACAAAACGTAATATTACTTTAGTCCAGTCTCATATTTATCCAAACACAATATAGTACTAATTTAATTCAATCTAATCACATCCAATCCCAGTCCCACCTTAATCCTATCAAATCCAATGAAATAGTCCAGTCCAATCCAGAGCATCAAATGGGGCCGTTATGTTACAATTTAGTTAAATGGAAATATTTTGTATAATAAATACAATTATGCTAAAAAAAAATACCAAGATGTTTAATTTTTTAATTTTTTAATTTTTTAATTTTTTAATTTTTTTTTTTTGAAACCCCTAGATGTTTAAATTAAGTATATGTCACTCAATATATAGATTATGAATGTGAGGCCATTTAAGGTTGGGAGGGGATCCAAATTCTTGAGATATATATATATATATATATGTATACTTCCGGAAATTTTCTTATAAGGATGCTTTAATAGAATTATATAAGGACATTGAATGTGAACCACTCGTTTTACATACTTTGACTTGGTATGTATGAACTTGTCAAATCACTTTTATAAATAAGTGGCTCACATTCAATATCCTAATAAAGTTATATAAGGATGCCCTGACAGGAACGGGACCGTGTATATCTCTTTATTAAAAAAGAAATAACAAAGAAAATTCAATTATTTCATGATAATTAAGATAATTAAGATAACTACTATTTAGAAAGTCTTGTGAGAGATCAATAGTCATTTCAAATTTTCATTCTCATATAATTCCACAATTAAATTTAAAACTATATCGTATAAATAATAAAATGACGAAATTAGTGACGGATTATTATGATATAATAAGACATGATGTAATCAATAACACACTACTAATGATATAATAAGGTATGTATACGTAGACCAATTATACCTGGTATGTAGAATAATAATATATAGATTGTAGATGTGTTATTCTGATTTAAAGACAAAAGTTGGCTAAAGTTGGAGAGAAAATTTTATACAAATATAGTCATCTAACCGGCAAATTGAAAACACATATATTCCAAATGGATATATCTAGACCTAATCCTAGATTGCAAATATCATTGTTTCAACTCATCTTGATTATGGAGCTTTTTCTTTCCTCCAACAACTTGCATAAATCTTGCAATTGAAATAAACAATCAGATCATTGATTTACCAAAGGTGAATGAGAGTTGGGAGAATAGAATAGTCAGTTAGATGGACTGCTGCGGTGTTGTGCACTCTGGGTTTGGCTAGACTCGATTTAGTTCAATCACTGTTGGGAGGGGAAGTATCAACATGATCACGACAGTCTGGCCATAGACGTCAGACACTTGGACCAAGCAAATTGAGCACAAAGGGTTTGCAACAGCTACTGGTTAGTGTGGTAACTGAGCCATTTCTTTCAACAATAACAATAACAACTAGAACCCTCTCTTTACTTATTTTCTCTTTGAACTGAGGATTTGAAATGGTCCTCTCTTTACATTTGTTGGTGAACTATCATCAACAAATGTATTTTGTTGGATATACTTTTGATGCATGTTCTTCCACATCGTGCAAAGCTTTCGACTATCGAATGATACACAAGTATTCTTAGAACTGGAATATACTTCCATAGAGGATTTTGGTAACATCACTTGTCTCAGAGGGCCTACAACACGAAACGATGTGTATAATATGATGAATCAAAACATTTTGATTACTTGTGACATATCAAAGCAATCAAGAAAAGCATGATGATGAGGCTTATTTGTACCTTGTTTGATCTGTGAAGAAAAAAGCATTCATGTATAACACGAATTCCGTTACATTATATGTTGGATATGTCTTGTACTCCCAATGATTATCAAACGAGATTCAACCAATGCGGAAACTTTCTAGAGACATGAGAATCATTTGGAAGTAGGAGATTGTATTTGAGGGAGGCTTGAAGTTCGAAGAAGAATTGAAGAATCGGATTCCAGAAGGAACTGCGGTACGGATAGAAGTGCGCAGATAGTGGTGTAAACCGCGGTACATTCTAGTGAGATTATGTGGTGTAAACCGCGTCATAGGCAAAAGGCACCAACCGTGGTATTTTGAGCAGTGGATTCCAGAGATCTTCCATGGTGTAGGGCACGAGTTGCAAACCGCGGCCCAAACCGCAGTAATAGCGGATTTTTTCCAAATAAGGAATGTTGCGTGGAAATAGAAAAGGTCTTCTTCTAGAAGTTCTTATGCTTATTGAAAAAGGAAAAAGAGTTTATATTCATGCAAAATAAGAAAATATTTTGCTTGAAGGAAAAGTGATTTCCCCTTATAAGAAGACTTGTCATAAATGAGAAATAATATTTATGTGGAACAAATAATTCATGTATATATAGGAGTAGGATTTCCTTTTTTCTTCAACTCCATGTAACTCATATAAATACACTATAATAACTATGTTATTATATGTGGAGAGAGAGATCTCAAAGAGTGAGCACTGAGTGTAATCGGGTTTTGGGTATTTTAGAGAGAGAATCATGAATGTGTGGTTGCAATAATTTATTACATAGTGGAACTTTCTCTTGTCGTCATAACGGCCGTGATTTTTTCCCTGATTTGGGTTTCCACGTAAATTCTTGTGTTGGGTGTGATTGGATTTGATTATCTCTTCTTTCTTATTTTTCCTTTTTTTTTTTTTTGTTTGTGTTCTATCCGACAACGCTTCTGCGTAGTGATTTGTTCGCTAACAATTGGTATTAGAGCCCCAATTGCTTAATAGTTGTCTTAACAAACTATTATGGCAAAGATGATGAGATTCGAGATTGAGAAGTTCGACGGAAAGATTAACCTTAGCTTGTGGCAAATTTAAGTCAAAGATCTATTAATCCAATACGGTTTACATAAGGCATTGAAAAGCAAGTCAACCCTTGCAAACCCTGATGGCTTTAGAGACTTTGACAAAGAAACAGCCGGTACTAGTTTTGGAAAACCTATGATAAGCGAAGATGATTAGGAGAATTTGGATGACAAAGCTGCAAGCACGATACGATTGTGCCTGGCCAAGAACATTCTTGAAAATATTCATAGAACTTATGCAACGAAAGAAATTTGGGAGAGGCTTGAAGAATTGTATCAAGCAAATAGCATCTGTAACTAGTTTTACTTGAAGGAGCAGTTTCACATGCTGCAGATGTTTAAAGGTACGAAAGTTTTCGATCATCTAAGAGTGCTCAATGGAATAGTTTCTAAATTAGAGTCGATTGGAGTTAAAATCAATGATGAAGACAAAAGTCTAAGATTCACTTAGTCCCTTCCATCGTCCTATGCGCACAAGAAGTCAATCTTGATGCATGGGAGTTCAACCATATGTTTCGGAGATGTAGCAAACAAACTAATCTCTGAGGAATGAAGGCTAAAAAGTGAAGGTAAATCTTTTCATAACTCTGTTCTTTTGGTTGACAGGAATAAGGGAAACTCCAAAAGGAAAGTCGCTTGTTGGGGATGTGGATATGGACAGTTTGGACATGTAAGGAAGGACTGTCAAAATAAGAAGACAAGTGCGGCTAAGGGCTCTAAAGTGGGTGATCCAACAATTTCCTTTCTTGAGTATGACAACTACAACGATGCCCTCTAAAGGGGCATATATATCCTCTTGGCATGACCGCTAGTTGCCATAAAAGAGGATGTGTTGCTGATAGCGGGTCCATAATTATGCACGGGGCATTGGTTAGGAGGTGATTCAAGGTGTGTGATAGACAAAGATGTCGATGGCTGAATGAACTCCCTAGGAACCTAACGTGAGGAGTTGCACCACAATTTCAACAAGGTAAATTTCAACATGTGCTGGTGAAATCTTATGATAGGTGTTCCTAAGTGGTTATACCTCGTGGTGGGTATGTTGATTCTCGGTGACGAGAGTCGTAGGTATGGACGAAGGTTTTGGAATTCTTGCCATAAAGGAGGATTGTTAGATATGGCTATTATTCCTAATGATTACCAAACGGGATTCGACCAATGCGGAAACTTATTGGAGACTTAGGAATCTTTTGGAAGTGTTTGAGGGAGGCTTAAAGTCTGAAGAATAACTGAAGAATCGGATTCTGAAAGGAACCGCGGTATGAATTGCCATACGGAAAGAAGTGTGCAGACAGCGGTGTAAACCGCAGTTGGATATGGCTATTATTCCTAATGATTACCAAACGGGATTCGACCAATGCGGAAACTTATTGGAGACTTAGGAATCTTTTGGAAGTGTTTGAGGGAGGCTTGAAGTCTGAAGAATAACTGAAGAATCGGATTCTGAAAGGAACCGTGGTATGAATTGCGATACAGAAAGAAGTGTGCAGACAGCGGTGTAAACCGCAGTACATTCCAGTGAGATCATGTGGTGTAGATCGTGGCATAGGCAAAAGGCACCAACCACAGTATTTTGAGCAGTGGACTCTAGAGATCTTCTGCACCTCCACGGTGTAGGGCGCGGGGTTGCAAGCCACAGTAATAACGAATTTTACCTAGATCAAGAATGTTGCATGGAAATAGGAAAAGTCTTCTTCTGGAAGTTCTTGTGCTTATCGAAAAGGAAAAAGAGTTTGTCTTCATATAGAATAGGAAAGCCATGTGCTTGAAAGAAAAAGGATTTCTTCTTACAAGACAACTTTGGTGTAAATGGGAAATAGTATTTTATGGAACAAGTAATTCTTGTATGTATAAAAGTAAGATTTCCTTCTATCTTAAAATCTCTATAACTCATATAAATACACCATAATAACTAGGTTATTGTGTATGGAGCAAAATAGCAATTACTAGAGAGATCTTAAAAAGCGGGAATTGGGTGTAATCGGGTCTGGGGTATTTTAGAGAGAGAATCTTGAGTGTGTGGTTGTAATAATTTATTACATAGTGGAACTTTCTCTTGTCAGCCTGAAGGCCATGGTTTTTTCCCTGATTTGGGTTTCCAAGTAAATTCTTATGTTATGTGTGATTGAATTTGATTATCTCTTTCTTCTTATTTTTCCTTTTGCTATTGTTTGTTTGTGTTCTATCCGGCAACGCCTCCGCATAGTGATTTATTCGCTAACGCTATATATATATATATATATATATATATGTTCACCACTAATGTAAATATATGAGGACATTGAATGTGAGCCACTCATTTTCCATACTTTGACTTGGTGTGTATGCACTTGTCAAAACTTCTCCATAATGAGTGATTCACATTTAATGTCTTTATCTATTTACATTAGTACGCACTGATGTGAACGAGACCGTATATATATATATATATATATATACACACACATACATGCATATATATATGGTTTTTCTATTGTTAGTTCAAACTGATATAAAATATATCAGTTCTTTGTATTTGGGCTATTGGATTTAAATGTTTTGACTTGGTATTCGAACTTTGAACTGACAATAGAAAGACTTTAAATATATATATATATATATACACATATATATAATTGTTACATTGCTAAACAATTTTGTTCATCTACCAGCTGAGCTACCAGCGGAGATTAGGCATGTAAGTTTATATAATATATTATATATCCTAAAGGTAATTGATCCTCATTGGCTGTCAGTTTTGATTTTTTTTTTTTTTTTTTTTAAATGCATTGTTATTTGTGATTTGTGAATCTTATTTTTGAAAGACAGAACGTATGTATCCTTATGTAAGTAGGTTAGTTTTAAATTAAAAAATTTATTATTATAATAAATACAGAAATGTCCAATTTTATCTTTAACTTAGAAGATAATATATTCCTCAATTGATTTCCTATGAACTTGTCTAACCTCTATATATATACCTTTTTTTTTTTTCTTTTTTTTTTTTCTTTTTTTTTTTTTTCGGTTTTCACTTAAGTAATTTCATTCCTACTACTATAGTTAAATTCTTCTTATTCTTTGGTTCATCTATCTAAATAATTTTAGGTATGTAATCACTAATTAATAAATATTTTGGGTTTTTTTTTTCATATATATATATATATATATATATTTTTATATTTGTTATTTTCTTAGGCGTAATATAATTTCTTTAATGAATTCTTCTTTCAAAAAAATATATGATTTTGCTACATTTATTATACTAATTTGTTATTTAAACATTTATTTATTTAAATTATTTCGATTTTTTTATTTGATCTTCAGATGTGAAAGCCATTGACAATAGATGAATTTTTCAAAAGAATTAAAACCTCATAAGCTGATTCATCTTCGTCAACATCTAATATTAATATTTCAGCATCAGAAAATCAGTCCACGGAATCTCCAACAAATGATATTAAACAAGATAATAAATCTTTGGAGCTAGACACATGATTACGTCGATAAATATGGGATTATCCCATCATTGAATGTGATGAAATTCATCGAGGTTATATTAAAATTAGTCTATTCCAACCTATTCTTGACCCTTATAAAAAAGCACATGAGCCTTTCTCCCTCACCTTGCTCTTTTCTTGTTGCATTCTTCTTTTTCTTGCTGACTTTGGTTGGACTAGAGTTTCATGAGTGCAATTTTGTATCAAGGATAGTTAGATTTGAACCCTTATAGACAAAGTCTGGATTTTTGTTAAAATTCGAAAATCAAATTCAAATTAATGAATGAATCCAATGACAGAGAATTCAAACTTGTATAGTAGACATTTTATACATCAAACATTTGAAATTCTACAGTGTTAGCCTAATCTCTACACGAAGGCCAAAAGATTACAGCCGCCTGCAGTTTCAACTACGTCTACCCAGTTATTGATTTTTACATTGCAGAGTGAAGCTCCTTAGACAAGCTCAGTTTGTGAAGAACCTCGCTGAAAACATCATAGAACACTATCCGAGCATCTGTCTGAGACAACTCCACAGACACGAAACCTTGACCATCATGAAAGAATTTCAAGGCGTTACCATAATTGGAATTAACGAAACCTCTCCACGCCTTGGAACCTGCTCCGCTTGTTAAGAACTGTATAGGACTGCATTCGGTACACAATTTCATCGTTAAAGTCGGAAGAGAAGTTAAATGTGACATTGGAATTATGACATTGTTTACCTGTCCTGACTGGTAACATGTCCCAAGCAATGGTCATGTCCATTCATGTATAAATCAACATTGTTGGCCTGAAGAACAATAATAATTAGCATCAAAATTGCCTTTAATTAACATCTAATAATGAAATCAATGATTACCTTAAGTACTGGGAGAAGATGGTTAATAAGTTCAGGAGTGTCCCCGTGATACCCAGCACTTCTGATTGCATGGTGACCAATTACAATTTTCCACTTTGCACTTGACTCTTTCAATGCCAAATCCAAATCCTAATAATTAAAATAAAAATATTTACTATATACATCAAATTCCATTCGATCTCAACTTAAATGTCCTCAAAAATGCTTTTCTAGTTGAGAAATTTCAATGTAATAATAATTACCTTTAGAACGTTAGTACGGTAAGCTTTTAGAGAAGGTAGATCTTGCCAATTATAAGTATGATCTTTGTCTGTAATGTACTTGTCCACAAATGGAGTAGTGTCCACAAAGAAAAATTCCGCAATTTCTAGTAAAAATTCAATGCGCAAATTAATTAAAGGATGAATAATAAGCATATATAATTATGATATATATATGGTTGAACATATATACGTCTATATAGGTAGCATAAATACCTGCATTAACAATGAAAGATCTCAAGCAAAGCCATCGGGTATCAATCTTCCGCAACACAGGGCTTAATTGTGCTTCTACATCACCTCTATAGTCATGATTTCCCAAAACTAAACAAAAACACATACAATCATTTGATAAATCAGACCCTCACTCACGATGATCATTGATTGATTATCTAAAACTAATTGCTTTAATTTGAATGATGAGGACTCACCACTGTACCATTGCTTTTGAAGGCTCTTGGCGGTGTAAACTTTTGTAAAGGACTCCTCAAATTTTGGATCATTTATTCCCTTTAATCCATTATCGTAAAAGTTATCTCCGGTTGATATCACAAAGTCTATGTCTAGTTTCTCCCCAATCCTTCCCATCTGCAATGCATTCATGCACATATTCTCTTTTTTAGTGATTAATCCACATATTAAACTAAAACCTACTTAACATATTATCAAATACTAATAATTAGGTGATCACCTGGGCACGTGACCACCTGATCACCTAATAAACTCAAAATGAAATTAAAGATGTTTCAAACCTGATGAGCGACTTGAGACTGGTTGAAGGACCCATTTCTGCCCCAATCTCCGATCACCAAAAAGCTAAGAGTTCCGTCAGCTTTTGCAGAGTGTTCAAACCTTTGAAGATGTGCAAAGCTGCACACCAACATGCAGACTAGAACAACCAAGCGTAGGAACATAATTGCTCTTGTCTTGTAATCGAAGAAGCAAGCCATGGCTTTATAATTTTACCACTTCAATTATTGCCACGGCTTGGAGGCCTGCAGGGGCTAAGTTAAAAACCAGATAAGTTTTCAAAATGGAAGGATTGAGGAGATAATATTATTTTGATCTGGTAAGTAGCTAATAATGTGGTATTTATAGTGTTTGTTTGTAAGTATAATATTATTGAAACATCACTTGTTTCACTATACCTTCATTCAAAGGATTAAGTATTTTATGGATGCCCATGTTTTCAGGATTAATTCTACTAATTATATTCTAGGGTGGCAAATGCTTGCTTTCCCGCCTCAAAATTTTTGATATATAATTGCATTATTTTTCATTGGTGTAGCTTTTCTTTTTTTTTCGTCTAGACACGTGACCTGAATATCTTGTAATACGAAGTATGTATCGTACTGAATGAAAATCCATCTATTTTTTCCTCACTCAAGAGACAGAATTGTCCATACAGATTTGACTGCTAACCAAAAACTCTTCGAGAATTAAGAGTTTCACATTGTACAATAATAGAAAAAAAATAGAAAAAAACACATAAAGAAGTACAATAATAGAAAAAAAAAAATAACCAAAAAAAAAAAAAAAAACTTTCAATGCGTTCTTCTTTCCATAATCAATAATTAACTTGTCATAAGGTTGTGCAAAGGATACCTAAGTTAAACAGATTTGTAACATCTTTGCAATTATCTCTTAGTGTAATTCTTTGTGATTATCTCTAGATTAGTTCTCTTTATCTTTAGGATTAGTCCACTTAAACTAAGCTTCCTTAAGCTTCTCATATATATGTACCACTGTTACTCGTGAAATAATATATAGAAAATGTACAAACTCTATATGGTATCAAAGCTACAATAACGCAAAGAGTCAAAGATCCAACAATGGCTACCACTGCCTCTTCTTCTTTAACCTCTGTGACAGTCATCTCTTTTACTTCTTCTTCTCAAGATGTGACCTCCTTCCCAAATACAATTATCTCCATCAACATTGCCGTCCAAGCTCCCTTGAAACTCACAGCAACAAACTATCGCTACTGGAAACTTCAGTTTCATACTCTTCTTATCGGTTTTGATCTCATGAAATTCATAGATGGCACATCTCCATGCCCGCCAACCACTATAACAACCAATGGTACAATCACACTAAATCCGGCCTATCACCTCTAGAGCAGGCAAGACCAGTTGCTTCTGAATGCAATCCTTGGATCTATAACTCTGTCCATTATACCATTTATCGTTTCCGCTTAAACTGCTCATGATGCATGGATTACCTTAGCCAACACCTATGTGAAACCTTCCAAATGACACATCATGCACCTTAAAGGCGTGCTCACTAACATCATCAAAGGTACACAATCTATCGCTGAATATATGAAACACGCGAAAAGTGTCGCCGATGAATTGGCTATGCTTGACGCTCCGAAAAATCCTGAAGATCTGATAGTAAAAATTATAAATGGTCTGGGTGATGAGGTCAAGGACATAGCATCTGCTGTCTGTGCTTGTGGCACTGCAATTTCCTTTGAAGAATTGCATGAAAAACTTATCAACTCTGAAGCTTTTCTGAAACAAGAAACCGCGAAAACTCTCAAGCTACCCATCATAACAAATTTTGTTGCCAAACCAGCTCTTGGAGGTCACCAATCCAATCAATACCAGAATCACAACAACAATCGTTATCACACATCACAATCCAACAGGCCGGTTGCACCTATCTCCAACATTCAGAATTTTGGGAACTCCTCCTCCTCAAATCCGGCAACCAGGTCAGCCCCTAAACCCTAACATGGCTTTTGTCAGTTGTACAGCGAACAAGGACACACGGCCAAACGTTGCACCACGTTCAGCATATCTCCTGTCAACAATCGTCCTCAACCAAACCAGCCACGTGCGCAATGGCAACCTCACGCAAATTATGTTGTACCAAATTCCACCACCACATCGGAATGGCTTCTTGACTATGGTGCCTCGCATCATGTCACTACCGACCTGAATAACTTGTCATTGCACTCCCCCTATGATGGCTCAGATGATATAATGATTGGTGACGACTCAGGTTTACCTATCATACACTCTGTTTCTCTTCATCTCCCTACCAAAAATTCATCTTTTTTATTATCTAATGTTTTATGTGTGCTTAATATGAAACAAAATCTAAATTTCGGTCTCCAAATTTTGTGTTTCTAATCAAGTTTTCATTGAATTTTTGCTCTTTTGTTTGTTGTGAATGATCTTAATACGAGGGCACAGCTCATGCGAGGACGGACTAGGAATAGTGTCTACGAGTGGCCGTCTCATGCTAAGCTTGACATACCTCTTATCATCGCCTTCTCCAGTGTTAAAGCTTCTCTCCCTGACTGGCACCATCGTCTAGGTCACCCGTCGTTAAAAATAATTTCAAGTCTAGTAGGTTCACAAGCATTGTCAGTTATTTCATCCAGTAGTTATCTCCAAATTTTGTGTTTCTAATCAAGTTGTCATTGAATTTTTACCCTTTTGTTTTGTTGTGAAGGATCTTTATACGGGGGCGCAGCTCATGCAAGGATGGACTACGAATAGTGTCTATAAGTGACCGTCTTATGCTAAGCTTGACATACCTCTTATCATCACCTTCTCCAGTGTTAAAGCCTCTCTTCCTGACTGGCACTGTCGTCTAGGTCACCCTTCGTCAAAAATAATTTCAAGTCTTGTAGGTTTACAAGCATTGTCAGTTATTTCATCTAGTAGTTCTAGCAATCCATGTAATGCATGTCTTTACAATAAAATGCATAAATTGCCTTTTTCAATTTCAAATGTTCTCAATTCTAAACCTCCTAAGGTTATTTACTCTAATGTTTGGAGTTTTCCAATTTTATCTAAGGATGGTTTCAAATATTATATGTTATTTGTTGACCATTTTACAAAATACATGTGGATGTACCCCTTAAAACACAAATTTGACGTGCATGCAATTCTTATTCGTTTCAAAACCTTGGTCAATTTTTTTTTCAAATATCCTATTGTTTCACTTTATAGTGACAACGGTGGTGAATACATAGCATTAAGACAAACTCTTACAAGTCATGGTATTTCTCACTTCACCACACCAGTACCCCACACGCTGGAACACAATGGTGTCTCCGAGCATCATCATCACCATATTGTTGAAAAGGGCTTATCTCTTCTCACTCATGCATCACTACTTTTGACATTCTGGTCTTATGCATTCACTACGATTGTGTTTCTAATTAATAGGATGCCTACGCCACTATTAAATATGCTGTCTCCTTTTGAAAAAATATTCGGTACTTGTCCATCATATGTCAAGTTGCGTGTGTTCGGATGCCTCTATTACCTATAGGTTAAGCCATACAATATTCACAAACTTGAACCTAAGTCTAAAGCTTGCATCTTATAGGGTACTCCTTAACACAAAGTGCATATAACTGTTTGGATCCAAAAACGGACCGTGTGTTTGTTTCTAGATATGTCAACTTTGTCGAGTTAGTTTTCCCACACAAAACACTTAACACAAGTCTTCCTAAATCTAGCCCCACCACTTGCATGACATGGTTACCTCATGAAACCTCGACGGTATCAGTTCTGATATCGCATGCTCACTCATCAACAAGTTTGGCTTCGCATGAGACTACTTGTCAGAACCCGTTCTCTAATTCTCGAGTAAGAGTTGTAAACCCGCAATCCTTACCACCACCAATGGTCCAAACCTCAGTCAAACCAACCTACCTCACAACCGGGTTGCACAACAACCCTATTCCCAGTCGAACCTAACCAACTCTCTACCTCGCCCGAACCAGCATTCCCTCTAATCAGAACAACCACTGCTGCGCCTGTACCA
Organism: Acer negundo; assembly: GCA_035582765.1. NCBI lineage: Eukaryota > Viridiplantae > Streptophyta > Magnoliopsida > Sapindales > Sapindaceae > Acer > Acer negundo. The sequence continues at coordinate 9,473,240 of CM069239.1, read as the reverse complement.
ATTCCCATACCATCTGACCAGTCCACACACCTACAGCCACCCATTCTCGACACCATACCAGCTCCCACCTCAATCGACCCAGCTCACCCAACCACATCCAGACATCCGATGGTAACACGTTCAAAGAACAACATACACAAATCCCTCACCAAATTATCCATCACTAGTGTCATGTCACATATTCCAAATGAGCCTACATGTGTATCTTATGCATTGAAAATTTTGAAATAGAGACGGGCAATATCAGATGAGTTTGATGCTCTCATTCAGAATGGAACGTGGGTTTTAGTTCCTCCGTATTCTTTACACAATGTTGTAGGGTGAAAGTGAGTGTTTCGTATAAAATAGTTTCCATATGAGACTATTTCTCGCTACAAAGCTCACTTAGTAGCCAAGGGATTTCATCAACAGTTGGGCCTGGATTTTAAAGAAACATTCAGTCCAGTGGTTAAGGCGACAACAATCCGAGTCTTGCTAAGTATTGTTGTCTCAAGAGGGTGGTCTCTTCGCCAACTGGATATGAACAATGGGTTCCTTCAAGATCATCTAATTATGGATGTATTCATGGCCCAACCACCAGGTTTTGTTGATCCAGCGTATTCGTCACATGTTTATCACCTAAGAAAGGCAATCTATAGCCTCAAGCAGGCTCATTGAGCGTGGTACAATGAACTCCGACAATTTCTTGTCCAACATGGGTTTGTCAATTCTCATTCTGACACTTCTTTTTTCATCTTTAATGCTAACGATTGTTTGATTTTTTTGCTATGTTGATGACATTATTGTCATTGGTAACAATGGAGAACTTGTTGACCGATTTATCACACTACTTGCCTAACGTTTTTTTGATCAAAGACCTTGGTGCACTATTTTACTTTCTTAGGGTTGAAGTCCTACCGTGCTCAACCGGGTTGTTTCTCTTTCAGCAAAAATATGTGACGGAACTCCTCATTTGGACAAAAATGCTTGACTCTAAACCGGTCTCAACACCTTTTCTTACAGACCATGATCTCAAGCTTCTTGATGGCACATCCCTCACAGATGCAACTGAGTTTCGTCAAGTAATTGGTGCCCTGCAATACTTATCATTCACTCGCCTTGACATCGCCTTTGCTGTCAACAAGCTTGCCTAATTCATGCATCGCCCACCAACTGGACACTGGTCTCTAATGAAACGACTCTTGCGCTACTTACGTGGCACAACCGGCCATGGCCTGTTATTGCGCCGTAACTCCCCTCTCTCCCTGCATGCTTTTTCCAACACCGATTGGACTGGCAATCAAGATGATCTCACTTCCACCTATGAATATGGGGTCTTTTTTGGGTCCAATGCTATCTCTTGGTGCTCCTGCAAACAACGCTCAATCACTAGGTCTTCAACTGAGGCTGAATACAGAGTTGTTGCCACCGTTGCCTTTGAGGTAATATGGCACACTTCCCTCTTATGCGAGATGCTAATTACCACCTCAAATCCACTAACAATTTACTGTGACAACATTGGAGCTACCTACCTATGCTCGAATCCCATCTTTCATTCCTCTTTCATTCGAGAATGAAGAACATTGCTATTGATTTTCATTTTCGTGAAATAATAAACAGAAAATATACAGACTCTATAGGTTGTATCAAGGAAGAAAAGTTCAACTAAATACATAAAGCTTTAAATTTTCTAAATTATAAAACTCTTTTTATGTACACAATTCAAATTAAAATCATTTTTTTTATTCCTGTCTTTCTTTTGATATGCGTTCAAGTGCCAACAAACTTCAACATAACAAGTAAATTAACAATTCAAAATCTCATCAAACTTGAGAAAAGAATTCAATAAATAGAGGAAAATCGTCACAAAACAACAAGTTGTACATAGTAGATATCTTGAGAGCCAATTGCAACTCAATCAAAGTGTCCAACAAGTCAGATTTGAGGAGCCTGCAAACTTTGCCATGAAAAAACCTCATCTAGTTTAGAGTCTGATTTAGCCAATTTTCATGGTACCAATGGATTGCCTGTAAAGCTTCTGTTGACACCACCCTTGACTTCCACATCGGCTTTCTACTTCCATCTCTGGGGCCCATAACTTATAATCAGACATATTCTTGTATTAATAACAGGAATTGAAAAGGAAGGGTTTTGGTGGAACCCCAGTTGAGGAAATTGAAATCTAAGAGAACCCATTAGAGTCGATTTCATAGAGGTGGTCTTAAGAGAGAAGGCTAGAGGTATTGGTATTGTGTTGGTGCAGTTCAGTCTCTCTCTCCTAAGATTTTTCTATAACATCATAGACACAGACACCGCACCACTTTAGTTTGTGTTTTTAAAAAAAAGTTAAAAAAATGCTTCTTGTTCTTGTTTTGAACTTTTGATTACTTTATCAAATTGTAGGGATCGGAAAAGAACGTAAATACGAAGCATTTTGTCTGTTTGTTGTATTTATCAAATGAGTGTCGATATTGCTACCTACCAATCCTCCATGTCTATAAAGATGGCCATGTCGAGAGACTCTCGACACCGACTTCGTCCCTGCAGCATCTGACGATCCGATCACCGGAGTTTCATCTAAAGACATAACCATCCTTTAAGCACCACTTCAACAACCCAAAAGTTCTCTTTCTTCTTCCTAGTACGTAAACACTTAAGTAGAATTCGTCACTAACATCATCCAATTTAATTACGGCGATTAATCGGTTTTGTCGTCTGATTTTGATTTCAATCTTAAGAATTTATCATTTGTAAAATTGGGTGTGTTAATAATTTAAGAGACTTTAATAAATAAAATGTATTAAAATGAAGAGAAATTATCAAGTGGGGTAACCTTAACTTTAATTTTGGTAAGGACCTTGATAAAATCATTTCAATTTTTATGAATTTTAATTTGATTTTTTTTTTTTTTTGTGGATAATAAGTTTAATAAAATCTACTTATAGATAAAATTTGAGAATTTTTCAAGTATCAAATCTATTTTTTTGAATTTTTCTATATTTCTCCCATTTTTCTATACCTTCATATTTAACAAAATATAGATAAGTAGTTACGGTACTTGAAAAAATCTCAAAATTTTATTATTATTTTTCTGTGCTTGATAGGAACAGATGATGTATACATTTTAAAGATTTCACTGGATAGAGTATTTCATCAAAGTTTCATTTCTATGCTCGTATAAATTTTTTAATCATTTTATCCAAGTTGTACTTCTGATCGAAATGATATTTCAATTATGTAATCGAATTTAACATACAATTGGACATTTGTACTAGAAACGAAATTGTCTAAAAATAAAAACATTGAAAGTATGTTATGTGAGACTCAATTGATATATACCTCTTCATTAAAAAAAATCTAGAAAAATAACAAAGAAGATTCAGCTATTTCATGATAATTGAGATAATTAAGAATACCATTATTTAGCAAAATCATGAGAGAGATCAATATTCATTTCAAATTTTCACTCTAATATAATCCCACCATTAAATATAGAACTACAGTGACGTACTGTCATGATATAATAAGGTATAGCGTTATCAATGATGCATTACTATGATATACTAAAGTATGTATATGATATGTCCTTTACAAGCCATTCAAACCGCGATATCGTGCTTAGAGGACTTGGTCAACAAAGTGTTAGTTGTTATAATAAAGTGGGTGGTTTAGGCCTTGTTAGTGGTCTTGTCTCACGGCCACATTATACAGAACATGTTGCATGATGTGTACCCATTATTTCCCATTTCTTATTACTTCTTATTTCCTTGTTATGTTGTTTATGTTAGTAGTGTAGATTGTCAAGTTGTACAAACCCTTTTGAAATATTTAGCCTATTTATAGCCATATTAGTTGATTGTGATTATTTTATGAATGAATATTACTTTAAATATTATTCTCTCTTGTTTATCTTCTCTATCTCTCTTGCTACTTTTGATCTCTCATTGTAAATTCTCTATGTATTTTCCTTAATTGGAAAAATCCATATCAGCATATGTAGACCGATTGTATCAGTTATACATGGTATGTAGAATAATAATATATAGAATGTAGACGTGTTATCTTAATCCAAAGATAAAATTTACCGAAAGTCAGTGAGAAAAACTTGTATAATTACAGTCATCTAACCAACATATTGAAAACACATATATCCGAAATGAATATACCTAAACCTAATCCTAGATTGCAAATATCAGTATCGTCTCAACTCATCTTGATTATGGAGCTTTCTCTTTCTTCCAATAACTTGAATAAATCGTGCAATTGAAATACACAATTGGATCAACAATTTACCATAAGTGAATAAGAGTTGCGAGAATATCTGGACACGAGAATATATGGAATGACCGATATAAGATGGAGTGTTGCGGTGTTGTGATAGGAATGGACCTCCATCATCCTCGAATTTAGCACTAGATCACCATTCTCAAGCAACTTCCAAACAACATATAGAAGATTGTGAACGAGGAAGATGAGATTGCTGCCATAGTTGTGGTCCTAGCAAATGGAGCAGAGAGGGTTTGTAGCAGCTACCGGTGACAATTAAAGAAGTTTATGTTGTGTGTTACATTTAAAGAAGCATTTCGTGAAACTTTCCAAACTAAAATTCACTCATCTAATGAATTTAGTTTAGATCATATAACTTATATATAGCTATTTACCTTTAAATTATAAACACTTACAATTTATATAATAAATTTCTCTATTGTTTGTTTTTTGTTGTTTTTTTTTATAAATAATAATAACTTCTCCATTGTTAATGTGCAGTTATTATTATTATTATTATTATTATTATTATAGTTTCTAATTGTTTTCTTTTTTTAGACATTTGTTTTATTTTTTAAAATATTAAACATTTGATTTTTATAGATATATAAAATCCAACTCCTATACTTACACAAATTTCATAAAATAATGACAAGATGAGGTTGTCTCGATGATAAAGTCCTTCATTTCACATCTACACCACGAGGTCGTGGGTTCAAATCTCCCCCTCCCCCCAAAATGATTGTAATATCATATAATATCATATAATAGCATTACCCCCCCCCCCCCCCCAAAAAAAAAATGATTGTAATATTTCAAAAATATATATATATCATATGATAGTATTTAAATCATAATTTAACATTTTCAATCTTTTTTATTATACAAATTATCCCCCCCCCCCCCCCCCCCCAAAATGATTGTAATATTTCAAAAATATATATATATATATCATATGATAGTATTTAAATCATAAAAATTTAACATTTTCAATCTTTTTTATTATACAAATTATTTTATTTTATTTTTAACTTTTTTGGAAACATTTACAAATTATTTTATAAAATATTTAAATTCGATAATAATACATGATAATAATTAATAAAAAGTCTGAGTCAGCCATGACTTTTTTTTTTCCCAACTTATTTTCTTAAAAACATTATCAGTAATTTTTCCACCATTAGATTGAAAAGGAATCTAGGATCAAGATCTTCTACATTTTTATTTTTTTTCCTAATTTAATATTATACATTTAAAAATAACGAAAGTGAAATAAATAACCTAAATAAATTTATTATTTCTTTCTTTCGGTAACAGCACCAACAACTCTCTTTGTTTCTTTTTCCGTCTTTCACTCTCTTCTATATTTTGCATTAAGCCTTGACTAGCATTTGTTCCAAGACCGGCGAGAAGCATTTACTGATTTGATTTTTGAACCAATATATGGTTATAATATGGAAAATGTTTGGGTACTGATCAGTCAATACCCAAGTATACTGACCATCTAATGAGGTGTTGCCACGTGGCTAAAACTCTTTCGTTTTTTATAATTTTCTCCTTACTTTAGGTTACGTGGCAACCAACTATCGGGTTGGTCAGTACCTTAAGTGCTGACCGGTCAGCACCCAAGTTTTGTCCTTATAATATTGCATTAGATTTATAAATTCAAGCAATGGTTTAATGACATGTGGCATTGATGTTCTTAGAGCAACTCCAATGTACGGCACTAAAATCTAGTCCAATTTGAAGTTAAAAATGAATCTTTTGATAATATGTTTACACAAGATTTTTTTTCCACTCTAATGTTTTATACCAAAAAAAAAAAAAACATCTTTAAAGAATATTCTCCTAATAAAAATTTATATAATACCAATTAACTTCTATTAGTTAACTTATATAATATTCAATAATTTTATTGACATAAAATATATATCAATATGGATGTCATTTTAAAGATCTCAACGGGATCTTTCAAACAGTATATTTTTTAGGAATACATATTATTGGAATTAAGTATAGAAGGATTAAATTTGAAATTTGAAAAAAATCAAAACATTGATTTAACATTTAAAGAAATAAAAAATAAAATAAAAAATCGGTGATTTTTTTACATGAACAGTGCACACCATATATAAGGCGCCGCTGTTCCACGTCACAATTTTTTTTTTTTTTTTGGAATCATATATTTAGGTGTGGCGTTTGAAGTGTGGTTAGAGATGCTCTTATTTCTGTTTTTTTTTTTATTTATTTTTATTTTTTTTATACACATACTTTGTTTCATTAAATCTTCTAAAATGAGCAGGATAGAATAATAATTTTAACTTTTAAATAGCGGTGCTATTTGCATCCTATAATGACCCATTACTAAAAAAATATGTGAAAGATATCACTCATTATAGATTGCTTTAAAAAAAATATCTCTTCTCACAAAATATAGATCATTTTGTGAAAAAATGATCTTTTTTTATGAAGCGATTATGTAGAATAAATCTTTTTATTTTTATTTTATAAAAGTGATCTTATTTTATGGAAAACTCATTTAAAATTATGGATGGCAAAGTTTTTCACGGGGACCCATACTTTTGGGGTGGGGATGGGGCGGGGATGAGGATAGATAGTCTAACATGCAATTGGTATGGGCCGGGGATGAGTTTTATACTCTCCGCCCTGCCCTGCCCCACTTAAAATAATACTTAGTTAAACTATGTAGTTTCAAAGAAAATAAATATATCTAATATATATATATATATACATACATTAACTCTAACTTTACATCTCTTCATCGATAATTAACATAAAGTGAGAAAACAAAATACTATTAAAAAAAACCCTAGCCGCTAACTTCAACTCTAAAAGTTCGTTTGTTTTTTCTACTTAAAACTTAATGGGTCTGAATCATAATTATTAAGTATTTTTGTTTGTTTTTTTAAATGGTTAAATAACTTAAAAATACCAAAAAAACAACTTAAAATAAAAAGTAAAAAATCATAACTTTTCGCTTAATTGTAAATCACTGAATTGCATTAAATGCAATCCAAAATCTTTTCTTCCGATACTATCCTTTATATATAATATATCTCCAATTTCATCCTAATTGCATATTGTATAGAAATATTTATTTTAATATATTGCTTATTTAAATGGCCTTAAAAATAAAAAAGAACCATAATCACTTCTCATATTGGTGTTTAATATTAATACTTTATTATGATATTAGAGTGATGTATTTATATATTATTTTTTTTAGAGTGTTTTGTGTGAATTTTCCTATAGCCCCTTTTATTTTTTGAAAATAAAAAACTTTTTCTTTTCTTAGTAAAAATAAAGTTTGTTTGTAATCGAAGAAGAAAATCATGATAATATGTGTTCATATATAATTATTATTATTTTGATTGTTTTTATTCTACAATATATGTATAATTGTTTAACATGGGTATAGATGTAAAATTACTTCTTTTCAGACAATTTTATTTTTAAAAAACAAACATGTTCACAGTGCATTCAGATGTGAGGAAAAAAAAACAAACATGTCATTCGGATTCAGGTTTCAGTCACTATTTAGTCTTTAGTAAAATTCAGGACTATTCAGTCTTCAGACCAAAAAACAAACGACCCCTAAGTCTCTAATTCTCAAACAACTGGAAATTCACCGTTCAAGCTTCAACATACAGTAAGTTTCTTCCTTAAATAACTTTTAAAATTAAAAGTTTAATAACAACGTTTTTTTTTTCAAGTTTATTACTTTAATAATTATCAACTCTTGAATTAAATTTAATTTGTTTATCACTACTTCAGGTAGGCTTAAATATGTCTATAGATGCACTAGAAAGTGAAGACTTAATACTGGTATTATCAAGAGAAAATTGTGTAAACATACAAGAACAACATGGGGTGGAAACAAACTAAAGAAGAGAGAACTGGAAAAATAAATGCAACTATTAGATGATTATCGTTTCGATTTTCGAACATTTTGACTTTATACTTTATGTTTATGTTTGAAAATGATTGAATTTACTTGTGATAATTATATTTATGAGATATTTTTTTTAATAGTTTCTTGGAATTATTTACTACTTTATATATTATATTATATTCAATGGTTATATATTTATTATTTAAATAAAAAAAATTATAAATGGGGTAAATGGGCGGGGATGGGGAAAACACTCCCCGTTGTACCCCGCCCCGCCCCAACCCGCTCCATCTATGGTGGGATTTTATGAGGGAATGGGTTTTCAAAAAATAAATGGGGTGGGGTGCGGGGAAGATCACCCCGCCCCGAACCCACCCCATTGCCATCCCTATTTAAAATAGATCAATTATGGAAAGTGACCATTTTGTTTATTTAAAATAGATCACTTTTTTTAAAATGATCGATTTTAATTTTTTTTTTTTAGTAAATAATGTAATTTTGATAATTAAGTTTTCAGTTAACTGTACATAGCACATCTTTTCTTTTTACTCTCTTAGAGAATCTCTAATGTAAATATGTATTTTTGAGTTTCTAACTAGTGACACATCAACATATATATTGAATATGGATCCACTTTGTCAAGATTTTTTAAGAAATGCATATTCTCATTTCTAAGGCAATTATCCAAAATCAAATATGTACCATTTTTGACTATTCATCTTAAAATATTTATTTCACCCTCTCTCCTCTTTAATTTTAAATCAAATGTGTATTCATTTTTGACAAATCATTTATCTCATTATCTCTTCTCTTTTTATTTTACAATTAAATAAGGTGTAATATTGTTGGTGGGAAAAAGTTAAAAATCCTAGTTTAGCATGAGAGTTTCTAAAGTTAAAAATCCAACTTCACATTATCTAAAAATATATATTTGGCACATCATCTCTATAATCAAGTTAAATAATTGCGTTAGAAATGTTTTTTCTACCTCATTATCTAACTATCATATGTGACACTCAATTTTCTCCAAATATATAATAGTATCGAAGATGTTCTTATATTGAATCTCTCTCTCTCTTTCACTCTATTCACTTCATGATCTCTCACTACAATAATTTCCTCTTTGTACTCTTTTTTTTTTTTTTTTCAGTGAAATATATTCTTAACAACTGCCTTAACAACTTAAGGGTAGAATTGTGATTTTGTATGCAAAAAATTAAAAAATTTTGAAAAATCATAGAAAAATTTAAATAAATAAATAAGGAATATTAAATAAATGAAACAATATAAAAAATATTTATGGGAGACGCATTGTGATTTGAATGGAGATGGTTCTAGTACATATAGATTTATCATTAGGGGTTTATACAATTTGGTCCCTATCTAATTAAGAAACATCACTTTTCTACTTGTTAATTGATTTTTTATCAAATTGATCCATACATAATTCAAAATAGCTTATTTTAGTCCTACCGTTAGTCAAACTAACAGTCAACAGTTACAAAAACAGTTAAAAGTATTTTTTTACCCATATTAGATGCTGAATGAGTGGAAAGACAAGTTTACACTTTAATTTAATAGGGTTTTCCATAATTGATAAAAAAAATAAAAAGAATAATGAAAAAAATTAGATAGATGGATAAGTAAAAACTATTTAATTTAAAAAAATTGTAAAAACAAAAGATTAAAAAAAAACAAATAGAAAAAAAAAATACATACATATATATATATATATGACTTTTACTAAAAAACAACTGATTATAAAGTTTTTTTTTTAAAAAAATAAATCAAATTAAAAAACTTAAAATAATTTTATAAAAAAGAAGAAATTATTTTTGAAAAAATAATGAAAAAAGATATATATATATATATTTGAAATAGAAGGTGGAGATCCGATATCAATTATACCAATTATATATATGGTATGTAGAATAATAATATATAGAATGCTACATACATGTTATTCTGACCCAAAGATGAAAATTATAGAAAGAGGTGATAGCATAAATACAATCATCCAACCTTATGTATATATCTTGAAATTGAAATAAACAATCGGATCAACAATTTGCCAGAAGTGAATGAGAGTTGGGAGAATGGAATGGCCAATGAGAAGAAGTGTTGCGGCGCTGATTCGATTCAGTACACCACTCAAAGGGGAAGCATCAACATGATCACGATGAGAGCAGTGGATGGTGACGCAGTCTAGCCACAGACGTCAGACACTTCGTCCAAGCAAATCGAGCAGAGAGGGTTTGCAGTGGCTACTGGTGGGTGGTGGGTGGTGTCTGAACCATATCAATAACAACCAGAACCATCTCTTTACTTAATTTCTCTTTGAATTGAGGATTTGAAGGTGGTAAACTATCATCAAAAAATGTATATATTTTGTTGGATATACTCTTGATGTGATACATGTTCGATACATGTTCTTCCACCTTATGCAAAGCTTTCGACTATCGAATGACCCACAAGTATTCTTAGAGACAATTTTTCACCTTCTAGTACCAGAACATAGCTTCCATTGATGATTTTGTTAGCATCAATGCCTCAGAGGACCTACAACAAGAAACGGTGTGTATGATTTGAAGGTGAATATATACGATTTTTCTAACACGAATTCCGCTATATCTAACTGTTACATTGCCAAACAATTTCTTGTAAGCTTAATTTGTATTTTTGTTGGAATTAATTATGCTACTTAAATTTAAGAATTGGAAATAATAAAATGATGTGCATTGTCAAATTTCGTGCTAGTCAATCTCAAACTTTCTATCTCCTCCACTGGCCATTGGCCATTGGAGCAGATTGGTGCCAGTTTTATGGTCTAACAAGACTGTACTTTCACAACAAGTTGTTATAAATCAAGAGACATGGAGTGGAGAACAGTCAGATGCTATGCTATACTAAACACAATGTGTTTGTATAATCCAAACATCCCTAGACCTTAAACCTAAACTCTTACCTGTTTATTTCTGTTTAACATTAACCACCGCCCATTAAGTTTATCTTCTTGCAAATTAAAATCCAAATATGATCCCAATAAATTTACGACTCAATTTAGCCATTCATTTATAGATTTATCAATTTTCCTATTTAATTTGTTAACAAAAAAAAAAAAAGTAAAACATTTATTTTATTTTTTATTTTTTTATTTAAATTTTTTTTATGGAAGAGGGAATCTCGTGATGTAGGTGGATGAGTTTACCACCAGACCAACCTCATCACGTCTACAAAGTAAAACACTATTAGCTCAAATTAAAAAATTAACTAGAATTAATGACTTCAATATTTATCATCTTATCGATCCATTCACTATTAATCCAAAGGTGAAGGAGTTCTAATACACGAATTACTTAGGCAAGGGTTATGGGTCATGTCCCAATATACTATAATATCATTTCTAACATTTTATTTTTTTATAAATAAAATGTAATATTTTGTAACGTAAAAAAAAAAGTTCTAATACACAATTTAACCTTTTTATTTTGAAGTATTACAAGAACACTATTACAATAGGTCTTCTGGAACATGCCGAGATTAAACAATAAATGTGCAGTCCATATATCTACTACCATAACGGATGATAATTACTCCCACATACGGGAAGAAAACTTCTCACACATTTTTATAAAATGCGTATGATGAGATTTGAACCCCTTACCACTAATGTGGAAGGGAGTGCACAACCACCTTTACTAAGAGGTGATGTGCATTACACAATTTAACTTATTACTAAACCCAATCAAAAAATTAAAATAATCAAATATTATATAATCTTCTGACGATATGAGGTTGGTCTGATTGTAAAACCTCTCATATCTCCACCACGAGGTTGTGAAATCTCCCCCCTCCAAAAAAACCACTAAATTTATATAATTGTATAATGCTTTAGAAAAAAAAAAAACGATTATATAATCTCCATTCAAAATTAATTTTTTTTAAAAAAAAATTCATGACAAACTTACACAATTTCTCAAATAAAATATCCCATATTGAAATAACTTGTCAAACGGATTATGGCCAAGGGATTCGAAGGGTGTTTGACCTAAACCCGACCTGATTATTTATCGGGTTTAATATGTTGATCTTAGGGTCACCGAAATCCAATAAAGTCCGACCCAAACCCATTTGTCATGGCTAAGGATGGCAAAAATCCTCGATCCGTCCCAAACTGATGGGGCTCTGATCCGTTCGGGCTTGGGTTAGGTATGGGTTTGACCCTTATATCCCGATCTATCCCGTTTGACCCGGTATTTATATAATTATTTTTTTAAATATAAAAATATAAAGGGAAAAATAAATCTCTAATCTCTTTGTCGTTTTAACTAATTGCATTTTATGTTTGAATTTAAAGTTTATTAAACTTAGATTTTGTGCTCTATTAAATTTAAGTTTATGTATAAATTTTAAGCTTATGTTAAAATATTTTTCTACGGTCGGATTTGAGGCAGAAAAAAAAAAAAACCGGTTCGAATCACAGGTCTAGTTTGGGGCAGCTCATACAAATCGGGTTTTGGATATGGGTCACCTCTGGTCTCATCCAATCCGACCGTTACCATCTCTTGTCATGGAACCCAAAAATGTAAGTACAAACAAACGGTGCAAACATATGCTGTCTTCTTATCCATTAGCCTTGTAATTCGTGCTGTGCTTGTTAAAGGCAATTGCATGCTTGAAACTTTCTTGATTCTTCCCTCATCTCAATCGCAATGAGAGCTCACATGCTTCTCACGAACAATCTCTCTTCTTCACCATTCTCGAACCAAAAATGTCAACTGAAACGGTCGCTTTACGGCCCAAAACCATCATCTCCTATTACATTTCTCAATAGAACAAGTTTCCATTACTTTGACCCACTTCGCCTTCCCAGAAACTCCAACTTCAAGGTAATTCAATTCTTTTTTTATTTTTCTGTTTATTTGCGTTTAGTTATGTTATTTTCTATTGTGTATATTTAGGTTGTTGAAGGTGTGAGGTTTGATGGACCCATTATAGATATTAATGAAATAATGGAGAGTGAAGATTGTGATTTGTTGGTGGAGAATTGCATCACGCGTACTTTACCTCCAGCATTGACGCTTCAACACGGCCTTGAGAGTATTAAGGAGGCTGTGGACAAGTTAAAGGCTGATCCTCCTAGGTCCAGTAGTGGAATTTTGAGATTTCAGGTACAACTCGTGAGGCCTTTGATAAATTGTATATCATCTGATGTTCTTTGAACATTGCTCAGTATATTGACATATGGGCTCAAGTTGTAGCGTCATGTTCATTTTTGTGTCCATTTTGATTCAGTATAACAAAATTCTTTTTGGGGTGAGTTCTTGAATGCAAAAAATGCATGTTAGAGGAAATGAAACCAAGTTATATTCATTAAATTGTCAACTTGAAATTTGGCTGCATAGGTCTATTAATCATTCATGTGTTTTTCAGAAGGCCTGTGTTATTCATGTGCCTGATGTGATTTGCCAATTTGCAGGTTGCTGTGCCTCCTGGTGCAAAAGCTTTAAATTGGTTTTGCTGCCAACCAGAGTCGTCAGGAGTGTTTCCTGTATTTTTTCTGTCCAAGGAGATGGAGAACCCCACATGTCAATCACTGTATTTGAATCAAACCCGTGGAGTGTTTGGAATTGGAACTGCAATTTACTTTGCCCGTTCTTCTTCATGTGGTCCAGGAGATACGGGTTCAATGAAAAGGTTAATCATAATTTCATCCTTTTGCACCTTTTGCGTTCTTTGTAGTAATTATACTGCTCCTTTCACAAAATTGATTAATTGTTTTTTTTGCAATCGGGTCAACTGATGCTGGTATGCATTTCAAGTATTCAATTTTGGTCTAAGTTGGAAATATATGTAAAGAAAGAGGAAGCTCATAAAGGATGCGAAGTTATATTAAAATTCAACAATTAATACTCAGATTTACAAACTACTTTTAATAGTTTCTTAAGATACTTCTTTAAATACATCTTTGTTTTATTTATTTATTTATTGTCAATAATTCATTGATTTCTATGGTCCTTACATTGAATCGTTCAAGCTACAGTAGTTGTGCATAAAACTTATTAGTTTCTACTAGACTTAAAAAAACTTAGGCTATTTGGAAAATGGTCCAATAATAGTATTTAAATACTAACACAACAAGGCTGGCCTTCTGGACTTGTCACATGGATTGATTCACTGATCACAGGTCCATTTTGGACTGTGTTGTAATTATATTTATATATTTAATTAACAGAATGAGGGTTTCCTAAATTTGAAGTTGAGACCACTAAGCCAGATATGTTCTGAGATCATATTAGTTACCGCTAGATCCATAAGTTTATGCAATTAGGAAAAAGTCCAACAATAGTATTTAAGCACTCTAATGAGACTTTTATAGTTTTTACTTATATCAACCGATTGAAAAAGACAATTTTCTTGCTTTTTTTGCAATTGCTAATGCACTTAGCCTTGGTGCACAGAACAAAGTTTCTATGAACCTATTGAAATGGTTTCACATTATATGCAAAATTGAAGTTATATTTGTAGGAAGAATATTGAGATCTCATAGTCACTGAACCTGCTTGTTATCAATTGCTGATATGCAGTTCTAGTAGTGCTTGGCCACTGCTTGTATTTAACTACTGATTCCCATTTTTAGCTATTGAAACAATTTGTGTGAGTGATGAGGTGAATTTTATTTGAGGCTTTCAAAATTTGTCTTGTCCTATAGTTTATAATACTTTTACGTGCATTTGCTAAACCATGATCAATAGTTCAGATAAAGGTCATAGTTAGACTTTAGAGAATGCCCCTACATGCTATAACAAACCCTTCAATAAGGAGGGCAAAGAGTATTGCCGTGGGTGTTGCTGTGCTGTGTCATGCTGTTGCTCTATTAATCCAAAAGAATTATACATTAATCAACTATCTGAACTACAAAAAAAAAAAATGAAAATTGTAAATGACTTCTAGTTATACAACTAGAGTGTCCTTTGTCATAGAGTTGTGATCCTCATTTCTTTGAAATTGCAAAAATGCTAGAAAAAGTTTGCAGACAATATAGCCCAAATTATCGGTCTGATATACTGAGTAACTGTGGGCAACACTTATTATTTCTAAAATGGTGACAAGATGGTGGGTCTGGCTACTAATACTTTCATTAATTATTAGCTCTGAAAAACCAGTATCCCAAGTTAAGAGATACTGAATTGTGGTTTTCCTATTGTTTGGAACTAAGACAAACTTTTGGTTTGTTTGTGTCTTTTTGTTTTTGTTAGAGAGCTTAATATTATTGTTTTGGCCTTATCTGAGTGTCTAGTGTTACTTAAGATAGTATCAGAGCCAATTTTACAAGGAGTGCCTAGGTTTGAGTCCCCACATGCAATTGAGTTTGAATTTGTTTTTGGTTAACTGAATTCATATGCTTATATTTGGACTCGATTGACGTGGCAAGTTTATTGATTTTGCATGTGAGAGGGTGTGTTAGAGAGTTTAATATCATTGTTCGGGCCCTAATAGCTCCCAGTATTCATGCTTGAAAGTACATACATTTGGTTAGTTTAAAGACTTTGTCTAATTCAACATAGTTTTTAATTTATGTGAGAACCTAAATCATGTTTGTGTAGTTTGTCTGCAGATATCTCTCAAATAATTCAATCACCGTGTCAACTTATGGCTTTATCGATGTCAATTTCAACTCAGAATCATCTTCCATAAAGCATGATGCTGGTTCCTTTTATTTTTTCATTCCTCAGGTAGACTAGTAGACTTGCATTCCTCTGCCTATCTGTTTATATAACTATGTAATGTTTCTCTTCATATTGATCCTGTGATTATGATCATCCTTTGCACTTTGTGAATTGTATGTGATATTTTGGTATCTTTTTTTCTCTTTGACCTTTTGCTGTAACAAGGGCTAATGTTGTTTGTGTTTGTAAAACAAATTATCTTTCAACAGATTGAGCTAAATGAGCATGAGCATTTCTCTATCTTGGCAGCAACAATGGCATGGAGTGATGCTGTGCATTGTACCTTTGAGCAGGCCATTCAATCTTATGAATCTTCCCACCACCAGGTACTTTGAGGCTGCCATCTTTCATCCTGCCGGTTTGTTAACGTTTTATAAATGCGTTTTCTAGTTTTTGAAAACGAAAAATAGTGAAAACGCATTCACCAACAATGTTTTTGAAAGAAATTGAGAAAAACCGAAAACACGTTTTTCACTTTTATTGAACAAAAACCGGAAACAATATTTTGATGTTTTCATTGTTTTCCATTTTTGTTTTCTTTTTTTTTTTCTCATTTGGGTAAGTGGCATATGAAACCTATTAAATAAATTGTATTTATTATTATTTTATTAATAATAAATATATTTTTCGTAAGATTAATAGAATATTTTTTTATCATAATTTAAAAAAAAAAAAAAACTTGAAAAGACGTCAATTAATTTTAACTTAATTTAAATTGATATTATTAATTAAAAATATAAGAATATATATATATATATATATATTAGAATACCATTTTCAGTTATTTTTACTGGATGTGTTTTCAGATTATGAAAATATGAAAATAAATTTATTGTTTTCAAATGAAATTTGATAAAACATAAAACATTACCGAACAAGTTCTAATTCTCCGTGAGACAATTATTTTGAACTGAATTCTTGAATTAGAGGTGAAAACTGTAAATAAAGACATTATATAATTGCACATTGACTTTTGGTCAGTTTATGACCACTTAAGGTTAGCTTCGGTGCTTGGCTAGGTGATATTATATTCTTTTGTATAGTATAAATCTTCTCTGATGAGCGTTCATTTTCACTTGTTCGAATTTGATTTACATGATCCTCTGCAAGATCTATTTTTAAAATTATTTGGCTTCATTGAATCCTCATAACTATTTAGTCCTTGTATCATCTTTCTCTCTACTCAATCCTCATCCCCACCCTCATTTTCTTGTTGGCAGGGATAGGGAATTCTCACAAATTTTAGTGGGATAGAACCTATAATCTGCCCTCCACCCACCCACTCTTATAGGGAGAGGAGATGCCACTAGGCCCTTATCTGTTGGAAATCCAGCTGTGCTATCTAAAGTGTTGTTCTAACCTCTATAGAATCCTGCTAAGTGTTCAAACATCATAATTTAACAAATTTTGAATTGACCTTCTACAATTTCACAATAGTTGATTTTATGTAGGGAATTTCTTAGTTGATGTCCGGATGAAAGTTGTCCAGAATTGAATTCTTAACACCTAGAAGTTGTAATAAAGACTAAATGTTTTTGTTCCTATTAGAACACTTAATGTTAACAGTAAATATTATCACTTACCTAGCCATCAGATGCATCCAACGCTTGAATTTTGATTTCTGGATGGATTAAAGAGCGCAAACATCACACAAGAGGACTATGTATATATGTGTATATGATGTATGTATGTGTGTATGTATGAATGTAAGTCTATAGTCTTACATTTATAGCCCTCGCTGTTTTGGTGCTGAACTTGTATAACATATTTCTATTTCCAAGTGACACAAGTTTATTGAAATTTGATCTGTTAAAAAAAGGTTTTCTTTTAGTTTCTTGCTGCTTCTACAGATATAATTCTTATTGATATTTAATTTATCTTCCATATCAGGCCAGTAGTTATTTTTGGGAAACTAAAGAGAGATACAACTCTAGAAGCATAAGTTTTGCTCTCAGAAAGCTCAATGTCAAGGAGGATAAAACTACCCAAAAGGTATAATTTAGTGATTTTATTATTTGAATTCATATTCTCTACTTATTTCATACAATTGGTGAACTTGTGCGAAGGAAGGATTAACACATTGGATTGAGTTAAACCTCAGATTAATTCATAACCTGCCCAGCCATATTGTTGCCATTCTAAGTTTTGTTGTATCTGCTTACACCCACCCTTTTATTTTTGGGGTTATTGCATGATTTAAAAGTAAAAGCCTGTAGACAAGGGTCCAAACAACAGTATTTAAGCACTTGTAACACCTCCCCTAACATGCAACACCAACTCTCGTCACGTGATTCAAGTCCAAACACAAATTCAGATTTAGAGCAATCACAAATACAATCATGTGTAGGGACTCGAACCTAGACATTCTGACTTTGGTACTTTATCATGTTATGGTTTACCCAAAAGCTTAAGCTTGTAGGTATTGTCCAAACAATAGTATCAAAGAACTCTTAACAGTTATCAATAATATATGTCTCTTGAAAAGTTTATTTTGGTTGTATGAATCAGTTCAAGTTTTGAGTCATTATGAAGAAAGCGTCCTTTTTATTTATCTATTGGAAGACGTTGATTTTGTCAACTACTGGAATTTTCAAAACACACTGTTTGGTATCGGGTCACACTGATCTAAACAGAATTTCTTACTCCCACATTTTACGTGAAGATACCTACTACAAGATAAAACTAGAACACTGCATTTTGGACCTTAACACTTTGGTCAATGTACCTGATGTGGCCCTGCCACACTCTGCTTCTGGTATTCTTTTATTCTTCAATATTTTTTAACCTTCCACATTCTGGCTGTGGTAATTTTTTCTTTCACTTAAATATTCTTTTTTCTAGTTAACCTTTTTTTTGTTGTTTGACCCAGTTGTGTTATGCTATTGTTCTGCTATCTACCTGAGTCTATGTTGTTTGTGTTGTTGCATGGATACTGGACTTTCAAATTTTTGGGAACAATTTATTATATCTTATCTAGTTACAACATGTTTGATATTCAAATTGAAGATACGAATAAAGAGCTGGGATATAATGTGTGTAATCACTTTCGTCGTAGGACTATTTGCTAACTTATTTTGAAAAATGAGTATATTCCAAATTTTGTGTAGAAAACAGATCGACTTTGTTTACATTCCATCATTGAGTGACATAATTTTGCAGGTATTCATGAATGCTGTGTCTTTGGGTGGAGGGTATTTTGGTTTTGATCTCATGGAACTGGTATCCTCTTTTGCCTGGTAATTGTTCATGCTTGTTATTTTCTAGGGTCATTAATTAATTCAAAATTTAATCTTAATATATGTTTTTTTCATGTGCTAACTTCTCTTGCAGAGAAAGGCACCATTTTCCAGCCAGTTTTCTTTCAGACTTTCACCAACCCTTGGTCTTGCCAGGAACATGGTATGGAATTGACATTGGAAATGTTGGAAATGCTATTAAAAGAGTAGGCTTGTATCATGAAGCTAACATATCAATAGACTTCAAATTTCTGTGTATTTCATGTTTGTTAATAGAATAGAAGTTTTGAGTAATTATTAGACACTTTATATCATCAGAAGCGTTGGACAGGTTGAGAACCTAGAACCTTTTGTGTTTGTTAGTACAAAATAAAGTTTGAAAGCCTTGTTCCCCAATATTCGATATGCCAAAGTTAATTTACCTGAACCAATCAATTCATATGTGTGCATTTTCTTGCCAATTCATACCCAACTGATGCCAATATTAGAACCTTGTTAAACTTTCATAAGGAACAAACCTTGATTATAATAGTTCAAGCTGTATCTCTTTTGACTATCAGTTGGATCATGCCAGTGAAATGAATTTCCCCTTGAGAGATCATGCAAATATCAATGCTTTATGGGCGTCAATTTTAATAGAAGAATGTACCCGTCTTGGTTTGATGGTAAGCTTAATTATAGACCTTTTTTTTTTTTAATCTCTATTTTGTAGATGTTTCTGATTAATTCTTTATTCTAGTACTTTTGTATAGCTCCAGGTTCAAGATCCTCCCCCCTTGCAGTTGCTGCTTCCACTCATCCGCTAACAACATGTATTTCTTGCTTTGATGAACGGTCACTTGCTTTTCATGCTGTTGGTTATGCAAGAGGATCTCACAAGCCTGCAGTTGTCATTACATCCTCAGGCACTGCAGTTTCAAATCTTCTTCCTGCTGTGAGTTCTTGAATGTATTTTTATATATATGCTGTGAATGGTCAACGATCTATGACTTTCTTTTTGTTTTATGAGGGCTCATTGTATATAGGCCAGTGTATGGATTTTGCGTTTTGTTTATTCTTTTTGTTGCTGATCCTAACAGTTTTTGTGAGCTAGGATTGGCTTGTCCACTTGTATACAATTCATTGATTTAATGAGATTTTGTTGTTTTTGTTCACAAAAAAGTAAAAATGTAAAAAATAAAAGACTTTCTCCCATCTCCCTCCCAGTTTATGCGCCTAGAGCATGTTTTTACTACCTATTCATTGCTACATTATGTCTAGTCTCCTTTGAATGTGTGAAAAGCAAAATGATGACTGAAGCCAACTTTCACCAGTCACCATGCCAAGACCATCAAGTTCAAGACCTGTTCTTCTGCTCCTTGGTGCTCGCAAAAGCATTGAAAGTAGCAGCTTACCAAAATTGAGCTAGAGCAGAGGTCTGAGCCCCTTTTATGGAGTTCCTTATATTAGATAAGTCACCATCTTTACACCTGTGGCTGCTTCTCATACAATCGGAACAAATGCTGAAAGCTTAAGTGCTTCTCAGCCTAGAAACCAATCAATAGCAGCAGTTCTCACATATCATTTTTCATATAATTTCCAATACCCATTATTCTCTGGCTCTTTGTCACATTATCTAAGACATACTGATCGGTAGGATGGTGCACTACCAGGCTAGTGTACCTTCAATGATTAGCGGGACCTCAGCATAGGACTGACTATCAAGCTATATATTTTATCTAGTCTATTTTTGAAAGGCTGTAATTTATGTAAGGCTTGATTCCAATATTTTGGGTAGGCTCCTTTGTGCAAATTCATGGTTGTATAGATGGAACTAAAACTGGTTCGATTTTCAGTCATAGTGGCGAATTGTATACATTCTATTTTATCCAGATTCTTGAAATCTTCATCTCATCTAGTCTATTATATATACAACTAAATTTTCATTAGTGACTCTGTTTAGGTTGTAGAAGCCAGTCAGGATTTTGTGCCAATTTTATTACTTACTGCCGATCGTCCACCAGAGCTTCAGGATGCTGGAGCAAACCAAGCAATCAATCAGGTAGAAATTAATTATTTTCATATATATAAATACATAAATATGATGTAAAATTTTATGTTATCTCAACAGATTACAGTCTTCATCATCTAAATAACACTATGAATATTGTTTACATTTACAGTTTCCGTGCTTACGAATCCTTTTTTTTTTTTTGTGTGTTAGGTAAACCATTTTGGATCTTTTGTAAGGTTCTTCTTCAGCCTTCCTGCACCCACTGATGAGATTCCTGCACGGATGGTGCTTACCACAGTTGACTCTGCTGTTCATAGGGCAACCTCGTCACCTTCCGGCCCTGTTCATATTAACTGCCCTTTCAGGGAGCCATTGGATAACAGGCCAAACAAATGGATGTCAAGCTGTTTGAAGGGATTAGATATTTGGATGTCTAGCATTGAACCATTTACCAAATATATTAAAGTGCAAGATTCTCATGCACGTAAGAGCAATACAAATAGGCAAATGGCAGAAGTGTTAGAACTAATTCAAGGTGTTAACAAAGGGCTTCTTCTTGTTGGTGCAATCCACACTGAGGATGAGATTTGGGCAGTTATGCTCTTGGCTAAACACCTTATGTGGCCAGTTGTAGCTGACATCTTATCAGGACTACGGTTGAGAAAGCTTTTGGCTTCCTTTCCTGAAACTGAAAAAAATCTTTTATTTATTGATCATCTCGATCATGCTCTGCTCTCAGAATCTGTCAAGGGTTGGATACAGTTTGATGTAATTATTCAGGTATGATTTCACTCTGAATTCTTTTCCACTAATTTATTTTGTAAGTTCAAAACATCTTTTATAGACATCCTAGACTCCTGTAATGAGATTGCATACAAAGATGACAGGTAATTTTGAGGCCTATGTTGCATATCAATATTTGTGGTAAATCAGCAACTTTGGAAAGGGTAAATATCTTAACTGCACCAAAATAATTTATAACACTTTGCTTCTTGGGTTTTATTGTCACTATTTTTTTGGCCAGACTAGGTTCTGTATCTGCTGAAGTTATGCTTAAGCAGGTCAATGTATTTTCATGTTCCTGCCTTGGATTGTGATCTAAGCATTTCTGGTTCCTAGAAAAGAAATAAACGTGAGAAATAACAAGATTAATGAAGCAGGAAACATGGTCTTGTTAGAAAACCAGAAATACATAAAAGTGAAATTAATGTGAATTAAACTAAGAAAATTAAATATTTTGGCCAGAAAAGAAGGAAACAAGACCTGATACTTCTATACAGGTCTTGTAAAAAAGAAGAAGCAAATTTCTAGGAGAGATATAGAGTGTTATGCAAGATACGTGTTTATATCTAAGAATTCTTGGGAAGCATAACTTTTTTCATGAAAAATTCGAGAAAGGTAATGCTAAATTTCCAATAGATGAAAGCTGTTTAATATTTGGAATTAGATATCGGCACATGCACACGCATACATATATATATATATATATCGGGTCCTTCTCTAGACAGGTCGGTTCTGAAAATTGTCGTCAGGTCCTTAGAATTCCAACCAGTTGGAATTAGTGTAAATCTTCTTAGCACTAATTCCAATCGGTTGGAATTCTTAGATATTGGCACACACATACATATATATTTATATATCAGGTCCTTCTCTAGACAGGTCGGGTCTGACAATTTTCGTCAGGTCCTTAGAATTCCAACCGGTTGGAATTAGTGTAAATCTTCTTAGCACTGATTCCAATCAGTTGGAATTCTTAGATATCGGCACACTTACACACACACATATATCGGGTCCTTCTCTAGACAAGAGGGTCCTGAAAATTTTCGTCAGGTCCTTTGAATTCCAACCACACACACACACACACACATATATATATATATATATATATCGGGTCCTTCTCTAGACAGGTTGGTCCTCAAAATTTTTGTCCGGTCCTTAGAATTCCAACCGGTTGGAATTAGTGTAAATCTTCTTAGCACTAATTCCAATCGGTTGGAATTCTTATGACCTAACCAAAAATTTCAGTTGTGGTACAAGTCCAAACACAGAGATTTAAAAATTTTCAAATAGAATCAGGTGGGGGGACTCAAACCTAGACACTTCTAGTAAAACTTGCCTTTGATATTATGTTGCTAACCACTAGATCCAAAAGTTTAAATTGTTAGAAAAGGGCCCAACAATATTAATTAAGCAATCTAATAAATTCAAAGCCTATATAACACTAAAACGCTCAACTCAGAAATGGCAGTTCTAAATATACTACTTTTCTGATTGAAAATTTTGAGATTATTTCATGATCAAAGAACTGAGGTCTGAGGATGAGTTTTGCTTTGGACAAGTTAATATTCTATGTGTTTTAGAGGCCATCAATGGTTAATATGAAGAGGCAGTACAAAAAGGCAGAAATTTCTGTCTTTGAGCGGACTTTAAACAAACAATCGAATCAGTTTAAATACACTTTTCCTTAAACATCATTGCTAAAAAGCAAGAGAATGTTCAAGAATTTGGTAGAAAAGGGCCCAACAATATTAATTAAGCAATCTAATAAATTCAAAGCCTATATCAGAAATGGCTGTTCTAAATATACTACTTTTCTGATTGAAAATTTTGAGATTATTTCATGATCAAAGAACTGAGGTCTGTGCTTTGGACAAGTTAATATTAGAGGCCATCAATGGTTAATATGAAGAGGCAATACAAAAAGGCAGAAATTTCTGTCTTTGAGCTGACTTTAAACAAACAATCGAATTAGTTTAAATACATTTTTCCTTAAACATCATTTCTAAAAAGCAAGAGAATGTTCAAGAATTTGGTGGAATGTGAATTATGCTAAGATAACATATTATGAGACACATCTATTGTAATGGAAAATGGATTGCATATTCAGTCTTCTTGTTGATTTCCTTATAATTAATCATGAA
Organism: Acer negundo; assembly: GCA_035582765.1. Classification (NCBI taxonomy): domain Eukaryota; kingdom Viridiplantae; phylum Streptophyta; class Magnoliopsida; order Sapindales; family Sapindaceae; genus Acer; species Acer negundo. Next base: position 9,449,202 of record CM069239.1, on the reverse strand, counting down.
CAGATTGGAAGTCGAATTACAAGCAAGCGGATTTCTCAAATGGTAGAAGAATGTTTTCCATGCTCATATATCATGGTTGACAATCATCCATGTCGTCATGATCCATCACATTCTGTAACACATAGGATTCAGAGCACCATTGTTCAATTTGCTGATTGTTTGCTTCAAGTTCGAGTTCCGCATAGGAGCAGTGAATGGCACAGTTATCTACAAGCATTGGAGATGATGGTATGTGATCTCAACCCTTAAAGTTCATGTTAATTTAGATATTTGTAGATGATTTCAAGGTCTGTCACTCAATTCCATTAGTTTCAATGGTGCCTTGTAGAGTTGTAGATATATTTATAGGCATGTTTAACCTCAGGATAGCCGATAGGTCAGTAAGACTAAAGCCAGTTCAAGTTGTTTAAAAATTTAAAATGCAATTAGAATAAGGATCAACAAACTATTATAAATCATATCTTAATTAGTTGAAAACTTTTTCTACATTCTCTTACAATTAGCCGTCTTTTAATGCAAGTTGTGTCCTGTATGTAGAGTATAATTTATCTGTAAATTGATTGTGATTTGTTCGGAGGTTTTGAAATAAACTATGCGTCGATCATCAAGCATCCATTTGATGCTGTTCATAATAAAGTAAATCTTTGAAATGCCTCCTCATTGCAGTTTCTGGTAAGTATAACTTTGAAGGGTTGTTCTGCACAGGTCTTGTATGATTTCCATCGAGCAGTGGACTGGATAAAAGCCTTTTGTTTTTATGTGAGATAGAATGCTTTTAATTTCTTATGACTGGAAGGGATCAAAATTGCTTTCTTGTACTAGGATTGAAATGTACTGCTGGCTTTGAGATATTTTGAATTTCCATTCCAATATGTGTAACTGTCTAAGTTCCTTGCCTAATTTGTAGGTAGAATGGGAGATATCATTTCAAATTTTTGCTGAGTATTCCTTGACCGAACCTCATGTTGCTCAAGCAGTCTCTGAAGCACTAAGATCCAATTCCGCTCTTTTTGTTGGGAACAGCATGGCAATACGAGATGCTGATATGTATGGATGTAATTGGACAACTTCTACTCATAATGCTGCAGATACATTTTTAAGTTCAGAACTGCCATATCACTGGATACAGGTGGCTGGAAATAGGGGGGCTAGTGGTATCGATGGTTTGCTTAGCACAGCTCTTGGTTTTTCTGTTGGATGCAATAGACAAGTATGTATTTGCAATGTGTCTAAATCTCTCCAAGTAACTGTGTTATGAATTTGTTAATGCTCTTTGCAACTGTTATTCTTGGAGTTGGAGGATTTGTTTGGAAATAAGTGTAGTTCTTATGTCCAAATGATAGGTCTATAACAGATTAGCAACTTGGGATAGTTAATTTTTAAATTACATTTAGCCAATGAAATTGATTTTTTCTTGGGAGAGAATTTGTTTAGGTGCTTACTAAGAAATCGTAAAAATTAGTCCATTTGGGGGAGGATTAATCTCTGGGCTCCTCTGTGGATAAAAGTGGCAGCTGTAGTGAAGCAAAGAGGAAGCTTAGTGTCTTCAGCTTTGTTTTCGGTTTTGTTTGGTTTTAGCCTTTAGGCTTTAGTTTTGAGGGTTTTAAGTTGTATCTATATAGTTTTCGGTTTTCAGGTACTGTTTTTATAGATAGTTTGTTCATTTTCTTTGTTGACAGCATCTTTCTTTGTATTCCCTCTTTTTTTTTTTTTCAATAAAAAATAATTTAGTTTTCCAATCAAGGAAATTAAGGAAATTAAAAAAATTATGCTTGCTACTCTCTTGGAGTCTGTATTTCCTTGCAGTGTACCTGGTACAGAGCTGTTTTAATATAAATTTAATGTAACTGCCCCAGGCCTGTACAACAGTCCAGTACTCCGGTTACAACTTTTGATTACAGTTGTTACATCACATTTGCACGTTGTAGCCCACGTCCACGACCACAATGAAGGCAAGCTTAGTGAAGGGATTTTTTATTTTTTATTTTTGTTGATTCTTTCATCAACATGAAGGGAATTTTTCAATACGAGTTAAAAAGTGTTGAGATGTGAAATGGATGAGAATAAGGACATTTTTTGTTCTCACAGGTCTAGTTTGAATAAAAAGAAACTTTACTAATTTGTGGGCATTTTTAAAATTCCCCCAATTAATTGTACAATTTTTTACAAATGTAGCTTTTTTTTTTTTTTTTGGTCTTTAAAATGAGTGATATAATCATTTTCCAATGTTCACAATGGAAAAAACTTGTACTGGTTCTTTTTTTTTTTTTTGGGTATGCAGGGTATTAGATTTAGTTTGCGGTTTGCTCTAGCAGAGTATTATATCAAGTACCCATTTCAGTTTAATTTTATTTACATCTATGTCAAATGGAGATTCTATGCTGCCTCTTTGAAAGAGGGATGTCTTAAACCACTAGATGATCAGCCATGCTTGCCAGACAGCCAATCTTTGAGTTAGAGGGCTGCTATTTATCAGGTCTAATAGGTCCTATGTATATAAGACAAATTTTAAAAAAAGTTTCTTTAAATTTATGAATCCATTAAGTAATCCAAGCTTTTGAACCTCCGAAACTTTTTTGAGTGTGCTTTTAATAAAGATCTAAATTCTAAATACCAGAAGAAGCTCAAGGTAGGGTTTTTATTTATTTGGTTTTTTTGGTGTAAGATCAGATATCCATTGTCTTTTTGTTCTCATGGATGAGGTTCACTCCCCATTGAACAAACTTGTTCAAGCCGACTTCTTCCCCCTTGAGCAAAATATTCAAGTTTTTGATGCAGGCAGGACACTAGTTGGGGTAATAATTACCCCTCCCTTACCTGGCACTTCTGGTGATAAAAGTCAATGGCGAATTCTTTCATCCGATATGGCTACTTGAAATTTTTAATCGGTTGATACTTCCATTACTTTTTCTAAAATTTCTAGTCTGGATCAAACTATAATGGTTCATGATATTGCAATCATGGTTAGGTACTCTGCGTTATTGGAGATGTTTCTTTCCTTCATGATACAAATGGCTTGGCAATTTTAAACCAGAGGTAAGACTTATTTTTTTGCAGATATGTGAGATTGTGTTCAGGCATTTGGTTTATCATTTATACTGTTCATTACAATATCTCTGCATAATGTAGCATAATGTAGGTATAGGCTGCATAGTTTTAGTTCTCTTAGGAGCTTTATATCTTCCTGACTATTAACAGTCTCTGGTCTCTGGTCTACCCATGCATCACACAGACTTCATACTAATATTTTAAAGATTTGCTTTGTTTGAAGGGTGTTGCGGAAACCCATCCTGATACTTGTGATAAACAATCGTGGTGGTGCAATCTTCAGCCTTCTTCCAATTGCAGATAGAACTGAACCAAGAGTATTGAATCAGTATTTCTACACCTCCCATAATATTTCAATCCAGAATCTGTGTATAGCACATGGGTAAAAACCTCTACATATAGATGGTTTATATGAAGTATTTTTTCCTGCCTAATAGAATAATCATCTAGTATAGCATGCTTGTCTCTTATTTCTCATATTTTGATAAATGTAGGTGCCTTTTGCTTGACTTATTATAGAGGTGCTTTAGGTTCTACATGCAGAGAAATGATTATATATTCAACATGAACTGAATTTACTGTTTTATATGATTTTCGTGAAGTAGAAACCAAAATTGCTCTTGGCAAAAATTAGATCCTAGTTAATGGCATTTATATTATATTCCATGGAATTTTGTTAAATGGATTACGTTTGCATTCTGTTGAAAGCATTATATATTTATATTTGAGATTATGTACTTTCGTGTTTTTGGACTCAATGGATTGATGTTATACTTCTGTATCTACACTTGAACATGGTGAGTAAATCATCTAACTTTCTCGACTTCATGCATTTTTCTGATATGGTAAGTAACGGATGCTGTAAGTTGGACCAGTAAATTGTTGTGGTTGACAAGATTTAAGTGTCAGTAAAATCCAACAGCTGTTAACATTTTTAGGAAATTACTTTAACCAAAATATAAACTGATTGCAGCTCTAACAAAAATTTGGTATAGAATGACTGAATGAGGAAATTGCATAAATCTTAAATCAACCTTGTTTTCCTAAATTTATGGGCTTCATTTTTCAGCTATTCATTGATACATGTGTTCCACCAGGATGACTGATTACTGATTAAATTGATGTTTTTTTTTTTGAAAAACATTCAATTGGTATTGTAGTTTGTCAGTAGCTAATTAGGTGAGAATTGTGCTGTTATCTGTAGTTAATTTTTATTCAGAATATCCACATCGTAAAGATCATATTACGTTTTCCGTTGGTTTTGATTCCAAAAAAAGAAAAAAAAAATGAATAACCAGGAAAAAAATGCGACTAAAAAATCACTGTATGTGCAGTGTAAAGCATTTGCGAGTGAAGACGAAAATAGAGCTTCAAGATGCATTATTCAAGACTCAGCATAAAGGGACAGATTGTGTCATTGAAGTTGAGAGTTGCATTGATGCCAATGCCACATTCCACAGGTTGTTTGGTTTTACTGCTTTTTTGAGGTTAAGAGACTATTATCACACTCTATGCTGACATGTGATGATTTTTTTTCGCAGTACTTTGAGAAAATTTGCATGCCAAGCAGCAGATAATGCCATGGACATCCTGTCCAGGCTTTTTATCCCGGATTCTATTTCACATGGGCTCTCTGTTGGCAAGATCCATAGAATGGAGTATTCACTGTATAGGTAAGGCTTTGATTACAAGAACAAATTTTGAGATTCAAAATAATTAATCTTAGCTGTAATGAGATACATCTTCAAAATTTTGTTGCTACAGAATTCAACTTTGTGCTCCACCTACTTCGAGTTTTGTTAGTGATGGACAAAGTAAATTCCACAGAGAAGGTTTTATTTTATCATTGTATCTTGAGGATGGAAGTGTCGGGTATGGTGAGGTCAGTTATGGTTTGATTTGATACTCTTTTTTTTTAACCTCTTCCACTTGCTTTAGGTTCCAGTAGTTAGATATAAATTGATGGCATGCCCGATGCTCTCTTTAACTGGTAATACAGTGAATTATTTTAAATGAAAATAATAAATTCTGAAAGTTGAAATAAGTGAGTATATAAAACTTCATTGCAAAAAAAAAGATCATATAAATGATGAGCCACTGAGACAAAGGTTTTAATAGCTTCTATTTTATTTTATTATCTTCTTGTTTATAATTTTCTTGATATATTTTCAGCTTTCATGTAGATACATCATTATTTTTTCCCATTTTGCTTTCTCTTATCCTGTCCCCGTGTTCTGAAGATTGTTTTTCCTCTCTTACTTCCATTGTGAAGGTTGCACCTCTTGAAATCCACAAAGAAAACCTGCTGGATGTAGAAGAGCAACTTCAGTTTTTTCGTCATGTCATAGAAGGAGCTAAGATCAGCCTTTTCCTACCTCTGTTAAAAGGCTCATTTTCTTCCTGGATACGAAATGTGTTAGGAATACCTGTAGGTCTTTTTATTGTCATTTCATAAGTACTATAAGGAAAAAAGAAACTGTTGTTGATGTCTTGTTATCTGTATTCCTCTTTATTGTTTTTGGCTATTGAAATTCTCTTTTATTGGACAGGCGTCTTCTATATTTCCAAGTGTCAGATGTGGTTTGGAAATGGCTATCCTTAGTGCCATAGCAGCAAGACATAGTTTGAGTTTCTTAAACATACTATATCCGCGGAGAGAAACAGATGAAGAAATATCTAAAAGGTCTTCAAATGTTAAGATCTGTGCCCTCATTGACTCTACTGGGACTCCTACAGAGGTTGCTAATATTGCTTCCACTCTTGTCCAAGAAGGATTTGCTGCCATAAAGCTTAAAGTAAGAGAATCTTAGCTGAATTAGACTGCTAAAATATGATTCTTTTTTCTTTAATGTTTCTTGTAAATCTTAAATTTTGTTGGATTTTTATATTTTGGGAATTATGTTTATATATCTTTGGATAGCCTTACAACCTAAAAGACTAGCCCATTGGATTGTGGCATCCATTGTTATATATATTATTATCTTTCTTTTTATCTTTTCAATGTGAATGAACTTCTGATCCTCTTTAGTTTTTATTTTTTTGAATAATTCATAATTTGTTTAATGTTAAATTTTCATATTTATTGTATTTTTAAAATTTTTGAGATTGGTGTCTATTTAGTGGATAATCTTACTATCCAATAGATTAGCCTATTGGGTTATTGCATCCATTGTTCTATATCATTTTCTTTCTTTTTATCTTCTTAAGGTGGGATTCGTACGCATATGGGTTCTCTAGCAGTTTCTAACAACTAGCTTGTGTTTCTCTCTGTTATGTATAACCTAGGATTTAATGAGATATTAGTTGGCTTGTTCTCGTTGTTTGTAGTGTTATTGATATTATGTTATTATTATTATGCAACAGGTTGCACGTCGTGCAGATCCTATTCAAGATGCTGTGGTCATACAAGAAGTAAGAAAGAGGATTGGTCGCCAGATTGAACTTCGTGTGGATGCCAATCGGAAATGGAACTATGAGGAAGCTCTTAAATTTGGCTCTTTGGTTAAAAATTGTGACATACAATATATTGAGGTATAATCTGCTTGAAGCAGTAGAAGTTAGTGTTCTAACCATTGTTATTCCTCCATGATTAATGATTATAGGTAAACTCTAGTAGATTAAATCCGTAAAAGATGTAAATCCGTAAGACTGACTATTCAACTTTTAGCTTAATCTTCCTTTCAACCTTGCTTTGGTTTGGGTTTATTCATACTTGTTTTTGTTGACATGCACATAATATTTTGTCAAGTTTTTAACAGTCCCTATATTTTCAGGAGCCTGTTCAGGATGAAGATGATATTATTAAGTACTGTGAAGAAAGTGGACTGCCCGTGGCACTGGATGAAACAGTTGACAATTTTCAAGAAAATGCTCTTAAAATGCTTGTGAAGTATGCTCACCCAGGAATAGTTGCTATTGTAAGTGGCATTAAATTTTAAAATATTTAATCCTTAATCGGTTGGGCATGCATCTTTGAGTCTTTGGTTGACATATCTTTAGTAGATCACTCATCACCGGCAAATAATTATGTTTGTCACGTCCCACATCCCTAGCGAGTGAGGTCCATAACTTGTATATAAGTCTTGGTCTCTCCTAACTAAGCAAATGCGTTTTGGGCCATGGGTAAAGGACGCTTGCGTGAAGCCCAAAGCGGACAATATCTACTTTGAGTCCTTGGTTGCCATATCTTTAGTAGATCACTGACAAATATATATGTTTATCTTAGTGAGATGAAGAACTCAGTTTGTTAACCCCATGTAGAAGGTTTGCTACATAACAATTTAACCCAATAGGACCAAATTGTCAATTGAGAAATTAATATGATTTGACTGAAGTCATTTTGAAGAAATAGGCTTGATTGCCTTAATTTTATTGAAGCTGTCAACAGGAATATAAATATACACAGCAGTTATGGACTGCTCATAAATGGAGGATCTGTTTCTCTTAATTTAGAGAACCAAATCCCTCTAATCTAGGCCCTAATTAAGGAAACCAAATCCCTCTAATCAAAGTCCTAACTAAGGAAAGAAAAAACTATACAATCAAGTAAAATAATAATAATATATGTACAGACAACACCCCCCCCCCCCCCCTCAAGTTGGGTTGAAAATATTGATCATACCCAGATTGCTACTTAATTCATCAAATTTGGCCCGTGGAGGAGGTTTAGTTAAGATATCTGCAATTTGTTGGCTGGTTGGAGTGTAAACCAGCTGCAAAATCCCTCCATCAATCTTTGCCTTTATGAAGTGTCGGTCTATCTCAATGTGTTTGGTCCGGTCATGGTGAACCAGGTTTTTAGCAATACTAATCGTAGCTTGGTTGTCACATAACATGTTGATGGACCCTTCAAATGGTACTTTTAGATCACTTAAAACTCGTTTGATCCAAAGACCTTCACATAGTCCATGTGCCATTGCACGGAATTCAGCTTCAGCACTGCTTCTAGCTACCACCGACTGTTTTTTACTTCTCCAAGTGGTTAGATTCCCCCAAACTGTAGTGCAATAACCCGAAGTAGACCTACGGTCTGTAATGGAGCCTGCCCAGTCAGCATCAGTGAAAACTGATACCTCTCTGCTTGCTGGTTTCTTAAAAAACAGTCGTATTCTTTGGACAGCCACCATATGTTCCTCCGTAGGGCTGTTCATGTACTGACTAACAGCATTAACAGTGAAAGCTATGTTCGGCCTTGTGAGTGAGAGATAGATTAGCTTTCCGATAAGTCTCTGATATCTCCCCTTGTCTACCGGAGGGCTGTCCCTATCAAAACCAAGCTTCACTGTGGTGTCCATGGGAGTTTCAGTTGGCTTGCACTCTTCCAATCCGGTTTCTTGTAACAAGTCAAGAACATATTTCCGTTGGGATATGAAAATACCCCTTTTTGAGCAAGCTACTTCCATTACTAGGAAGTATCGTAGATGTCCCAAATCTTTTATCTCAAACTCTTGGGCGAGGCAGCTCTTTATACGTGGTATCTCCTCCGCAAAATCCCCGGTTAAGATTATATCATCCACATATACTATCAATATAGCCCGCAGCCCCCTTTCTGAGTACTTGATGAACATGGTGTGATCGGACTGACACTGCCCATAACCATGTTTCTTGAGGACTTGAGTGAACCGTTCAAACCAGGCCTGAGGAGACTGCTTCAGTCCATAAAGTGACTTTCGAAGTCTGCATACCTTATTAACAGTAGCTACAGTTTTGAAACCAGGTGGAATCTCCATGTATACTTCTTCTGTAAGGTCTCCATTAAGGAATGCATTTTTCACGTCCATCTGGTGTAGAGGCCAATCTAGATTTGCTGCTAGAGATAACAATATCCAGATTGTATTTAATTTGGCCACCGGTGCGAAAGTCTCTTCGTAATCAATACCAAAGGACTGTCTGAATCCCTTTGCTACCAACCATGCCTTGAATCGTTCTACACTTCCGTCTGCTTTTGTCTTGACTGTAAAGACCCACTTGCAACCGACTGAATTTTTTCCTTCCGGCAGAACTGACAGTTCCCATGTCCCGTTTTTATCCGGTGCATGAATCTTATCCTCAACTGCCTTCTTCCACTCTGCAATTTTCAAAGAGTCTTGTATGTTTCTTGGCACTGAAATGTTAGAGAGCCTTGAAATAAAAGTTTTGAATTTGGATGAGATACCTTCATAAGACACATATTTAGCCATAGGATAAAGAGGTCTGTCCCGAAATTCCCTATACCCCATTCTTACGGCAATAGGTCTATCAGAATTAGATATTGGAGCCATTTCAATCTCTACTGTATTTGGGTCAAATTCTTGGACCGTAGAATCAGGTTGGGATTCTTAACTAGTGTTATTATCAGTCTGAATCCTATCTCCCAGCTTCCCTTTTCTGTGGTAAACAATTATCTCCTTTTGCATGTGGATAGGTTGACTTTGTGGTGAGTTAAACCACGCCATAGGATAAAGAGGTCTGTCCCGAAATTCCCTATACCCCATTCTTACGGCAATAGGTCTATCAGAATTAGATATCGGAGCCATTTCAATCTCTACTGTATTTGGGTCAAATTCTTGGACCGTAGAATCAGGTTGGGATTCTTAACTAGTGTTATTATCAGTCTGAATCCTATCTCCCAGCTTCCCTTTTCTGTGGTAAACAATTATCTCCTTTTGCATGTGGATAGGTTGACTTTGTGGTGAGTTAAACCACTGCTGATTTCTAAGGGAACTAGAAGATTGATTAGGAGAATTCAAACAAGATTGAGGTGGGTTAAGACAAGATTGAGGTTGTTGATTCCTAGGAGAATTGGAAGGCTGATTTTCAGCAATTAATTGCTGATTATGAGACTGATTTGATTTCTGAATTTCAGAAGAGAGTTGACCTGGACTAGGCTGCTGATTTTCAGCAATTAATTGCTGATTATGAGGATGATTTGATTTCTGAATTTCAGAAGAGAGTTGACCTAGACCAGGCTGCTGATTTTCAGCAATTAATTGTTGATTATCAGGCTGATTTGATTTCTGAATTTCAGAAGAGAGTTGACTTGGACTAGGCTGCTGATTTTCAGCAATTAATTGCTGATTATCAGGCTGATTTTTAGGAATAAACCTGGATTCAGCAGGAAGAATTAGACTTGGACTAGGATCCCAAATCAGATATTCATGATTTGAGTTAGAATTCTCCCCCTAAATATCGGTTTTGGGAAAAAAGGATTGATTTTCAAAACATGTTACATCCATTGTGTGATAAATACATTTAGTCGAAGGGCAGTAACACTTGTATCCCTTCTCATTAGGAGAATATCCAATAAATATCCCGGTTAATTAGGAATGCTGCAGTAAGAACTGCTTCACCCTAAAAATTCTTTGGAACATTACTAGAAAACATCAGGGATTGGGCAGCCTCTAACAAATGACGATTCTTTCTCTCAGCAATCCCATTCTGTTGGGGTGTATCTACACACGTACTTTGATGTACAATTCCCTCATCAGAAAGATAATTGTCAAGGAATGAGTTAAAAAATTCTTTGCCATTGTCGGTTCGAAAAATTTGAATCTGTGTGTCAAATTGAGTTTCAATCATCTTTTTAAAACATTTAAAAATATGTGTCACTTCAAATTTTTCCTTCATAAGATAAATCCAGGTGAGCCTAGTGTGATCATCTACAAAAGAAACGAACCACTTAGCCCCTGTGATATTTGGAACCCTGGAAGGCCCCCAAACATTACTGTGGATTATTGAAAAAGGTTTGGATGATTTATATGGTGAAATTGAATAAGTGCTCCTAGTATGTTTAGCAAACTGGCTGATCTCACATTGAAAAAGGAGTGGATTTTTATTTCTGAACAATACAGGAAATAACTTGGACAAATATGGAAAACTTAAATGGCCTAGACGATAATGCCAAATCAAGACATCCTTATCACTATAAGGCCTAGACACTAGATTAGAGGTTCTAGAAGATTTACTGCAACCAGCCCCACTTGCTGTTGGAATGAGCCGTTTTCCCACAGAAGGCTCCGCTTTGAGATAGTAGAGTCCAGAACTAACTCTAGCACTGCCAATCGTCCTCCCCGAACCCAAGTCCTGAAAAAGACACAATTTATGAGAGAATTTAGCTATACATTTCTTACCTTGGGTCAATTTTCTCACAGATAAAAGATTGTAGTCCAATTTAGGTACAAATAACATAGAGTCAAGAATAATTGTGTTAGTGACTGCCACTGAACCGATCCCAGCAACCTTAGATAAGGACCCATCTGCTATACAAATATTGAGATGGTTATGACAGGGAGTGTATGTAGTAAACATGCTAACATCCCCTGTCATGTGATTTGACGCGCCCGAGTCAATAATCCAACCCTCACTCGGCATTTGTTTTGCATTAAGGGCAGTCAATTGGTTACCTGAATGAGCAAAAGATCCTGATACAATGATAGACTGTGGCTACTGGCTGATCAACTTCTGGAGAAGATTCAATTGTTCCTTGCTAAATAATTCGGCAGTAGCTGTAGGTGAGTCTCCATAAGTTGTCATGTTTCCTCGCCTTCTCTCTCTGCCTTGGGCTTCCAATCTGTTGGCTTTCCATGCAATTTCCAGCAGTTGTCTTTAACATGACCTGGCCTCTTGCAATGGTCACACCATGGACGGCCCTTCCTAGATTTACTGTCGAATGAGGAGATTTGGCCACCACGAACTATCAGTGCACTCCCATCAGGCTGAAAACTGCTGTTGTCAGTGCCAAGCATGACCTTCCTCCTGCTTTCTTCGCTCACAACTTCTGAAAAAGCCTCTCGGATAGTAGGTAAAGGCTTGACAGCCATGATTCTGCCCCTCACCTCATCAAGGTTTCTGTTCAGCCCTAGCAGGAACTTGAATATCCTTCTCTTCTCAATGCTTTTCTTGTGTGTAGCCTCATCCTTAGGGTCAACAAAAACATCATTGTCGAAAGTGTCAACCTGCTGCCACAACCGAGTAAGTTTGGTGAATTATTGAGTGACCGTTTCCTCCCCTTGACGAAGATCATGCAGAATTCCCTCAACAGCGAAAAGTTCTGCTGTGTTGTCAGTTGTAGAGAAGGTTTCTTTTGCTGCATCCCAGATTTCTTTTGCCATTTCAAACAGCAGAAAGTTCTCGCTTATATCGTTTTTCATCGAATTAAGTAGCCACAACATCACCAAATTGTTTTCCGTCTTCCACTTGCGGAAACCAGCATCTTCCTTGTCTGGTTTGGTGATTCCTTCGGTCAGATATTCATCTTTGTCTTTTCCCTGATGTAGATGAGCATGGACTTGGACCATTGAAGAAAATTTCTGCCAGTCAGTTTGTGACCAGTTATGGGAAGATTGGGATGTGAGTTTTGTTCCAAACTCCCTCCTCCATTGTTATCGGTTTTTGGGAGCTCCGGAACGGAACCAACTTCTGAAATGGAGTTGGTGGACATGTTTGATTTGTTTGAAGTATTTTAGGGTGGTTTACTGCCGGAAAGAGCAGTAGGGAAAGCTATGGTTTGTTAGGTTTCAGAGAGTGCTCTGATACCATGAAGAAATAGGCTTGATTGCCTTAATTTTATTGAAGCTGTCAACAGGAATATAAATATACACAGCAGTTATGGACTGCTCATAAATGGAGGATCTGTTTCTCTTAATTTAGAGAACCTAATCCCTCTAATCTAGGCCCTAACTAAGGAAACCAAATCCCTCTAATCAAGGTCCTAACTAAGGAAAGAAAAAACTATACAATCAAGTAAAATAATAATAATATATGTACAGTCAACACATTTAATAAAAAAAGCCTTTTCTGGTAATGCATTTTTATTCTCAAATGATGGTTGAGCGCAGGCTGTAGAGCATAAAATCATCTCAATATTTACATTCTTACAATAATGCAAGTATCAGTTAATACTTAATAGTTGATTCGGTTGCATCAATTAACAGTCACTATGTACTATTATCCTTCAAGATATAAACATTTTTAAATATATATATATATATATATATATATTGTTCTTAGAAGTGGTTTGATGATGTTGTCCTAATGTAGAGACTTTTACGTGTTCCTTAGGTGATTAAACCAAGTGTCATTGGTGGATTTGAAAGGGCAGCATTAATTGCAAGATGGGCCCAGCAACAGGGAAAGATGGCTGTTATCAGTGCTGCATTTGAAAGTAGCCTAGGTTTGTCAGCATATGTTCTGTTTTCCAGCTATCTGGAGTTGCAGAATGCAGATGTATGCAAAGTGATGAATCATCAACTTGCCTCACCTATTTCCCATGGTCTTGGTACTTATCAATGGCTGAAAGAAGATGTAACAACCGATCTTCTTGGGATTTGTCGCAATCCACATAGCGGCTTTGTAGAAGCATCTGTTGCCAATGCCTCCCAGCTCTTGCGGAAATTTCAAATTAACCACAGTATCATACGTAGAACTGCTACAGAGAAGCAAGTTTTAAGATATCAGTTGACTATTAATTCAAAGGACCTCTCCAGTTTCATCCAAGTACAAGAGATTGGAGAAAGTACTGATGTAAGTATAGGTATTTCATGATGCTCACTTTGTGTTTTATTGGAATAGTTATTATTTTCTTTCATTCATTGATCAATAGAGATACTAAATATGGATGCTAATATGCTACCTGCCGGTCAATAGCTAGATGTGGTATTGCTCAATTGATTCCTTTCTTAATACAGTGCAACTAATTGCCAGGAAATTGTATTTGATAGCATGGGAGGCTCACTGTTATTTGCAAACATATATCAACTTTTCAAAGATATTATTGTAAATATGATGGGATGGCCTAGTTAGCTGGTAGCATCTTCAATTTTTAAGACTTGAAGGCACATATTGCTGTTTTGTTTTGTGAGGGGAACTGTAGTCAAAGAATCTTCATGCGTTTTTTCTTGCTCAAGATAACTTCAATTTGCATCGGCAATTGACTGTCTAGACTAATTTATAAGATTTAGTTATGCGCAGTGTTTTGATACTCACTAAATCGTTGTTTTAGTTAATGCAGGATAATGTACTTCTATTTCTCCATGGTTTTCTTGGAACTGGTGAAGATTGGCTTCCTATTATGAAGGCCTTCTCAGGATTGGCGAGATGCATTTCAATTGACCTTCCTGGCCATGGAGGATCAAAGATACAAAGTTGTGGCAGTAAAGTAGCCACACAAAAACCAACTTTGTCAATTGACGTAGTTGCAGATGTATTATGTGAGTTGATTAAACAGATTACTCCCAGAAAAGTTACCCTTGTTGGCTATTCAATGGGAGCAAGAATTGCCTTGTACATGGCCCTGAAGTTTAGTTATAAGGTACATTCACGAAGTTCAAATTGTTTTTCATTGTGAGGTTATCTAGTCTAGCAAAGTAACAACTAACAACTTACTAAACAGATTGAAGGAGCCGTAATCATATCTGGAAGCCCTGGATTAAAAGATGCATTCGCAAGAAAAATTCGTAGGGCTGAAGATGATTCCAGAGCATATTCACTTGTTACTAATGGCTTGCAACTCTTTCTAGAAAATTGGTACGCTGGGGAGCTCTGGCGAAGGTAATTGCTTGGTTTTTAATGTTACTTATTAAGTTTCTGAGCCTGCCTATAAAAGGTAAACTTCAGAATGCTGTAATGACCAGAACAATTTTATGCATTTTACAGCTTGAGAAGTCATCCCCATTTTAATCGAATAGTTGCCAGGCGCTTGCTGCATGATGATTTGCAGAGTCTTTCAAAAGTTCTATCGGATTTAAGCATTGGGAGGCAGCCGTAATTTTTTTTTTTTTTTTTTTTTTTTTTTTTTTTCTTCTTTTCATTTAACTTTCTGTTTATTTTTACATGGCAAATCCTAACCAAAAGAAAAATCTATATGATGCTATATCTAACTAAACTGTTGCCAGCCCAAGGCCCTAAGAAATTAGAAATCTGATTGCTGGAAGTTTTCTGTAGAGCTCTATCTGTATAAATAATATTATTTTCAATCAATTCATTTTTAGCAGTCCATCAAGGAAATCTCATGATATACTGTTTTGTAACTCAAAATATTCTATGTTCACAACTACAATCCGGTTAAACCTGTATATTATTCATCAATATATATTCTATGTTCATCGATAATAAGCCTGAACTTTATGTTTAGGTATGTGTATGCCCATTTGAAGACCATGAATTGCTTCAACCCTTAGGGCAACTACTCTTTCATTGCAATTTTGATATCTTAAACAAACATAAATTCTTCGATGTTCTTTGATGTATAATCCTCAAAAGTTGATTCTCTAATCTCTATTTGTGAAGTCATTCTTTTGCTTATTAACATAATACTATTTTTCTGTTTCTTTCCTCTATAGGTCATTGTGGGAAGACTTGAAGGAATGTAACACACCTCTCTTGCTGATTGTTGGAGAGAAAGATGAGAAGTTCAAGTCAATTGCCCAGAAAATGTGCAATGAGATTAACTGTGGTAAAAAGAGCAGAATTACCGGAGGGTCGGAGATCCATGAAATAGTTGAAATCCCAAATTCTGGTCATGCTGTCCATGTGGAAAATCCTCTCCCTGTTATTTATGCAGTGAGAGAGTTTCTGACCAGAGTGAAAGAGAATTCAAACCCTCTCAAAGAGAAAATGAGATGAAGGGTTGAAATTCGGAAGGTGGCATTGTGAAAAACAAAATATAATACAAAATTATGTGAAGTTTAGCTTAATGTATTTTCTTGGTCGATTAATTAATAAATCTTTTTTTTTTTTTTTTTTTTTTTTTTTTTATTTTAAATCGGTGACGGTTTGAGTTGGGTTATTCGGTTTGATAAAATACAACCAGCAAACCAATCTAAACTGATTAGGTTGCTTTTGTTTTTTAAAAAACAAACCAAATCAAACCAACCCCTTTATGAAAATAAGCTAATAATTTTGAATGTGTACAGATAGAGAGAGAGAGAGAGAGAGAGAGAAGATGCAGTAACCAAAAGGAATGCTAAGAAAGCTGTGGTTGAAGAAGCCTTTTCCATAATTTTTTTCTTCTTGTCTTGTGTGATAAGGAAAAGAAAACTAATCAGATTCAGATGACTAAATAGAATTTAAATCCTCTACTGATCTGATTTTTTTTCCTGACCTTTTTATATCAGATCAGTAAAGGATCTAAATCCATATATTATCTAAATCCATATATATAATATATGAGTCAATGTGCATACCAGTACGATTTTAGTTCACAGACATATAAATGAGATTTTAGTTCTTAATAATAAAATGAATGCACAAATAACAGCTCCTATCCTTTTGCATATTAAGAAATTCTGCACCTAATAAATATCACTACTTTAAATTTTATCAGTTGTCACAATCTAAAACTAAAATTAAGTTATAATATTGCAAATTGTACAGTATAATACACATATTTAAATATTTAATATATATATATATATGCACGTATTATATATGGATATTTGTATATATGAGTGAGTCTCTCATAAGGGATCTCTTATTTTAATTTCGGTAAGGACCACCATGAAATCACATAAATTTGAATGAATTTTAACCTGATTTTTTGTGTGGATGATAAGTTCATTGAAATCTATATATAAATAAAATCTGAAAATTTTTCAAGTACTTAAACTATTTTTACCGATTTTTTTTTAAATATGAAGGCATCATAAAAATTGGTGAAATATAGGAAAATCAAGAAATATAGTTTTAGTGCTTGAAAAAGTCTCAAATTTTATTCATAGGTAGATTTCAATGAACCTATCATTTATAAAAAAATTCAGATTAAAAATCATTAAAATCGATGTGATTTCATGGTGATCTTTAACGAAATTAAAATAAATGATCTCTTATGAGAGACTCACTCTATAAATATATATATATATATATATATATATTTATAGGTTAAACGGATTACGGATAATGTAGAGATTAGAGTGCATGCATTGAATTTAATTATATGCTTTTGGAAGCTATAAACCATTAAGGTCATGTTTGGTTAGATGAAATGGAATGGAAAAACGATAATTCTTTTTGTTTGGTTTGCTAATAAATATTGAAAAAGTCTTTCCATTGGGATAGGTTTTCCACCATTTTGGTGAAATGGGATTTTTTTTTTTTTCTTTTTCTTTTTCTTTTTCTTTTTTTCCCAAAACCCATTAAAAAGTCCATTCCAATTCTGAAGAAAAATTGGTGTACCAAACCCTAACTCTATAATGTGAGAAAAAATATAACGCCTCCTCCATTGCGGCCAAAGCACCAGAGAGTAAAATTGGTGTTCAAATGTCTTATTTAGCATGTTTTTATGGCTTTTTAATTAATTGTTATCTTCTAATTGAGTAATACTAGACTTCTCAGATTTTTTCCAAAAAACTTTTCAAATCATAATGACATGTGAGTTGTCAACATCTTATAAATCTTGAGTTTATATGGAGAGGGATGTGATATTGCCAATTAGTCTATAATTAAAAACAGTATTTAAACTTTTGAGTTGTCGGAAACACTTTCACAAATCATCATCAGCATTAGTGGTGGTCACGGTTCGGTTTCGGTTCGGTTTCAGTTTGAAACCGGCGGTTTCGGTTTGAAACCAGCGGTTTCGGTTTTGAGATCCACTAAAACCGAAACCGTGGCTCACGGTTTGGAGGCGGTTTGTAACCGTCGGTTTTTCGGTTTCGGTTTCGGTTTCGGTTTCTGTTTTGGATGGTTTCGGTTTCGGTTTCGGTTCATTTTTATTTTTATTTTTTTATTTTTTTTATTTTTCAACTTTTTTTCCAAGTGAGATAAATCATAAAAATTGGTTGTAAATATAAAATCTTGCCAAAAAATAATTACAATTGAACAAAGTTTAAAATAAAAAAAATAATTACAAACATTTTCATTGAAGTATTTAAGTATTTAACAATGTTTAAAAGAAAAGAAATTCACCTTTATTAATAAATACAACTTTACAATTTCACAAAAAAAAAAAAATAATAATAATAAGAGATTGGCCTTGAAGGCTTGAATTCAAAGAAACAATATTACAAAGTAACAAAGTTAAAATTAAAAAAATAAAAAAAAAAAAAAAAAAAAAAAAAACCGGCCTTGCACTTAATTTTTACCACAATTAAGCTGCCTACGTATCCTCCACCAATGTAGAGGAATCAAAGGCCACGTAGTTCTTTTACCTTTAATTAGTTGCTCAGTGTTGGAGTTTAGAAGTTGGAACGAAATCTAGTCGCTTCCTTCCGTACCGGTGGTTTGGTCATCTTCAAAAAAGTCGTTCACTATCTCCGGCTGAAGTTCTTGTTGTCTGTATTTTGCCTTTGTCCAATCATCAACACACGCCTGCATTTCAAGTGATTGTGGAGACATAACCGATCATCTTGGTTCCAAAATATTTCCACATGCACTAAATTCTTGTTCCACAACAACGGTAGAAACCGGTGTTCCAAGAATTTGTTTGGCAATAATAGCCAAAATTGGATAATCTTGTTGATGAGTCTTCCACCAAACCTGGAGACTAAATTTTTCTTCTAAAAATTCATGAGTGTCTTCTAAATATTGGTCAAGCTCAGAGATAGATGAGGATGAAGATGTTCTTAATTTTTTGGCTCTTTAGGAAAGCAGTCGATCCCCTAAACCCTTTAATTGGAATTTTGCGGAAGTACTAGTACCACCAAAAGTGGGTGGGGGTTGTGAAACCGGCAAGTTCAAAGATGGACCATACATTCTAAGATATTCATCGTATAATTCATAAAGCAAAGTCTTAATGGAATCACAATAATAAAGAACATCAATTTCTAATCCTAAAAATTTGTAATAATGAGTTAAATAATCCTGCAAACTTTCTAATTTAAAACGTGGATCAAAACACGGTGCAAGTAAATAAATATTTGGAATCTCCCCATAATAATTTAGCAATTTTGTTTTCATAGCTACAACACATGGACTCAATTGAACATCGAATTCACAGTCACTAAATACACCAACAATATTAACACTCTGAATAAGAAATAAATGAGTAGTTGGATAGTATACACCAGATAAAGCATTGATAGCATCATTAAAAACACGTAGCAATTCAAGAATTTTTATACATGCATTCCAATGGTTCAATTGAAGAGAAATTGAAGGAACGTTATAAGTAATAAAAGAAACTAATAATTCATTATATTCAACACTTTCATTAAACAGCTTATAAGTAGAATTCCAACGAGTGGTAATATCTCTAGAAAAATTTTTGGAACGCATATTATTCTGAGAGCAATATTTTAACCATTGTTTCTGGATTTTGTTATGCCTTCAAATATAATTAATACTATCTCTAATTGGTCTAATAAAAGCAGAAAGCTCTGTTAATCCAGCTTGAACACACAAATTTAAAACATGGCATGCACATCTTTGATGAAATAATTTACTCCCAAAATAGGGATTGCACAATTCTTGTAACACAGGAATAGATGCGGTATTACTTGCAGCATTATCAAAGCCATTAGCAAAATTTTTGTTTAGGATATTATACTCTTGAAAAATGATTTTAAGGAGTTGAAAAATATTTTGAGCTGAATGTGAGTCATCGAAAACACGAAATGCAAGAATTCTTTTTTGCATGTCCCAGTCATGTCCATATAATGACATGTGACACTCAAATATGAATGACTACCATAATTGTCGCTCCATATGTCGGCACATACGGAAACGCGACCTTGAAATTGATAAAAAAAAGATTTCAATATGTTTTTTTCTTTTTTGAAAATGGCATTTAGTGTACGTGTGAGAGTGGATCTAGGAACACGTTGCATTGCAGGATTTAATGCATTTTGACAATAATTAATAAAACCTACTTTCTCACCAAAACCAAAAGGTAAGTGTTCTACTGCAACCATTAATGCTAATTCTTCCCTATTTTTTTCAGACGTATAATGAAATAATTGATTACCAGAGGTTGCGTACCTGGCAATTTGGGCTTGGTTATTGGATTTCTCAAATTCGGACGGGTGACTTCTTTTGATATGAGCTCAGTACGTGCCATATTCGAATGATTTGGCAGTCTTGTATGATTTGGAGCAGTAATTGCACTGTATATGGAAAAATCCACCATCTAACTCTGTTTTCTTCATATGCACTCTGAAGAGGATGGACTTCATCTGCTTTTCTTCACCTTCACCTGCAAAAAAATCATTTGAAGGGGGTGGGGGGTCAGATAGATTTTCATTAGTATTTGGGGTATTGGGATCGTGGTTGAGTCCGTCGAATTCGGGAATTATTAGAGGGGGATTAGGACTAGAAGGGTGATCGGATCCAAATCGGTCTTGAAGGAACTCGTGGTATGATCGGTCGTAATTAACATCACCGCCAACGTGTTCCAACAAGTTTTGCATTGGACCCTTTTCTTTGTTCAAATTTCTTGAACTATCTCCCCCACTAGCCATTGAAAAATTAATAATACAAAAAATATTGATATATGTAAAGAAAATATTGTTGAAATAATAGTGGTAAACAAGTAAAAAAAAAATAAATAGAAGATTGTAAAAAAAAAAATATTGTTGGAATAATAGTGGTAACAATGTAACACTTTAAAAAAAATAGATGTTTGAAAAAAAAATATTGTTGAAATAATAGTGATGAAAAAAAATATTTTGATAGTAAAAAATAGAAGAAATAAATATTGTTAATCAATTTGATGATTGAAAAAATAGATAATAGTAAAAACTAAAAAATACAAGAAAGAATTTATATGTGAAATGAAAATTAAATAAAATTGTAGATTGTAGAGAGAATTGAGAATTTCAGATTGAGAGAGATTGAGAGAAGTTGAGAGATTGAGAATGGTGTGAAGAATAATGAAGTGTGGGGTATTTATAGGATTATAGAGAGGGGTATATTTATAGGAAAAGTTTTGGGTTTAAAAAAAAATTTCATTGTGGCCGTTGGCCTTGGGCAGAGGCAGCAGCAATCAGCTAACAGGTGTCGTTGGCCAACGGCACCTTTATTTTTTTTTCAAATTTTGTGCCACGTGTCAGTCAGTTACTGGTCAAAAATTTTTTTTCATAAAATCGGCGGTTTAACCGCCGGTTTAACCATTTCGGTTCAGTTCAACGGTAACTTTTTCAAACGGGCTGCCACGTGTCATCTTCTGATTTCGTTCAGAATTAATTAATTAATTTAAAAAAAAAAAAAAAAAAAAAACCGGCGGTTTAACCATGGTTAAAACCGCCGGTTTGAACCGGTTTTTAAACCCCTCAAACCGAAACCGTAACCGGTTCGATCGGTTTCCGGTCAGTTTTGAAACCGACGGTTCCGGTTCCGGTTCCGGTTTTGTTGCTGTTTTTGGCAGTCCGGTTTCGGTTAAACTATGGGCAAAACCGTCGGTTTAACCGAAACCATGGCCACCTCTAATCAGAATTAAAATTTATCAAATCCGTCATAAAAAAAAAAAACCTCTTATGCAACTATGAATTTCAATATGATCAGATGTCGATAATATATTTCAACAACGCAAATGAGACGTTTTATTGCACATTATAAATAGAGTAATTAAGAAGCATGTATATCGCAGGCTTCATGAACACCTCGGGCTCGACGGGTCCTTTGGGCAATAACAAAAGTCAAGTTTACAGGCGTAAGGGCATCCACGAATACAGTAATTGGTGCAGTCAGTTTGTTGTTTACACGGACACGGTTCTCCTTCTGGTGCTGAGCTGCATCTTTTTTCTGGATATAATGCAACGTCAAACACTCGTGCTTCTGCAACCAACAAACCTGCAACATGTAAAAATATTTCACATATTATATATCCAACTTATATTTCACAATGTTTACATATAATATATTTCTAGATTAAAATCCTTGCATCCTAAAAAATTTGAAACGTGGTTAGAGGTTTGTCACGACTATCATAGATCAATCATTATATGTGTAGTTTAGATATTTAATGATCTTCTAATCGGGGAAAATCTACTCTCACAATATGATAAGAAAATTATATAATATATAGAAAATGTCTTTAAACAATAAAATAACTAGCAGTTTTTGTATGAGGGGAGAGAGACTAACAAGATGCTATGAACAACAAAATGATGACCGAGAATGCTCTCTTAGAAGGAATTTTATCCATATTTTCTGTTTCTTTTTTTTTTTTGAAAGCAAGGGCAAGTTGATTCTATACTCCAACACACCAGCTTATATATAATTACAGGACTTTAATTTGATGCCAAATATATATTCATTGGTCAGCTCTAGAGCAATTAATTCTAATGCTAGCAAATTCTACAAGTAGAATCACATTTGTTTGACAATTAAAGTTAGACATTCCAATTAGAATCACATCTGTTTGACAATAAATGCTAGCAATTTCAATTTTGTATCCTAATATAATGGTAATTGAGAAATAGATACACATTACTAATGATCTATTTCTATATATATATAGCTTTTATTTTCATAATAATATGTAGACCCGGTAAAATTTCTCACGACCTAAACCCATTCAAAAATATTGGTTGATGGGTCTGGTTTATTGAATCGGATTGTTAATGGGTTAACCCATTAAAACACAAAATATAATAGATCGATTTTTGGTTCACCTTTAAAAAACCGTTAATTCGTTAACAACCATTAATGTAAAGATTTTTTAAAATGTATTTATGAAATTTATTAAAAAGAATCTTTTTTAAATGTATTTATGAAATTTATTAAAAAGAATCTTTGTATTTAATGAAACCCGTTAATATAAAGATTTTTTTAAATGTATTTATGAAATTTATTAAAAAGAAACTTTGTATTTATGACTCAATAGTAAATTTAGAAAATAAAGTTATGGAATTTATAAAACAATATCTCTATAATTATGATTAGGATACATTTTAATAATTAATTTTTAAAAAATTCCTAAATTTCTGTTTTTATTGAAAGAGAAAAAAATTCCTTATTTTTTCCAATTTCTAAATTAAAAACTAAAAACTATAAATTAATTATATCACTATATTCTAAGTTTCTAACCATAACCCTAAAAGTAATGGTTTTATACTTTCTTGAAATTAGTTACAACCAATTCCTAGTAAATTAATGCCCATTAATTTAAACCACAACAATAGGTCAGGTTGGGTGACCCATTAATTTAACAAATGTTTTTGGGTTTGCATACTTAAACCCATTAAGCTAATGGTCGTGTTCAGGTGAGATGATTTTAATACGATACGAACACGATATGACACGAATTCGCAATAACATGATCTATTGCCAGGTCTAATATGATAATAGATCTAGTAGTAGGATGCTAAATATGGAAAGTTGAACCAAAAATAGACCTTACTAGTAGAATCACATTTGTTTGACAATTAATGTTAGATCATCTTCAATGCAAAAGTTGTTTGCATTCCAATAATCGTTAACATGAGAAAAATGGCAAAAGACTTGTTTCATATATGGCATAAAGATAGACTTGATAGACAGTCAACTCAAAATTTTATCAATAATGCTTCTGTTTAAAACATATTTATTTTTAATGAAGTATCTAATTTTGTTTCCTCTTTTCTTTTAATTTTTTTATTTTATTTTCTTACAAAAAATAGATGATAAATTAATGTCAAATTTAAATAGTTGTTGAGTCAACCAAAAAAATAATTTTGCAACAAACCGTACTATCATGTTGACAACAACTAATATATTTTTTACCAGATCAGCTTGATGTTGAATATGCACAACTGCATTAGAGATACATTTATTAATAGACCGTCTTTTTATCCTACGTGTCATCTTTTTTTTTTTTCTATAAATTATTCTTGCATTGAAGATGCTCTTAGACATTCAAGTCTTGTATCATAATATAAAGGTAATTGACAATTAGATATAGAGGAAATAGCAAGAATTAATCAAAAAATTGATGGGTTTACTATTTTTAGCTACTTCAAAATATTTTATTATTCTTATCAAATTTAGGGTTAAATTGACAAAATTTAGGGCTGCAACAGCGATGGACGGTGGGCAAGGGTTCTCTCTTGCTCTTGCCTAAAACCCTAACAAAATCAAATCCTTATTTTATTTTTAATTTTTAATTTCAATTCATTTAGGGGCAATTTTGTCCAAATGTGTAAAAACTGATAAAAACAATAATATCTGTTCTAGTGACTACAAATAATAAAATAATAAAGTTTTTGGTTGTTTATGAATTGACCCCTTACAGAAGAAATAGATACACATCACTAATTATGTATTTCACTTGCATCATGTTATGTGAATCCAATCGTCATATCAAATATTGAGAATTGAGATACTGCCCAGTTTTTTAAGTTTTAGTTAATATTATTTTAGTAATTTTAGTAAGGGTCAAGTTAAATCAATTTAAATTTGTGATCTAAATTTTTTATTTCAACATCTCAACCACTTATATACTCTTAATCCAAAGGTTGAGATTTGAATATATTTATAATTCTTGGATTAAAATCACATGAGTGATTGAGATGCTAAAGTCAAAATTGTAACTCTCAAATTTAAGTTGTTTTAACCTGACATTTGCAGTAAAATCTTATATCTATTTTAGATCAGCTCGGCCGGAAAAAAAAAAAAAAAAAAATCCAGCTACGCCCCTTCAAGTTGGGTTGTCTAGTTAATCTCTTTGTTTGTTCTTTTTTTTTTTTTTTTTTTTTGGAAGTATTATAATAACATTACAATAGGAGTGCCGAGATTGTTTATCTCTTTGTTTAATTTGTGAATAATGTCTAGAATTGTATTCCAAACATTACTCTTTAGACCCAATTCCTCTCCACAACCCGTAAAAAAATAAAATAAAATAAATGATTTTCTCATTATATCCTTCAAAATGATTAGGAACTACAACTTGATTAACAGTAAAAAAACTATACTATACTTAAACTAGGCTTAGTTTAATTTCTGCACAATGCCTCCTTTATTAAAACAAGCTCGGTAGAATTAACCATGTTCAACTTCTTCTTGAGAAGAGAATCATCCTTGCATGACTTTAGAGAGTATTAGTATTATAGTGCACGAGTATTTTTGTAACAAAAGGGTTGGGTTAAGTCTAGATTTTTTCAGATAAATAATCTTCGGGTGCTGTTTAGTCTAGATTTCAGTATACTAAATTCTTGAGATTATCTGTTGTAGCCAATCGGATCTACAATTGATTTTTGATCTTCGAGGTAGGCACCGACAACCTATAAAACAGAAAACAAACAGAGCGGTGGCGAACCACGGGAGGGGGTGTCCGTTTGGTGGACTCTCCGACGCTCAAGTCAGTATTTATATAAAGGAAATGGTCGAGAATAGCAAACAGTATTTGTTCGATGCAATCGAGTCGTATAACTTGGTTGATCAAAGATTTGGTCGATGTTGATAGTCGAGCGATTTGGTAGCTCATTGGATTTGATGAATCCCTTTGTTCGACTATTATCGATGAAGGGTTAAGGTTGGCTTTGTTCGATGCGGGTAGCCACATGTCAACCAAATGATGTATTTAGCAGATTAAGGTCGAAGGAGCACCACTGCAATAAATGCAAGCTATGAGTTTAGAAAAGACTTGAGAGAATTTCAGAGCTTACGTGAAGTGGTGAGAATTTCAGGACCCCTTCCTTTGAGAAAGGGCGTGTTATCTATAGTGGTCTTCAACATCTTTCGCATTCAAGTGAGCGTGGATCAAGGAGACTTTATTTGCCCGTTTTGGTTCATTTGAGCTTGACAATAAATTTAGATGTTTTGGGATGTGTGAAACATACCATCTCCACTGTCTGATTTAAGACTCGATTTGACCGCGTGTTTGACTTGGTCTGATGGCTTGTGTGTCAACTTTTGGGCTTTGGGGCCCATTTTTGATGGGTTCTTTGAAATATTCAACCTTTTAACAGTAAGCTTGTTCTTTGAAATATTCAACCTTTTAACAGTAAGCTTGTTTAATTAGGTCAGAGGCCCAATTTTGACCATTACAACTGTTATAATTTTTTTAATTAAAAGTATAGCTAGATTTGATACTTACAAGTAATTTCAGTAAATTGCTAAATTATAATGAGGTATCTTAATTTTAAGTGATATATTTAGATTATAGATAGCCATGGACTCATGGATAAGGCAGAAACATATCATATAATTTAGGATTTTATATAAAATACGCGGACTGTCAAAACCGGTACCCGACCGGCCCGGGTTTTTGCCATCCCCAATTCGGCACCACCTCATCATACGTCATAGTACTTGAAAAAGGAAAGAAAATTTTAAATTTGAAGGTGATATCACATTTTCCCCATAAAATGATTTTACGTTTTTTTGTCAAAAAAAGTAATATATGTTTTCACTATTTCCAGATGTGAAATAGCTTGGAAAATCGTTTTCGAAACATGAGGGATGTGAGGAGTAAATCACCGGACAATACCATCTCATCAAATATAATATTAAAAACATATTTGAGTAGCTGTAATATAATTAAAACTGTGTTTAAACTTTTGATAAATCTACTGTCAAGAAAATTATATAATATATAGAAAATGTCTTTGAACAACAAAATTAGTAGCAATATTGTATGAGGGGAGAGAGACTAACAAGATGCAATGAAGAACAAAATGATGACGTACCGAGAATGCTCCATAATATTTTCTGATTTTGTCACAAGGCAAGTTGATTCTATACTCCAACTAATATATATTCATTGGTCAGCTCTAAGAGCTAGCAAATTCTACAAGTTGGACTGGCAGTCTATGTCTATATATGGTAATGGATCCGGCGGTAGGATGGTAAATATGGAAAGTTAAAACTAAAAATAGACCTTAATTATAAGTAGAATCACATCTGTTTTGACTTCTTAGTTAGCCACTTATAAACATTTACAATGGATTTTAAAGAGATAAATTTAAATTCGAATTATTATTTTTTGTTGGGTTTTAATTTTCAACCTTGCCTCCACATCCATCCAGTTACCCTACCTTGCCCAAGCCCAAGATTATCCCAAAATAAGTTATTAACTCTAACTATGCTCTCTATTTTAAAGAATTATTAATATTTTAATATATTTTTATGAGAATTTTAATATTTTTTTAAAATTTAAATATAAATAACTTTATTTTATTTGAAAGTTGAATTTAAAATTTATTTACTTTATATCAAATAAAAAATTAAAATAATAAAAGAGAAAGTCCGTCTAGAATTATCTTGATTCAAATTCTTTAAAATAGCCGAAAATATAGTCGATAATAAATAGAAAAACATCACATTATTAGCTATTTTGATCCAGCTTGTTCTTGCTTGTTGATCCAGCTCACAGAGGCAAACCACAAATCTCCCACCACAAAATTACATACGAGAGAAATCTTCTTGTATCCAATGATTGTTTGACAGCAATATTATACAATATAATTGAAACCTTTGTAGTAGAACGGTAAATATATATTTCAACTAACTCTAACAAGACCCAAATCCTAAAGCTAAAAATATGGACAAACAATACATGATATGATAGTGACATAACCTCATTTGTCTAATTCACAACAATCTTCTAATCTAAGAACCTCTAAGGTGTTTTTTAAACATAATTCTTAACCAAAATAGCTAACGATGATAGTTTTTTTACACTACAACCACTCTTTAACATTGTTCTATTTTCAAAATAGAGAGACACTCTAAATATCGGGAGCCATTTTATACTAGATAAATTCTCTTATAACTAGTCAATAATATTTTAATATATTTTTTTTTAATTTATAATTTATTTTGTTTCAAAATTGACATTTTTTCAATAAAAAAATTAGTTTTAAAATAGTAAAATAATAAGATAGAAAAAATAGATAGCAATAAATGACTCTTTTACATTTCAAAAGTGCATAGTTCTCTAAAATAAAAAGCCATAAGAGCATGTTCAACCATGTTTTTTAAAACCACTCCTTAACCAAAATAGCTAATAGGGATTGTTTTTTTTGCTCCAACCACTTCTTTTTACAGCTTCCTATTTTAACTATAAAGACACTCTCTAAATATAAGGAGTCATTCTTTATTAGCTATTTTCTTTCTCCTGTTATTTTATTATTTTTAAATTAATTTTCTTATTGAAAAAATGACATGGATTTTGAAACAAAATAAATTTATTTATATTATAAATTCAAAAAATATTAATGACTCTATAATAAAGAAGATAGTTAAAGTGACTTTATGAAAAGTTCTAAAATAACTAGATTTTATAGAGCATGGAATAACATCTCCAACCATCATTCCTTATTAGCTATTTTCTTTCTCCTGTTATTTTATTATTTTTAAACTAATTTTCTTATTGAAAAAATGATATCAATTTTGAAACAAAATAAATAAAACATTAAAATATTAATGACTATTTATCGGTCTTATTCCTATCAGGACATCCTTATATAAGGATATTAAATATAAACCACTCATTTATAAAAATGATTTTAGTACATACATACATACCAAGTTAAAGTATGTAAAACGAGTGACTCACATTCAATATCCTTATATAATTCTATCAGGACATCCTTATTGAAAATTTCCAGACTATCTATAATAGAAAGGATGGTTAGAGTAACCCATGAAAAGTTAAATAACCTTTTAGTTAAAATTTAACTATAATTAAAAAACCTAAATCAAGACATATGAATCATCATGGTTGGAGATGCTCTTCCATGCTTTCTAAATTTTAGCTATTTTAGAACTTTTCATTAAGTCACTCTAACCATCTTCTCTATTAAAGAGTCATTAATATTTTAATGTTTTTTAAATTTAAAATATAAATAAATTTATTTTATTTTAAATTGTAAGAAAGAGATCAATCAACTTCAAAATATTAAAAAAATAATAATAAGTGAGAGTTGATATGGGGCTTGAAATATCTCCTTACATTTGGAGAGTCACTTGGTGGTTCTCTAAAATAGAAAATCATTTAAAGAGTCTCTTGGAGTACTCTAAAACCATCCACACTAGCTATATTCGTTAAAGAAAACCAAACAACTAAAGAACCCCTTTGGAGATGCTACGGGGGTGAGTATGATTTTAGAACACTCCAATAAACTCTCTAAATGGCTCCCTATTTTAGAGAACTACCAAGGGATGCTCCAAATATAAGAAGCCATTTCAAACTCTCTATACTCTCTTTCAATATTTTTTGATTGATCTTCCCTCTCTTTTTTTATAATTTAAAATAAAATAAATTTATTTATATTTTAAATTTAAAAAACATTAAAATTTTAAATTTAAAAAATATTAAAATTTTAATAACTAGCTAATGAAAATGATTGGAGTGAGTTGCTAACTAAAATAGTTTTTAGTTAAAATTTAGAGAACATCGTTAAAGATACTTTTATAGGGAGTTATTGTAATAAAAGAAAAAATCTATCTCCGCTGGCTATTTAAGCTAAAGAGTGGTTTTAGATAACATAATCGGAGATGTTTTTACTACTTAAAATAACTTTAGCTGAAATTTAGAAAGCCCTTAAAAGATGCTCTAGTAATAACACTTGATCAAAATACACAAAACCAACATCAATTTAGAAACCTTCAGATTACAGAACACAAACAAACACTCCTCACAATGACCTAAAACTAATTTTTTTAGGACCTAAAACTATTTCCCCTTATGAAATAATCAATCATAGACCTTAAGAACTTGTTTAGTTGAACTTTTAAAAAACACTTTATTCGTAAAAGATCAAATCTATTTATAGTATATCTATTCAAAATAGGGTTTTTTTTATAAAAAAAATTATAATTATTTGACCGGTAGGCTTTTTTTTCTTAAAAAAGCAACTGCTCTCTATAAGTTTTTACCTAGCATAGAAATAAACTATACTGAATACCGCTGACATTAAAATAGACACCCTTAAAAAAGTCCAACCAAACAACTTTAAAAAAAAATCCAACTAATCAACTTTAAAAATAAATAAATAAATAAACAAACCCAACCAAACAAGCACAGAGTCTTTAAAGCACAACCTTGTAAAATTATCAGTGCATAACTCCCAGCAACTATTACACACTCGAAAGGAAACTTTAACGAGAATAGGCTAAATTTTTGAGGTTCAGCTGCAATGCACAAAGCAGCAAAAGAAATTGCAAAGGAAGCAAACATGTTTTCTTTCCGATTCTCACCGGTCAAGTCAAATTAAAATGACAAGTCAAGCAAAAATGAATGAAAATAGAAATATTAATATTGCACCATGCTCGTATAGCCTGAAAAACTGAGTATATATCAGACTATGAATTTAGGTGCCTTAGGACAATTATATATATAATTTTTTTTAGAAACGAAATCAATTATAGAGCAAAGAAATCAGAGAACTTTGAAGACCAGTAAATGATATGAAATCATTCCACATCAATAATTCAGATCCAATCATATCCTTCATCATATTTGCTTTGCCTTTGAAATGATTTATGTTTGGCCAAACAGATTTTTGGTGCGAAAAAAGTAAAATCAATTCATCACACAAAAAAAAAAATTAAATAAATAAAAAGAATGTAAAAGCCAAAGCATCGATTTAGCACCTTTGAAAACCCTTTTCTCGATATTTCCTTGCAACTAGTAAACTCAAAGAAGCAAGGGGCTATCTTGTGCATAGTTTGAATACCGTATCATCGTCAAAATTCTGTACCTGAAATTATTTTTGAGATTCTGTGAATCGGCTTCTGCTGCGACTATTGATTTGATCTTGGCTTCGATTTTATAGGCTATTTTGCTCAGAGTTGGGAAATTAGGGTTTCACTATCTAAATTGGCCTTATAATAAGGTGCCGCGTGTCATCTACGTGTTATGAATCCGTAGCCCGTTTACGATGACTTAAACGACGCCGTTGAAATTGGATATTTTTCAGTTTATATTTGAGTTGTTGATAAATTATCTTGATAATGATGCTAGACAATCATAAAAGTGACGTGGTAGATGGTTTTTTCATTAACAATATAATATCATCTAATATCATCTCATATTATGTGTCTATGATAATTCATTTATCATATTATTTGAATCGTATAACATTACTTTTATTTTGAAGGTGTTTGAATTTTGACCGTTTACAAGTTTTTACCATAAACATCTTCAATTACCGAATTAAAAAATAAAAATAAAAATCCTAATTTTTTTAATATAAAAATAAATTAAACATTCCGATTTTCAAGCATATACCACTGCTCAACATTCCATTCAATCGTCTTCATGTAGAGTTCAACTGGTAGATGGACGAGTTTGAGGCTTGATCCAATAACTCCTAAGTCAGCGGTTCGAATCCTACCGATAGCAAAAAGTTTCGAAAAAAAATACATGATCTAAATTAAAAATTTAAAAAAAAACGTCATTCAGATCGGAAAAGTTTGAAGTGTATGTGACATTAACAAAGTGAAAAAGCAAATATATATATATATATATATATATATGTATATTGAAATACCATATGTGAGGGCTGATCTGCCGCCGAACCATAAAGATACTCATTTCTTTTCTTTTTAAAACTATGAAAAACTAATAGGCATGAAAACTCTCACAAATTCATTCATTAATTTATGGTAGTGTGAGAATTAATTACAACAGAAGTTTCATTTACAATATTCACATGAATGACATCCACAAAGAATGCAATAATCAGTTATGTACAAACCCAGAAACACAATTCAGAGCAAACCAATCAAAACCAGTAGACACAAATCCTAATGGAAATGCCACGGCAACAGTAAGCCATCAAAACAATTTGATCAAAAAGGAAAGGTTTTCTTGTTTAATAGATATATGGCTGACACTGAAAGTAGTGCCACCAAAATTGCCATAGAAACACACTTCAGCTTAAGGTTCCCTGCCTCTCTCAACTTCACAACCTCACCATGATCTGAGACTCTGCCATTGTTTTTACTTGCTGTAATGGCAGGCCCCGGTTCTGTCTCGCATGCTGTTGACTCTTTTGAAAATTTATCCACCTGATTCAGAAGAAGGAACATCAGGGGAAATAAATTGTCAATAATATTACAAGTCCCTCCATCTTTGTGCCTAATTTGAAAAGTAAATAAATTGTCAATAATAAACATGGTCTCTATGTACTGGTTACTTGGTTAGCAGTTTCAAGTTGATGAGAGCATAGAACTTGGCACTTGGGTATTAATTAACAAACCATCACGCAAACACGATTGAAGTCACTGTTTGTTTTTAAATCACATCATGGACAAGTAAGTTATTGATGGAAATGTCATTTCATAATAAACTAGGTTGACTACACAAATTCAGAATCACTTTGATGTAATGAAAGACTAGTGATCAATTTGTCCAGTGCTATATAGTCCCTTTAAGAAGAGAAATGATAAACAGAGATTATAAAAGAGAAATAGAGCATGGGTTTTTGAATAATGAGAGTTGAAGTAAAGCTAATATTCTAATCAGTGCAAGTCCATAATCAACAATCTTGATGGTGTGAGGGCTCTGCCAGGCTATATTGAGAGAAACAGTTTGATAAGCTTGGTATGATTTGAGTGATTTTTCTTCATAGGAACTTCTGGTTTGTTGCAGTTGGTAATTACTCTTGCTAACTACTACTCAAAACACAAGCAGAACACTAAAGAACAGAAACATTTATTAACACTAACAGGGATAAATGAATCTGGAAAATAGGCTCCCTCGTAAAAAAGAAAGCACCACATACTTATTCAGTACAGCACTATACTTATTCAAGTGATACGTACCACAAAAAAGTAAAATAAAATGAAGATAGGATCTAAATCATGACCACACTGCCCTATCTCTATCTTCACCAACTCAGGATAAGCAAAGTACACAATTTGTCAAGAATGAATAAGATCCAAAAGAGTACCTGCCTCAGAACTTTTAGCTAGGGACACTACATCGTCAGATGCTTTCATATGAGTAGCATGAATTGAGTCATTCTTCGAAAATTCCAGCTCATTGTTATCACCATCTCCAAAATTGTGCATGGTTGCAGAAGCATTTTTATCAGCATACAGAACTTTGCCCACCAATAATTTATTCTCCTTGGTCAAAGTATATAGCTGCATAGAGTACATTTAACTTTGAAAACTTTAGAAGAATGTTATAGTCCTGTAAGAATTTTATAATTGATCAATTACAGAACCATCAATTTTTATTTTTATTTTTTATTTTATAGCTGGCCTTTCTTGCCACTTAGGTCCACTTAAAAAATGAAAAGGTTATATTTGCCCATTTAGAAGAAAAGTCCAAAACAAAAAATGTTAGCAAGAAACATTGAGGATAGTCATAGCTATCCCATGGAATTTGGGTGATTCAATATTGTCAAACAAGTACAAATTTATAAATCAAAACAGAGCCCTAAAATTGAAATTGTAGTTGCCACATAATGAGGTAAGCTATGACATTTCTTGACATGTCATCTAATTTTTTAACCACCATTGGTGATAATAGCTAATAGCTATCAATTTCATTAGCAACTCCACCAGAATACAGACGTGCACAAACAAAATTATCAATGAAACACGAGTTCAATTCAATTTCCTGGATATATCCACATGACCGCACCCCTTAACTATTGAATTCAATTCAAGAACAGATAATATAATGAATCCCTACAAGTCAAGTTAGAATGAAGGAATTGATAATGTGAGAAAGTCAATACCTGCTTCTGAATGTGATCTCTTTGAGTTGCCAGTTGCGTAACCATATCCATCATAAACTTAGCCCTATGATCAATTTCTTTCGCATGGGCAACTTTTGCCTTGTTAGCCTGATCTATAGAATACTCCAAGATTTGCATTCTATCCCTCGTAAACTTCAGTTCTTTTTCTAATTCGAAGTTACTTTCAGATAGTAGAATGCATTGCTCCTCTACGCTTTCTGTTTTACTTTCAGCTTTCGAAACCTTTGATTTCAAATCCTCAATTAATGTTTCCATGTCCCAAATTGCAGAATATAACATGTTTTGCTGCTCTTGACTTGCTTCAGAAGATACCTTTGCATGCTTTAGCTGGATTTCTAACTCCCTCAACTGATTCTCAAGTAAGCCCACCTTCTTAGTGTCACTTTCGTTATTACCTTTAAGAAAATTTATCTCTTCACTAAGTTCCAAATTCGTATCTGTTAACTGTGTAACTTTGCTTTCTGCAGTTTCAGCCCTACTTTCTGCTTCATAAATGTTATCTTTTAGTGACTCAATAAAGTTCTCCATTTCATTAATTTGCTCTTGACTTGCTTCATAAGAAGCATTAGCATTAATCAGCCGGATACCAGATTCTTTCAGCCGTTCCTCAAGCGATTTCACTTTTTCCCTCAAAATTAGCACTTCAGAATCTACGGCAATGTGATCAGCATTGCTGCTCTGGAGCTTCTGTAAAGCGATGTTTTTGGTATTCATCTCTTCGATGAAATCTTCAAGTTTAGACTTTAACTCAGCTTCTCGTTGGAGAGAACTGTTCATATTAAATTGAACAATCTGAAGTCGACCAAGCATTTCCTTTGAAATCCCCATTAGCACCTCTGAAGCATTATCTGCCTCTAAAAACCTCCCCCAAACAACTTCAGCGGCTTCTTCCATGCGAAAAGCAACTTGTTCTGTATGGTGTAGCTTTAATTTCAGTTGCTCTTCATTTTGTTTTAACTCTGATATTTTCTTCTTTAGATCTAACTCTCTGGCAAGAGATTTCTCCAGCATCCTTAAGCTATGTCTTTGTTGTTGACCATTCTGATTTTTTGATGTTCCACTAATTTTTGATGCTGGTACATTTCCTGTTAACTCTATGGCCTCGTCAAGTTTACCTGTTAACAAGCATGTAAAAGGAAGGTGAGTGATCAAAAAGGAAAATAATTCTAAATTTCACACTTTTTTCCCATTGTTTGTACAGGGGAAATTGGTTTCATAATTGTAAAACTTTATAAAACTTACAATTCTCAGGTTTAAAAGATGAAAAAGCCCTAGGCAATTTGGCTGACTGCGTCTTCAACTCCAAAACATGTTCCTGAGACTGCTTCAGTGATTCTTCAGAATCATGCAACTTCTCTTCCATTACACTGAAAAGCTCTCTCAAATGTCTGCATGAAGATATTTTGTGATGGGCATCAACAATCTCTGCTTGGCGACTATCCAAATATATGTCCACCTCTCTTAATTCAGAATCTAAAATGCCAGATAAAAGATCATATACCAATGCCTTCTCAGTGGAGATTGATGAAATGTACCCGTTCTCAACGGCCATTGTTTCAAGATCATTATCCCTAGCCAAAAGGTGCATCAAAACTACATGCAAGTTGACCAACTTCTCAGCAGAATGTGCCAAGTCCAAGTCCACTGTAGTTAAAACTCTCATGGTATCCTCTATGTCCTGCATGTCCTTTCCACTAGATACAATTTCTTCTTGTAAATAAACTTTGGCTGGAATTGGATTCGCAGTATTTATATCGACAACTTTTTGGTCATTCGTTCCCATCTCACAATTCTTTGGTTTATCAACCTAGTAAATGACAGAAAAAATGAAAAAACAAAGCATAGAGATCTTCACAAATTGATTTCATACAACTCCCGCAAGAGAGAGCAAAGACTGAAACCAGTAAAAGACACTTAATATGAAATGAAATAAACTTGTTTACAATAAGGAAAACATAGAAAAAATGAAAAGATTTATTTATCTGCTACATACATCCAGCTATAAGTTCATGAAAGATAGAAGATGATGCCACAAGTTTCAGAACAAGTAGTATCCACCATCAATGCAGATTCAAAAGAAGTGGGATTCAAACCTCAATTTACAATTGTCTAGTATTGTTCTCCTCAATCACCACCCAACTCCTGTTAGGTGGGGCAAGGCAATAAGGTTACAAAATACAAACCCATCAATTACTACTTCAAAATTTGAACTTTTTTTACAGTATAATACTAAGTTAGATTTTTGAATAACTGCATTAGGTTACATATACCAAAACTAAAATCTATGAAATGGAGAACATATGTGAAGGTATTTACCACCAGGGTATGCTCCATAAGCATTCAAATCAGTATTTAACCTTTACACATAATGTAAAATGTACATTACACAATTAATCTAATCATAACTATCTACCAATCAACTGGAAAAATTAAAAAAAAAAAAAAAATAGTTTCTCCTAGCTTTATTCAGAAATCTATTCCAACTTCACTGATAAAGTACCTATCTACCACCATTAATGAATATTATTCATGTGTTTGAGAATAATGATATATGACACAGATCTCCAAAAAAGTTTTAAAAACCTTAACCGGTACTGATAACATGAACTGGACAGAAGTACATCAAATAGGTAAGTTAATTAAATACTAAGTTGTAAGAGACCAATTATTGATCTTAAAAGATCTATTAACAGCCAAGCAATAAAAACTCCAAAAATTATCCTACATAAGCTCTATAAATAGCAGAAAAGAACCTATTTAAAAAATTAATAATAATAATAATAAAAGAATGGGACTGTAAATTAGAATTATAAGAATCGAGTAGTAAAAATGAAGTACCTGGATTGGTTTTGTGAGGATCAGGTAGAGATGTTAACGACCTCTAATTTCATAATACCGTTGATTTCTCGAGATCTGTAGACAGAATGAGTCGGGTATGTAGCTGTGTACTGGTCAGTCAACGTGAAGGCAAGTACGCAACAGCCAAATAGTAGTGAATCTTCAACTGTGTGCGCACGTTAGAAACTCGACACTGACCGGTACGTTGTGTTTATTGAGTTTGGAAACTATTTAGTCTCGGTATGACGGTATTGCATAAAATGATTACAAAATGTGCCCAGAGAGACAAAATATTTATCCATAACTAAAGCGACAAAAATACACACTTCACAATTGACCCGTAAATTGATCTGTTTGTTGCCGATAGGGTAAAATTCAGTCGGTAGAAAGACGAGTTTGAGGTTCAAGTAAATGACTTTCAAATCAGCGGTTTGAATCCTACAAATAATGAAAGCTTTCAAAAAATATCTGATCCCGAATTAATAGATATTGTTAAAAAAAAAAAAAAAAATGATATGTTTGTTTCTAAAAAATGACCAGACACAAGCAACTTCAATGTACATTAGAACCCCTGTAAATTAATATTATTTCTAAATTAATAAAAAATTATGATCCTGACTTAGGCTAGTGTAAAAAATTAATAAAAATCCCTATCATAATAATTAATAATTTCTTTTTGAAACGCAGTATAAAATTTCGATCCCAATTATTATATAAATTAATAAATCTATAAAAGTACAAAATATATTACATAATAATCAAGTTGTAGAAAAATACTTCAAGATGCTAGTTTGCATAAGGTCACCATGTTTGATAATTTTAGTTTCATCCTTTATCTTTTAAATTGTTCAAACAGTTAGAAATATAATTTTTAAATATATTTTGAGATATCTCTTAAAGGCCATTTGGTATAAGGTAATCTTTGATGGGAATGAGAATGATAACACAGATTTATGTTTTTTATTAGATTTACATTTTTTGATTCCAAGGAGATGGGTTTCAGATTACCCTCCATCTGATTTTCACTGTGGGACCCACCTCCATTAAATAAAATTATTATTTCTCTTTCTTCAATTATTTTTTTCTTCTTCGTTCTTCAACTTTTTTTCAGATCTATTTTTTCTCTTTTTTCCTTCTTCTTCGTCCTCCTCTTCTATTTTTATTTTTTTTTTTTTTCCTTCTTCTTCGTCCTCCTCTTTTTTTTTTTTTTTTTTTTTTTTTTTCTGGTTTGTGTTTTATTTTCTCCTCTTCTATTTCCTTCTTCTTCTCTCTCTATTTTTTTTTTCCTCGGTTGTGACCTCCATTGGTTTCTGACCTTAATTTTTCTGGTTTCTATTTCGTTGTTCGATTTCAGTCAAATTTCAGCTACAAAATTGAATTTCAAATCTGCAAAACAGACACTCAAAACCCTAATTCACCCCATAACCCAATCTTCGAATCTGACCAAAACCATACCTCTCTCTCTACACAATAAAGTTTCTCACTCAATTCAATTATTGGAAAACGAAATATTTCCCGATATCGCCAAATCCTCTCCAACGAAATGCATCCGGAGATCTTCTAGAACTGCGAATCAAGTTCAAATAACAATTTGATTTGTTGCCGGCTTACAGCTACTTGATTAATAAAAACATTCTGCTATTATTCTGTTCATATTTTCTATGTACTGATGTCTACAGTCACTCGTTGAATTAAGTGACAGTGTTTGCATTTTTTTTTTTCAAAATTAAAAGACCACTAGTTGAATTGAGTGTCTGGGCGCAACAGAAATTTGATGATGGTTTGGGCGTTTGGTGATTGGTATTTAATAATGGTGTTTTGGTGTTGGTGATTGGTGTTTGATATTGTTGATGATGGTGGCTGTGTTTCTGGGATTGATTTTTTTGGTTGTTTGAATGTGATTTTCTGATCATCATTATTTCCAGATTCAATCTCCACCGTCCATAAGATGGAAGATGAGATGGATGATGGAAATTGAACGTGGAAATGTTTTTTTTTTTTTCCTTTTTTTAGTGCAATATTTTTTTTATGTAGGGAAAAAATGAAAAAAAATAATAATTCAAAATTGATTCAAAAACAAAAAACAAATTCTTACGACCAAACACTGTTATTTGATATTTCTTATAAGAATCCGATACAATATTCTTATGCACAACTAAATACATGTATACAACTTTTCTAGGAATCACATTACTGGATTTCACTTTCCCAAAAATCATATTATTTTGATTACTCAATACCAAACGGTCTTTTAATATATGCAACTAAAGAGGAAGTTTCACTATTTATATGGTGAGTTCAAATAAAAAAAGAAGAACTTTTCCTGAAAAAGAAAACCGACTAAGTAAAGAATCCAAAAAAGGAACCTCCCAACCAAAAAAAAAAAAAAACAACTTCCACATATTTTCTAAAACAAAATAATATTTTACAATGTAAAACCCTTCAAATTAATAATCTCTCTAAATTAATACTCAAATGTAAGGTTTCCACGAATATTAATTTAGAGAGGTTCTGCTGTATAACCAAATTTTACCGACCGAAAGAGCATTTTTATAGAATATGCTTAATATATTCTATTTCTATAGTGTAAAAGCATCTTTCAAGAATATTTTTTAAAATCAGTGTAAAGAATTTTTTTTTTTTTTAAGTCGTATAAAGCATATTTTTAAAGAATATACTTTTAATAACTATTTATACCATATTAATTCATTTCTATCAGTTAATTTATACAATATTTTTTGGCATAATTAATATTGGTATCATTTTAAAAATTTCAACACGATCTTTCCAATGGTATATATTTTGGAATAAATATTGTTATAATTAAGTATAAATGTGTTGAATCGAAATTTAAAAAAAAAAAAAAATTAGGTTGATTTGATGTGACTTGAAAAAATAAAAAAGAAATAAAAACATTTGGTGTTGAGCTATAGAGAGAACAACATTTAGGGGTCGTTTATTTTTTTCACTTATAACTTAATAGATCTGAATCATAATTATTAAATTGTTTTGTTTGTTTTTTAAGTGGTTAAACAACTTAAAAATACCAAAAAAAAAAAAACAACTTAAAATAAAAAGTAAAAAATCCTGACTTTTCACTTAATTGTAAATCACTGAATTGTATTAAATGCAATCCAAAATCTTTTATTCCAATATTATCCTCCATATATAACATATCTCAAATTTCATCATAATTATATATTGTATAGAAATCCTTATTTGAACATATTGCTTATTTTAAATAGCTTTAAAAATAAAAAAGAACCCTAATCACTTCTCATATTGGTGTTTAATAACAATACTTTATTATGATATTAGTGTGATGTATTTATATATTATTATTTTTAGAATGTTTTATGTGAGTTTTCATGCTGCCCCTTTTATTTTTTGAAGAACAAAAGAAACTTTTTTCTTCTTAATAAAAATAAAGTTTGTTTGTAATCGGAGAAGAAGATCATGATCATATATGTTCATATAATAATTATTATTTTTGGATTGTACGTTTTTATTCTATATTATATATATAATTGTTTAACATGGTTATATATGTAAAATTACTTTTTTTCAGAAAATTTTATTTTTAAAAAACAAACATGTTTATAGTATATTCAGATGTGAGGAAAAAAAAAATAAAAAATAATTAAAAATAATAAATATAAAAATAAAAACATATCATTCAGATTCAAATTTTGGTCACTATTCAGTCTTCAGATAAAAAAAAAAAAAACAACGATCCCTTAGAACCAAATTGGTGCAACCGTTGGACTTGATGTTAGGCCTGCAATTTGTTTACGAATTCTTCTTTACAATTTAATTAAGTGTTTTGTTGGGTTACATCTCACAAGCTGTGTTGTTGGGCCTCATGGCACATAATAATACCCAATAAAGTCACATTAAGCACAACTATCTTATTAATAATGCATTTTAGGTCCATACATAGATCATAGATGAAGGTAGCATCATTGAGTTTGAGGAACAACAAAACAAGCAGGAATCAAAACTGGATGATGCATCATGAATTCATGATCATGTAATGATTGTGATTTGCTGTGTTGCCCAACTAATGTCAACACCCACTTATTGGCCTATTGCCTATAACCACCACTAACCAATTCAGGATTTGTTTAAAAAAACAATTAACCATTACCATGTATTTATTGGACTCTCTATATTATTGGGCCCCCTTAGATAGTGCCAACCCCTAGTAGTGGTCCATTTCAGGATCAACTAGATTACTATCCCATATTTCATGCAATAAATGTTTTATATATATATATATACCACTTGTGGTTGCGGATACAGTGATTTGAATCTATAATATTCTCAGATTAATACTACCAAACTGTATTGCGTATAGGTGGGTTTCATACAATAATATTAAGAGTAATATTAAATATCCCAATTTAGTGATCTGTTACTTTATAAATGAATATACATAAAAAATGATTTATCATATTTGCTACTTCTTATATAAATTAAATTGTCACATAACAAATTGTAATAGAAGTTGATATATGTTATGAGAAATACCAAATACAATCGTATATGACTGTAACATTCTTCAGCTTTAGTGGTATTGTTAAGGGGTTTCTCCTACATCGGTTGAAGTCAAGACTAGTCTGTGAAATAAATAACCAAGGCTAGCCTTAACCTCATAAGAACCCTTTTAATAACAAAACCATAAGACTCAACAATACATCGTGAATGACAGTCATATATGTACACGTGTTAAAATTTAAATCAATGAATATGTGTCAAATCCTAATTCTATTTAGCTTTCTTTTGTTGTTATATATGCATCACACTTGCATTATAAAGAGTTGACTAAAACTTTTCTCATTTGATTGTGTAGTTAGTGGTTAGAAAAAAACAAAGATAGAGTGTAAATAATAGCCTTAGCTTCTATATGAAAATCTATATGCTTAGCTTATTGGAAATTCCCATTCCAGATCACTGATTATATATCATTTTAACCAATAAAAAAATTAAAACAAAAGTCAATTTCAATTCCAAATTCCAATAAGAAGCTTTTGTAGACACGTAGCTCATGGAGGGTTTGTGTCACAATGAAACAACTAGAAACACCAAACACAAGAGACATCAATTACTTTTCAAATCTAAACTGCATAAAATAATCATGATAAAAACTCACAAGGGAACTAAACAGATATTGGTGAATGAAGCAACCAAAATTGATGTCTTTTTCTATAACCATGTTTGGAATGTCCAGAAACATTGAAACTTCTGGAATTGACTCTCAAAATCACAAAATATAGAAAGGATTGTTGATATTTTTCTCACCCACTCAACAATTATAGCATTTATCGTATCTCTTACGTACCTTAAGTGGAAAAACAGTGACTCAATGCAACAAAAGACTCTAAAACGACTTTTATCAATATACATAGATATTATTACCATATTGTCCGAGAAAGGTGGAGATATTTACTTGTTTTGATCTTTGGAACCATCACTTCACTTCGACACTCAAGAGTTAGATGTTTAACTAATTTGTGTGTGTATAATTGCTCCAACTTGGTGCCTATTGTATGTCTGGTTAGATCAATTTTGTCTTCTTTAATAAGGTTGGTACTCAAATTGTTATATCAAAATTATTTTTTTAAAATTTAGATCCTTTGCTAATCTGATCTTTTACTTGATCTTACATGTAACACATTATAATGAAAGAATGATTAAGATGTTATTGGTTTTAACAATCACTTTGTCAACAAATAATCACATGTTTTAAAAATATCAGATCAACAGAGGATCCGTCTTGGTTTTCATCGTATTTTATAAACCATTCTTAATTAGGTTCTCTCTTATTTATTTATTTTAATTTTATAAAGAACTACATAATGTATATTGATTTTAAGTTTCATTTTGGGTTTGTATGTAATCGGGAGGAGAGTTTGGTACCCTGGTTAGGTCTCAAGTCCAAGTTCAATTGGATGATGACATGAGTTGAATAAATATTGAACCCAAAAATAAATAAAAATAATGAAAATGACAAGACTTTGTTTTGGAGTTAACAAATTAATTAAATAAATAAAGATTGATAAACCTATTGTGATTTGTGATGATGATATGTAGGTAGCAAAGATCCAATGATGGTTTGACAGCTTTTGGAAAAGCATCTGTAGACTGTAGATTCATTTTCTCCCAAAAAAAAAATGCTGACAATATTAATTGATTAATTCAACTGTGAATTATGGCAATTTTGATTTTGTATCCAAATCCAGACGTCCAGTCGTGGAGGATGTGTGTTTTGCTGATCATCAATGATTTAGACATGTAGCGAACCAGTTTGACAGGCTCCAGAATCTGTCTCTCGCTTTCTTTCTTTAATCTTTTTGACTGATCTCTGTCTATCTTTATAGATTTTGATATATATACATATGAGATTTTCTTAATAAAATTATATAAAGTCATTTAATGTGAGTCACTTATTTTACATATTTTAATTTGATATATATATATACTTATCAAATCACTTTTATAAATAGACGATTTATATTCAATATCCTGATAAAATTATATAAATATAAAAAACTAGTTTGTATCACAATTCACATGCAATAATTGTTTGAATTTTTTGAAGAAAATATCCTTTGACTTCACCTACTTATAATGTTAAATTCAAACATAAAATAGTTTTCCAACCGAAAATCGGGAAAATTCATAAATAATAATTAAATGATACCGGAAGAAATCATCCTAAAAAACTAGTTTTATCATAATAGGATATCCAATGAGCTGTAATCACAACTAATCCCATATACTCATACTTAATTAGTCAATATTGGACTCCTCAGTTAGGCACGTAACATTAGACAGTACTAGTTTTGTAAAAATCGATTACAGCCATAATCTTAAAAAAAAATTGTTTATAGTTAAAAAAAATGTTTATAATCAATTAAAACACAATCTTACCAAAATACATTTCATAAAAGCTTTTCTTATAAATATCACAGAAAACTAAACTTGTATCATTAAACATTGAACTTTTATAATGGAACATTGGACCTATATTACAAAAAAAGATCAACAATCGAGATTTTCGTTTGAAATGGACAATTCACATAAATAATCACACAAAAAATACAAAGTAAAATAAAAACCTATGAAACATATCATATTACAAAGACTATAAATACATTTTAAGTAAAAGATTAACAAACATAAATTTCAAATTGCGGGATCAGAGGGTTTGACGGTTCACCAATAGAACAACATGAAAAGTATCGATAAATGTATTTTAATGAAAGATTAACACATAACAAGATCAAAGATGTTGTTCGGTTAGCAATAAAGTAAATTAATTAATATTGTTTAGATTGTGTTTATTACCACTTTGTAAGTTGGTTGATAGTTAATCTTATATTTTACAAGGATATGGTGAAGAAAAGTGACTTAGTGTAGCTAGATTTTGATATAGAAATCGAGTAAATGTAAGAAAAGTTAAACAAACGATAAAGAAAGTGTTGAAAGAAAATTATGATGAGAGAGAAGATGTTAGAGGTATTTTGGACTTTTTCTTTACTACTAGTTCCAATTATGAGAACTAGCTTTGTTATAATTAAACAACCATTTTTCAAAGGTTGACTGTAAACAATTTTTATAACACATGGATGATTATTTTCTTGCAATTTGCCCACCTAAGTTTTTGATGAATTTTACAACTTCCACACATCTACTATTTGTCTTAGTAGTATTAGTCAAAACTTAACAATAATATTTGGCCAAAACAATCATAATTATAATTATGATAATAATAAACTTGAATAGTCCCGAAATTTGAAAATACAAACTAGCTAATTAGTTAATGTATTAATGGTATGCAAGTCCAAAGAAAGAAAGAAAATTAT
This sequence comes from Acer negundo, assembly GCA_035582765.1. Taxonomy (NCBI): domain Eukaryota; kingdom Viridiplantae; phylum Streptophyta; class Magnoliopsida; order Sapindales; family Sapindaceae; genus Acer; species Acer negundo. Next base: position 9,404,903 of record CM069239.1, on the reverse strand, counting down.
CTGCTGTTACTTGCAAGTAATTTTACTTGTCCATCCCGATCAGTCAAAAGCCAGGCAGAGAGTCCATCATCAATGAGGGAAAAAAAAAAAATCCCAACCATATTAACATTTACCATATATACATACGTACCATTTTTTGCACATTTTCTTTTAAGGGCAGGTTTTTTTAACCTCTTACTCCAATCAAATTCAGTTGACATTGACACCACCATCAACTTAATTGACAAAGTAAGGCCAACAATATCACATAAGATTTGAGAGAGAAAAAAAAAGAAGAGAGATCCGTATAAAAGACTAGTGTAGTGTAGGTGTAGCCGTCGGCATTCGGCAGTCAAATGATTGATAGCTGATTAATTAAACAATAATCATCATCATGGAATTAAATCAATCACTATTTTATTCCTTAAATTTCATGAATACATCATATTATGTCTGAGACAAATCAAATCGATCTGAAACAACTATTTAAGAAATATATAAAGGAATAACAATTATCGAACGTAGACTTCAATCTAATAATTTAAATAACAAATCATCATTCTATTTAAATGTTTAATACTAAATTATATCTGGGTTCGAGTATGTACTTCTCTCCAAATCCTAAATTATTATAATATTTGAACTTGACCTGTCCTTCAAAACATATGATTAAAATTAATTACTAATCTGCTTCGAGTTGGAGAGGACATAGCTAGCTAGAGTAGGAATACCAAGTCTCTTGTTTACCAAAACTATATAGGGCCCCATTACATGAAAATTTGATAGGTTTCACTATCACTCACATGACTGCTAAGAGAGTAAAAATTAGGAGGAAAAAGCACAGGAAAAGTTTCTCAGATTTTCCCCGGCATATAGTATCTTCAAATTATGAGAAAAGGTGAAGAATCTTTATGCAAATCGGGTGTGAGAAAAAGTGATAGTAAGCAAAAGGGATTAAAAAAGTTGTAACAATTATGATAACTCTCTACATCTCTATCATCATATGCTATGCAATGATGTTTTGCATGAAATTCATCAGCTCTTCGTCTTAAAGCACACATTTTTCATTTCCTTTAATTTCACACCCATCTGACATTCCTCTAGCTTCTCTCTTCTACCTCTTTGCATCATCTCAACAACTCAATTAACTTCAAATAATTAAGAAGATTTATTGCTTTGCTGCGACGTTGCTGTTTGTAATCTCTCTAACACGCTTTAAGTAAAATATACGAATTCAAAACTTGTACAACAAATATATACAAGTAATTACTAGAGAGTGTTTGAGTAGAGAGACATTGGCATAATATAAAGTGTTAGACGTGCGAAGTTTGAATTGATTAAAGCTCATCAAGAGCAAAGCCTCCTAGTACTATAACGTAATATTATAAACATCTTGATAGCATGAGAGAAAGAGAAAGTAATCATCAATATTCTAATTCAATATTGATTCAGGTTAAAGAATTATAATTATTTTATAAATTAAATGGCTCTCGAATCCCCAACTCCCATCCCATGTTGCTTTGAATGGGATTTGGTTGCTTGTTTTTAGATTTCCTATTAAAAAGAGAGAGAGAGAGAGAGATTGAGAGCCATGCCATTGCCAACCATGAAACAACTCTCCAATCTATTAAATTAATATATGGCACCAATCAATATTCAATACCCCTCCCATCAAAGGGCAAATTACTACACGTGGAAGTTTCCCATTGGTCTAGTTCTTGGCTTGATCATTATATTATTTGTACTATGGAATCTTGTAGTACCCTTTTCTTTCTTTTCTTTCTTTTCTTTATTTTATTTTTCCAATTTTCATCGTCTTCTCTCCTTTGGACTCTTATAAGTTTTTATTTTTATTTTTCCTTCCTAAATACACCTTGTAAAACCAACCCAATCAACACAAATCATTTTAACTTCTTACATGTGGAATTAAGTAAAGCTTATAGGGTTAAGTAAAGATTAGGGTTTTATATTGTGTATAAAGTAAAGTGAGTGAGAGAGAGAGAGAGAGATTCCAATATAGTAAAGCTTAGGTCTTTGAAATTGCAAGTCCCAAGGCCAACTAATAATGACATGAGAGAAAGAGAGAAAAGGACAGTCCATCAATAATAATGCTAGTAAAAAATTCCAAACAAAGTTTACAGAATAATAATACTCTTTTATTATTATCTTTTACGTTTTTTTATTATTCATGGATCACCTACAGTTCGACCAAGGAAATTGATGGATGGGTCAACTCTCTGGGTCAACTCTCACAATGCAAGTGACGATCAGAGCCACTTGATTCGATTACTTACAAGAATTTCTACGTTTTCTACTTCACATAAAGTCATAAACCTGGAAAGGGTTTAGGTTGTTTAGCTGATTAGCTCTTTGTTTCCCGATTGTATGCTTTACCATTTTTGAGTTTAACTTTATTGATGTGTAACTTAATTAGAAACTGCATAATTTTCCACACAAAAATAATTAAATTATATAACCTTATTATTAGTGTTAGTGTGTTACACATGAAACATGATATATGTCAAGGTACTAGTCCTGGTACTCACTCGAAGTTGCTGGAACAAGAAAAAGGAAAACTATCTTGACCCTGAAAAAATGTGGGTTAATTGCACTGATTTACTTTACTTTATTGAGTCTAGCAATGTTTTAAAAGATACCCTAATTAAATTAATACAAACAACTGTTACCATTAAGTCAATCCCTTAACTTTAAAGGTTGACTATCCTTAACTTATGGCAAGCTAAATATACCCCATCATCTAAAACATAAAATATTTGTTAATTAAAAATTATAAAAAAATATATAAAAAAAAGGTAATATATTGATGGCTGAAATATCCTCAATTTGTGGAGGAACCTCCTCTGCGAACTACATGAGGTTGATCTTTTCATGTAGGAGGAGATCGTCAAATGTCTCTTGTTTTTATTTGGCGGTAGAGCTCCACCATTGATGGATTATCTTGCATTGTTTTCTTAATTTTGATTTTTTTTAATTTTTAATTAAAAAATATTTTATGTTTGGTATGATGTGGCAATGGATATATTTGGCTTTCCAATGGTCAATGTTAGTCAACTGTTAATGTTAACGTATTGACTTGATGACAATGAGTTTTTGTGTTAATTTAGAGCATCTTTTTGAAATCTTGCTATATTTAATAAACTAAAGGTAAATTAGTGCAAATAACCCCAAAAATGTAGTCTAAAAACTATCGTCAAATGTAATTTGGTGGTGAAGAACTCTCATTTAGTTTGATGATCTCTAAGGTTTGAGTTGTTGCTACCGTATATGACATATAAAAAAAATGCAGCCTAAAGATGCTATACATAGATACATCTTGACATAACCTATCAAAAAATTGGTTTTGAAATCAAATACGTGTATTGGTTTGATCTTATAACTTAATAGGTCACAGGTGTCAATTGCGGCAAGATAAGGTTGACCCACTAAAATGATTCATATATCTATACCATTGAGGACCATGGTATGGATTCAATAAACAAGATAAACAAAGTAATGTAGGGTAGCGTTAACATATGTCCCTAATTCACGTAACCTAGAAAATAATTATAAAAAGAAAAAGTTATCCAACTCAATCACTTTAGAGATGAAATAAGAAAATTAATGTTTTCTTTTATAGTATTTTCTAGGTGTTATCATATGTCTTATGGGTATAAGTTAGCACTACCTTTATATAAATACTAATGATATTTAAAAATATATTTAAAATAAAGATTCACGTAAAGTGTGTAAGACCCCTCCCTCCAGTGGGAGTATATATCTCTCAATTATAGAAATAAACATTTATATCCGTAAATCATAACCCCTTAAATTCCAAAAATGACCCTCTTAAAATTTGAAAATAAAAAATAATTAAAAAAAGAGTGAAAGTCAAAGAATAAAGGCGTAAGATTTGAAGAAATTTAATTCCAATAAATTTGCCCCAAACTTAAAACAAGTTAATGAAAAGCAAGTTGGCCATTATCGATGCATAGTATTAAAAGTGATAATAATATATTAACTTAGGAAAAATGAAAAAGATTTAAGTAATAGCAATCTCCTAGCTTTCACAAACAAACAGCAGAAAAAAGATAGATAAGACGGTCAAGTTATATATTAAAAGAAATAATAGAGAACCGCATGACCCAATAAGACTTTGTTTTATGTTAAATTAATGTAGCTAGATTTTGAGTTCTTGACCAAACAATCTTTTAAGCTCTCTTCCCAATAATTAGTTAATTACATAAACAATGCAATGCAATAAACTAGAAGAAAAGACCTCCTAATGAGAGTTGGCAATGTCAGTTTTGCTAGCTAGCTCAATTTGCTGTAATAATTATATCACTCTACTACTTTAACCTTCTTCAAAGCTGTTGTTTTTAAAGTGAAAATAACAAAAGTTAACAAATGTAAAAAAGAAAGGTAGCAGTGGCGGTGGTTAATGATCAAACAGCTCTCTTTTTTATGCAAGCGTGGGTATAAATGCAGGACCTTTGCCATTAATCTCTTCTCTTTTACTCTCTCTCTCTCGACATCTACAACTACAAATAAATACTACCCTTCTCTTTCTTTCTTAGTTTCTTTTGAGGTTGTGTGTTTGACAGTGTATAGCAGTTGTTTTTGAGCAACAAAAACAGGAGGGTGTTGAACACAGCAGAAGAGGTCAAATTCAATAAAGTTTTTTAATTTTTATGTTTTTGTGAGCTAAAAAGCTTGAATGGAGGGCAGAGTGCCAAAAGTAGCTCAGAATCTGAAATGGGTATATTTCTCTTCCCACTTTTGGTTGGCTTTCTCTCTCTTTCTCTGTTTTTTCTGATAACTCTGACTAGGGTTTTGAATTGGGCTAGTATTTATTGTACTGAAATCAATGTTTAATTGACTGCTTTCTGTTCCAGCTTTTCCACACTTGTTCTTTGAACTTTCTCATTCTGTGTTCTTTCTTCGTCTTTGACTGCTTCTATTGTTGTAATTTGGCTAGTTCAAGCTCAGTCATAGCTTTGGAAATGGTAGCCGCTACTTGTGTGATCTTTGGTACCTAGTAAGTCTGCTACTTGGGAGGTTCCTGGTTCTATTTTATTAGGTCTATAACCTCATTAATTGAAGTGGGTCTGTCTTGTTTTACTTCTTTTCAATCCTTTTTTATTTTTTTTTGCTCTATAGTTAGCTTCACTGTTTAGCTAACCCATTTACATGCTCTTGAGTTTCTCATACTGTGACTTTGCCAATTTGATAATTTAGTTTCCAAATTAGAATTTGTCCCCCCAAAAAAACTATCCCTTTCTGGGTCCTTGATCTTTGGCTAATTAGGGCCTTGAGAGCTGGTCAATTTTAGAGGTCCAAATTCTTAAAATTTTGAAAGAAAAGTATCTATTGTTGGCTAGTCTGTTGAGGAGATATGGATATGAGTGACAAGGAAAAATTTGAGTTAGGAAAGAGGAATGATAATCTGATGAGCTACCCTTCACCTGGTGTGCCTCCAGACTGGCGATTTAGCAGTGCACCGATTAATTTGGTTCCTGCTGATAATGCGATGGCAGTTGGTTCATCCTCATGTTCCTCTGCTCCGATGGTGGACTCGTTTAGCCAAACCATTTGGGATCATGCTACCAATCATCCACAAAACTTGGGATTTTGTGATATTGATGTGCAAAACAATGCAACTAGTTCTAATCCATTAAGAATTAGAAAAGGCAGTCCTGCTGCTTTGAGAAGTAGTATTGATAGACCAGTTGATATGGGATGGAATCCACCTAGTTCAATGCTCAAAGGGGGCATTTTCTTACCAAATCCCCCTGGAATATTCCCACAGAGCTTATCTCAGTTCCCAGCTGATTCGGCATTCATTGAGCGCGCAGCTCGGTTTTCATCGTTCAGTGGTGGGAATTTCAGTGATATGGTGAACACATTTAGCATTCCTGATCCTATGAGTCTCTATTCTAGAGGTGGGGGTATGAATATGATGCAAGGACCACAAGAGGTTTTTGCAGGCAGTGGTTTGAAATCAGTATCTGTTAGTCAGTCTCAGAAAAATGATATGAATGTGGGTGAAGTTTCCACTAAAGATGCTTCCTTGTCTGTTGAACATCATGGGGTTACTAATGGGAGCCCACTAAAGAATGATAGGAAAAGTGAGAGCCTTGTGAGATCTCATGAAGCAAAACAAGGTGTTGGTGGGTCTGGTAATGAGTCTGATGAAGCTGAGTTCAGTGGCGGTGGTGGTGGTCACGATGAGCCATCTGTGTTGGAGGGTACAGGTGTGGAACCTTCTGCTAAGGGCCTCACCTCAAAGAAGAGAAAAAGGAATGTGCAGGTAGAAACCATGTTTCAATTTTTTCTTCCTATGCTTTAGTAAATTTATGACATGTTCCCAAGTTTTTCTCATACTTTCTTGTGGCAGGATACTGAGCTTGATAAAGCCAAGGTAGCTCAGTTACCTGGTGAAGCTGCTAAAGATGACACTGAAAATCAACAGACGGGAGACCAAAACCCGGCTTCAACCATTAATAAGACTTCTGGAAAACAGGGAAAACAGGGTTCTCAAACTTCAGATCCTGGGAAAGAAGAATATATTCATGTTAGAGCGCGAAGAGGCCAGGCAACAAATAGCCATAGTCTTGCTGAGAGAGTAAGATTATAAATGGAAGTTTTTGTTAAAATAAAAGCAACATTTATGACTTAGTATGTTAATTTGATTTTCCTAATTTTTGATTGTAGGTGAGAAGGGAAAAGATCAGTGAGAGGATGAAATTCCTTCAAGACCTTGTGCCTGGTTGCAGCAAGGTATGATTGTTGGATTTAATAGCTTGGTAATATCATTAAGTTGATTTCTCAGCAGGATAGGCATTGTATTGCAGTTCATGTGATGAAAACTTAATTGGTTTTTGCAGGTTACTGGCAAGGCTGTGATGTTGGATGAAATTATTAATTACGTACAATCACTGCAACGGCAGGTTGAGGTATGGGAGTAACATTTCAATCTTTTCTTTTTTCCACATATGTAGTTCTTAATTTGTATAGAGTAGTTGGTCATTTTGGTCTCATGCACCACAGACATTTCTATTTCATCAAACATTCAAGTTCTTAGGCTGTATACATTTTGCAATTTATGTATATAGACACACACTGATTTGGAAACTTCGTGATAGCTCATAGATTATATGATCATTCTTTGAAGAGTTAATTATCTGAAACTTTTCAGGAACGTTTATACAAAAGTTTTTGGATTACATATATGTTAGAATTAACTATCATTTCTCATGGTTAACATACATTACTTTCACTTGTCTTATTCTGTCAGTTCTTATCAATGAAACTCGCAACAGTAAATCCACGGCTGGATTTTAACATAGAGGGGCTCCTGGCAAAAGATGTAAGTGATTTGTAACTAACATTCCGGTGATGCTTATTTCTGCTTGTGTATATGTGTTTCACATCTCATTCTACAATATATTCTATCTTTCTACGCAGATCCTTCAATCTCGGGCTTGTCCTTCATCAAATCTGGGGTTTTCCCCTGACATGCCAATTGCTTATCCTCCAATTCATCCATCTCAACCGGGACTCATCCAAGCTACTCTTCCCGGCATGGGGAGCCCGTCTGACATAATTCGGAGATCTATTAGTTCCCAATTGACTGGAGGATTCAAGGAACCCAGTCAGGTATTTATTATTATTATTTTTTTTATCCTTATATAGATCAGTAGAAGAGGAATAAACCTTAATAAGTGATGCCTGGGAATGTCAAACACCCCCCCATGCCGAACAACATATCTGTTAATTTCTATGATCACAAGTTTGTCAATAAGCATATGCACTATCAGATGAACAAGTTACTTGACCAGGCCTTGACATTTTGCATCAACTTTTTGTTCCACACCCAAAGTGTACCCAATTGAATTAGTTCATGAGTGATGTAATCTGTATTAAAATTTTAAATATATTTGACTGCAGGTGACCAATTGGGAGGATGAGCTCCACAATGTTATCCAGATGAGCTATGGAACTAATGGTCCTCCTGACGGCCAAGATGTAAATGGTATAAGTAGTTGATTTGTGTTTGGACTTGTGCCTTAAGTCTTCTTGAGCTTACTAGAGAGCTCTGTACTGCATATGCAGGGTCTGAACCGCCAGGTCATATGAAAGTTGAACATTGATATCATTCTCTATTGGTTTTATGCCAACAGCACAATGAAGGTCTCTTGCAAATATAAAAGATGATATATATATATATATAACATACTCTATCACAAGGCTCCTACTTCCAACTCTAATCTCTCAATCAAGGTGCTACTTACCCATTATCAGAGTGCGCAGCGGATCAGTTCCTAACTGAATCAGTGATCTTTTACGTCTTGAGGATCCTCAGGTATATAGGATTTCAGCAGTAACCTTCTTGTTTATCTATTTGAGCTTTAGATTAATATGCAAAAAAAAGAAAAAAAGATGTTCATTGCAATAGAATGTCTGGATGAAAGAATGTATAGGTTGACATTCCAAGATTTCATGAGATAGTTAGGTAAGGTAGCAATGGCAAGCCTTTGGAGTTCTTGTTCTGTTCAGAGTTGGAACCTCTATTTTTTTTTAATTATATATATATATTGTCAAAATGTAGTGCTACTCCCCAATTTTTTTCATGCTATTTTTAAGAATCACATGCTGATACTTGCTGGTTCTTTTTGAATTGTCACAAATTTGTTGGACAAGGAAGGGATTCTTCATTTGATTCTTACTCATATCAAATCAAGTGTGAAATGAAACTATTTTACCAGCAAAGTTTACAGTTGGCAATAATTTATTATTAGCAGATCTTCCTGAGCACTAGAAAATGTACCAGGATTTGTTAATGGTAATGGTCCCAATAAAATATGAATACTAGCTAGTGTCTGACAGTGTTTAGGACAAGGTCAAATTAACAGTCTGTACATTCCAAAAATGTAATATACTCTACTCTTATCTCTACACAGTACACACTTGCTTTTGCTTTCTGAATCCTGAATCCTGATAGCTGATATCTTACCAGCCCCACATTAGGAACAATCTTACAATCCTCTCAATAAAAGCTTTATGTGATCAGTTGTGATTAATATTTTTAATTTATTTCTTGGCGGGATATTATTATTTTTCTCAATCCTCTCTTCAGGCCAAATGGACGTTCTTTTCACCAAATCACATTTGACAGCGGAATAAACCTATTGTTGATGATGTCTTAATTCATGATGGGTTATCACTTATTAGTGTAAATGATTTAGCTTAGCTGCAACTGGAGAAATAAATTTGATTTTTTTCTGTAATAATCCCCTAGAAACCAACTACACATTCTACCTCCTGTCCTGTGTTTGAGATTCTGAGTTCAAGTCAATACTCAATAGACAAAAGCTTTTTATTTATATTTTTATTATTGAAAAATAAAAGATCACCATCTTTATAAATTGAATAATGCTAAATATCCCATCTAAATTTTCACTTTTTTCTTCCCAATACATATGGTATGTGAGGTGTTAAATTTTGAATGGATATATATATATATATATATATATATATATTAATGATGTTTTATCTCATCTATCATATACATTTACTCACCATTTAACATTTCAAGTGCTACGGGATTAAAAAGGTGGGATTTTAGATGGGATGTGTAACATTACTGTTATAAATTATAATAGGTAAGTGTAAACCAAAACCAAAACCAAAGTTTACAAAAGCTTAAAATAAAGAAAAACAGGAGGACTAAAATGTCTTAATATCTTAATATCTAGATAAGAAAAAACAAAAGCTAAAGCTAAAAAATAGGACTTGAACTTGATTTGATTGGGTGTTGGTAAGAGAGTATCTTAATTCTTAAACTTAACTTCATTATATACAGTATATTCTATTTTTTGATATATCAAATAAGGAATTTTAAAAAGGCCAACAAATATAAAATTTTCATCGGGCTCAAAATACCCATTAGACCCAAAATTGTATTAAACTTAACCAATTCGAATCGGAAAAAGTAGTTTTGAATCAAGCTGAATCACCCTGTTGAGACGAGTTAATCCGATTCAAAAAATTGAAAACCGAATATAAACGAGTCACGGACGATTTCAGTTGAAAACCAAAAAGCCATGTGGTAGATATTGATTACACCCCCACATGATCATATCTATAAAATAAAATAAAAAAGAAGTTTTTATTGTTCGTTTGTCCAAAAAAAGAAGTTTTATTGTTAAATTTTGAACATTAAATCCCAAACAGTCCTTCCCGCCAATAGCATAGCATTGTTGAGACAAAATGTCATCAGCCTCCTCCAACTACTACACTTCCCTGCTAAAACTCTGCTGCGAAACTAAAAAGCAACGTCAAGCCAAACAAATCCATTGTCTTATAACCAAAACCTTTACCAACCCTGAAACATTTCTCTTAAACAATCTTATTAACTCATACAGCAAACTAGGCAACATCAAGTATGCACGCCGCTTGTTTGATAAAATGTCCCAACCGAACATCTTCTCATGGAACACGATTCTCTCTGCTTATTCAAAATCTGGGCATCTCTCGCAAATGCAATTTATCTTTAATCGCATGCCGTATCGTGATGGGGCTTCTTGGAATTCACTTATTTCAGGGTATGCAAATCATGTTTCTGTTAAGGAAACAGTTAAAGTCTATAATCTGATGTTGAAAGATGGGTTTGGTAGTCTGAATAGGATTACGTTTTCAACTATGCTTATACTTTCTTCTAGTAAAAGGTGTGTTGATTTGGGCAGACAGATTCATGGGCAGATAGTGAAATTCGGTTTTGGTTCTTATGTTTTTGTGGGTAGTCCTTTGATGGATATGTATGCAAAAATAGGGTTGATTTACGATGCTAAACGTGTTTTGGATGGGATGTCAGAAAGGAATGTGGTTATGTATAATACAATGATCACAGGGCTTCTGAGATGTGGGTTAATCGAGGAGTCAAAGAGGTTGTTCATTGATATGAAGGAGAAAGATTCGATTTCATGGACAACAATGATTACTGGACTCACACAAAATGGTTTGGAGAGAGAAGCTGTTGATTTGTTAAGAGAGATGAGATTGGAAGGTTTGGCGATGGATCAATATACCTTTGGAAGTGTATTGACTGCTTGTGGAGGTCTATTGGCTTTGGAAGAAGGCAAGCAGATTCATGCTTATATAATCAGGACTGGTTATAAGGATAATGTGTTTGTGGGAAGTGCCCTTGTTGACATGTATTGCAAGTGTAAAAGTATAAAATCTGCAGAATCAGTTTTCAGGAAAATGACTCTGAAGAATGTTGTATCATGGACTGCAATGCTTGTGGGTTATGGCCAGAATGGGTACAGTGAAGAAGCTGTTAGAATATTTTGCGATATGCAGAGAAATGGGATTGAGCCAGATGATTTTACACTAGGGAGTTTAATTAGCTCCTGTGCAAATCTGGCAAGCTTAGAGGAGGGTGCCCAGTTTCATGGCCATGCCCTGGTTTCTGGCATAATTTCCTTTTTAACAGTTTCCAATGCACTTATCACTCTGTATGGTAAGTGTGGAAGCATTGAAGATTCTCATCAGCTGTTCAATGAGATGAGTAACAGGGATGAAGTCTCTTGGACAGCATTGGTTTCAGCCTATGCTAAGTTTGGAAAAGCCAATGAGACAATTGATTTGTTTGAAAGAATGTTGGCTCATGGAATGAAACCGGATGGAGTTACTTTCATTGGGGTTCTTTCTGCTTGCAGTAGAACGGGACTAGTAGAGAAAGGTCGTCGGTATTTTGAATCAATGGTACGAGAACATGGTATTACACCAATTCATGATCACTACACATGCATGATTGACCTTCTCAGCCGAGCTGGAAGGTTAGAAGAAGCAAAAACTTTTATTAATAAGATGCCTTTTTGTCCTGATGCAATTGGTTGGGCCACCTTGCTTAGCTCATGTAGAAACCATGGTAATCTGGAAATTGGGAAATGGGCTGCAGAATATCTTCTGGAATTGGAGCCCCAGAATCCTGCAAGCTATATCTTGCTCTCGAGCATCTATGCCTCGAAACGGCAATGGGACCTTGTGTCCCAATTGAGGAAAAGAATGAGAGTAAAGCGAGTGAGGAAAGAACCAGGATGTAGTTGGATCAAATATAATAACAAAGTTCATATCTTTTCAGCTGACGATCAGTCAAGTCCATATACAGATAGGATATATGCTGAGTTAGAGAAGCTAAACCACAAGATGATCGAGGAGGGATATGTGCCAGATGTGAGTTCTGTTCTTCATGATGTTGAGGATTCAGAGAAAGTAAAGATGCTTAATTACCACAGTGAGAGGCTTGCAATTGCTTTTGGGTTGTTATTTATTCCTCCTGGCCTTCCTATACGGGTTGTTAAAAATCTTAGGGTTTGTGGGGATTGTCACAATGCCACTAAATATCTTTCTAAGATCACCAAGCGAGAGATCCTGGTAAGAGATGCTGTTAGGTTCCATTTGTTTAAAGATGGAACTTGTTCATGCGGAGATTTCTGGTGATGATGTATTCTTATTGGAAACTATAGAAACCTGAAATTTAATGGGTGATGATGTTTTCTTGTGAGAATGATTGTTACGTAGCAAAAATAATTGTGCCAAATGGTGAAGTGGCAAGGTATTGATTACATAAAAGCTGAGTAGCTCTGTTCATTTTATAATCAGGAGAAAGAGTGCTGCATGCTTAGCACAGAGTCATTCAGCAACCCACTGGATTACACTTTGATAGACTGCAGGTTTGCAGGTAAGACAAGAAAAGTTATATATTTTTCTCTGATTAGTGACACTGACATACCTGAAAGGGAGCCTAAAACCTGCTAGGGTACATGTTAACATGATAATGTTTGTATCAATACTGCAGACGAGGTTCTTATATTTGAAAAACTTAGGGTGGACATAAGATGCACACCGTAGTAGGCCTTTTCTTACAGTGTTTTTCTTCCTTGTTTATTTTTAGGATAAGGGTATAACATTATACAATCAAATAATCTAGAGATATGCAAATACATCATAAGGCTGCACCTTCTTGAATAAAAAACAAGGGGATTTCTTCTTGCATACCTAAGATACTTTGGTTTTTTACTTCTTAACTTATAGCTCTCCTCATATCTTTCATTGAATCCTTCATCCTTACCCTCTTCCTTGTCAAACTACTTTTTAGTCTTTCACCTTTATGTATGATGATCTATTGAAGAAATTGTGAATATTACATATTAGACTTTTTATATTTCAAAGAACAGTAAGTCACTGACTAGTGTTGATTGTTGCTACCCACCATGATAAGTGAGGCCCAAATTCTGAAATCACGGAATTAAACTCACCTAGCTGGCCAGGCTAATATCGAACTTGCAAACTCAACTAAAATATATGAAAGCATGAGACATTTCTCCAAGGATTAGAGTAAATGAATGGTTAAGTTCATTTATAACCCACCCATACTTTTATTTAATACCAACATAAGACTTTGATATATGGGAACATACAAGTCTGTATTTTTCTCCATAACACATTCAGATTCCTTCATTAAATTATTTTTCATTGAGAGTTGCACATGACATGTTTTGTCATCCATGCCTCAATTACTTGTTCATGGCATGTAGGTTTTCAGTTGTAGTTTGTCAATCAAAGCTGTATTGAACATGAACTTTGTTCAACTATGTATATTAATAAATAATATGGCAAAGTTCTTTGAAGTAGATTCAAGATATCATTGTCTGTGGCAAATTGTTGATGAATTATATGATGTTGGCTTGATTGTTTCAATTAGGTCTGTCATGACAGTGTCGTAATGTTGGCAATTGTTACTCAAGGTAGTTCTTGCTTTCTCCAAGAGTTCTTGTGATTGTTTGATTTGATGATCAACGGTATATGCAATTGAATTTAAATATTCTAGTCAATACAACCCATACAAGATAAAACACGCCATATTCTGTAACAAAAGAATTTCAAAAATAGTAATGTTCTCTATGGAACTATGAGCAATATAGTTTAAATCTGAGGAAGACGTGTAAACACAACAAACTTCATTCTTATTCCTGCATTTCTTTTATTGAATCTGACTGACCTTGCTGATGGTTCTGTGTCAGGTTGAAGAAAAGATGGTTAAATTTATGCTTAAATTGGACAGCAATTGCAATACAGGATTAGAGAGCCAACAAGAATTACCTGCAATTTGGTACAAATCTCGATTACTTCAGCTACAGGTGCCCAATCACCAAAATTCCTCTCGATAAACTGGTAAGCAATGCCACTCCTTCCTCCGCCAACTATAAAGAGACCACCCTTAATATCTCCTTCACCATTTAAGTTTAGCTCTGCTCCTGTGGCTTTTGCACGCTTGTAGTTTGCAATAGCTCGGGGGTTCAAAAGAAATCCTGATAAGAACTTATCTTTGAGCAGTTTCCCACCCCCAAGAGCTCTAAAGAACTCCATACCCTGGTCGTAGACTACAACACCACCCCAATATCGTGGCCAGAAGTCTTTTACCTGCAATGTAGAAATCGAGTGTCAAACAAAGAACAATTGATTGAAAAACTTTAAGTCAAAGAGAATTTGCCAGTACCTCCGGCTCTATGTATTCATGAAGAACCGCAAAAAGTTGAATCCCCAAGGCATCAAATATGGGTTTTTTGGCATAGAGCTGGTGAGCTTCAGCTCTGCACATGATGCACCTGTTTAAAGTTCAAGAGATGGAAAGAACGACAATGTCAATTTCGGCACTTGAAGGATCACTACCATATTGGAAAGTGGAGCACAAAATTTTATACATGAAAGAGAAAAAAGAAAAAAATTGTACACGTATTTTTAAATTGATTATTTCTTTGTATTCTTGGTTCAAATTATGCTCAATTTCATAAGCTTTTTCTTTTTAAACATTTGGTTGAATATATCTTAGTAAGCTTGAATGTATTTAGCAAATTAATCACAATAGTGGAATTACTGTGTGGTGATGTGAAGTAGGAAGTGTTTACCCAGGACGACGGATGCAGAGGATCACAGCTGGCTTTTCTCGCCACAATTCTGAAGCCTTCATTGGAGGTGTCTTGGATTTTACCAAACGCTCGACCCCAATCTTGTACACTGGAGTTAATTTTTGGACCGAGATGTTTTCAATGACAGAGTAAGGAGCAACGTTTTCACTGACCGGAGGAGGTTGTACACAACCACATGCTCGAGATGCAGGTGGTCCTGCAGCAACTATTCCTTTAAAGATGTATCCATCTTTGATCTTAAAATCGGCAAGTGATTGTTCAAGTGATTTATCAGAATTTGTATTATATCTCTTTAGGGATCCTGTTCTATTATGCATCTTTGAAGAGTTTACAGACCCATAAGCCTTGTAAATGCTATTGTTTCTAGATGTTATGCCGGTGGTTCTCCTTGGAGGGATGTGCAGCGGACTGGTACATGCACTGGTTCTGTCCATGAACCGAGCAATATGACCCCTTTTCATACCAAACTGGGAAGACATATCCCCTGTGCTTAGGTTAAGAAGCTCAGGCAGACCTTTCCCAGAGGCCTCCAAAATGTTTCCATATTGCATCAGAGCACGATCGTGCAGGTATGATCTAATTTCCAGTGCATCCTAGACGCATAGAATGTAAGTCATCAGAAATGGATAGATTATACTGAAACTTTTGAAATTTCATTGATGAAACATATCAACTTTAGATTCATACTTGATAATCATTTATAGAAGAAATAGCTTTTTATTTAACCCCTAGAAAAAATAAATAATAACAACATTTGAAGATATGAAACAAGTCTTAGCAAATGATGATAAAAGCCTGATTCTGTGAAAAAACCAACCTTTTGTTGTGGTGACATATTTATTGCATTCATATCTTCAGAGTTCATAATCTTCAAGGTTGGAACATCATCCCAACCTTCTTCTAGAAGCTTTGGGAGCAGTCCCTTGAGAGTTCCATCTCCAACAAAATCCTCCATTGAAAAAGAAGCCATTTTCTTCTCAAGCAGAGATGGTCCAAGCCTATCTTTTCGCTGGAATCAGTCCTGATGTGCTGATAAGATTGTAGGTAATTGGTCCAACTACTCAATATATATATATAGAGAGGGAGACAGAGGCAGCATTAAAATAATCATAATTAATATGCCTATTAGATTGCCGATTTCAATAATTGGTCATATCGAATTAATCTTCTTTTATTTAAAGGGATTGTGTTAGGGCACACATTAAGGATTGAAAAGCAAATAAAATACTTTTTTTTGAATCTTTCAAAGATACAAGATAGACATTGCTTATTTGAATACATAATCCTTGAAATAATAATATGCTATTCTGGAATGGATATGTTCAACTAATCCATTCTGTGTTTGGACTTTGGATGCTGCATTTTGATGCAGTTGTTGATTTCACTACAGTACAAACATTAGATGGTAGATGGTGTTGATTTGACATACCAACATACCCTAATTAATTATTATAAGAACATCACTTGGAGAAAAATGTTAGAGCTATAGTTGAATCTCAGGAACATTTGGCAATCCTTGTAATACATAGGTAGTTTTGGTTGTTTTGGCATTGTCTATTGCAGGCCAAACATTGCCAATTTTATAATAAGAAATGTCTCCAACAATGACAAGTGCTGCAGCCAACTTGCCATTGTTTATTTGATAACTTAACCTCTCTGGCTTTCTGCATTGTTTCTCTAGTTTATTTCACCTTGCTTTCTCAGTTAACATTAAAAAATGTTTCTGGTAGTTAGAAATGCTATTCTCCACACATTTGTTTTGTTTGTTTTCCATTTGGCCAATCTCAAACATGAACTGAAATTCCTCTGGAATATAAACTATAAAGTCTTCTTGAAAAATGCCTTTTGTCAAATACAGCCAGTATTTCTGCCTGCTAAAGGTTTCTAATGGAACCTACCAAACACCCATTTTTATGGAGTCAAGGTACAATACTTTGATTCATTTGTTCATGTACCCATTTCCCTGTCCAAAAAGAAAAATCATAGCTAAGAGAAAAAAAAAAAAAAAAAAGTGAAGAAAAAGAAGAAAAAAAATACTCTGGAAAATTTGTAGAATGCATACATAAATAGTTTAGAGGGGGTGAAGTTTATCTCAGATCAGTGAATCTGCTTAAATTTGTTCACTCAGATGAGTTCTTCAATTGTAAATATAGACCATCAAAACATGAGAAATAATAATTCAAGTCAAGCATTAATAATGGGAAATACTTTTCAAGTAGAACAAATGTTTGCACATTGCGTTTTTTTACATTTCTGGACCTGTTCTGGAATTTGAGAGGATTTCAAATCATTTTTTGTTCTTACAGTGTATAGTTGGGAGCAGAGATATTGGGCATCTTGTTTAAATGCATCAAGATTTTTTCAGCCATCTGCCTTGTATTAACATCCCCATGATGAAATGCACTGACCAATGTAACAGGCAGTGACCTATCCTGAGATATATCTGAAGCAAACTTCTTCCCACCTTTCACTAAGAATCTCTCAATCATCCAAAATGATTTCTGCCACAGACCCTCTTCCTCATGTTCTCTTACCACATTCAATACATGTTGCATGGCATTCACTTCACTCAACATGCTCACGCTTTTGTCTACATCAACTTTGTCATCCAACAAAGTACATAGAGCTGATAATGCAGCTTCAACCACCTCAACATTCTCATGCTCCAAACATGCCAACAGCCTTTCGACTGCCTTTGCATCAATCAAACAAAATGTGTTCTGTGAAGAACAAACTCCTCTGTGAACTGGGCATACTGGTATCTTCACCTTCTTTGATGACCAAAACTTTAGGAACTTAGGTAAGTAGGGCAGTTTTATGGACTTTGTTTTCATTATCTCTGGTGGTTTTGATAGATTTGTCGACTCTGAAGAGAGATTCTCCAACCCAATGGCTGATAACTTCTGAACTTCATCACATGATGTTTTCATTAGCAGTTCTGTGAATACAGATGTGAAGTTGTGGGTTTTTACTAGAAACAGAATATTGGGTTCATATAGTGTTGTTGTGAATCTGACAAGAATTCCAACTAGGCCTTCTAAGTAGTCACTTGCATACCTGCCCGTTCTTGTGCCTCTTCTCTGGATTATATCAATTGTTAGTAGAATCGTTGGGACAATATTGTTGCTGAGAAGAGCAAGATTGAGTGTTAGGTTCTGGTGGGGGAGTTTCGCAAGAAATTTTGCTGAAACTGCTTGTTTCTCTGAGATTCGGGTTGTTTCACTTTGGCTCTGGATTAGGCTCTCTGGTTGACCTCTGGTTTTGCAGAGTCTCTCCACAAGTGTGTGGCCCAGGTACGGTGAGAGTGTAATGAGTAGTTTTATTGCTGCAACCCCAAGTTCTTCATGTGGATTGTTGATGAGTTCAATCAGGGTGTAGCTTGCCTCAGTTTCTTTCACAATCGAGACAATGGTGGCCATTGATTTGGGGGACTTTGTCAGACTGAACAGGATTCTGATAAGATTAATGTTGAGTTCATCTGGGGTGGTGTTCTTGAGCATGTAGACTAAGTTGTACACAACATAGTCTGATGCCATCTTGTGACCATGAGTGTTTACTTGGAGACTCTCATGCTCAATCCCAGATTCAAGTATATTTGCAACAATTGCTGCAGCTGCTTCTTTTGAGTTAATCGGTTCACTGTAGCTTCTCCGACTGAACATCTCTTTGGCCATGATTTGTATTATACCTGCTTCTACAAGTAATTTGCTGTTTGGGTGGTAAGATGAGATTTGCACTAGAGCTTTGAATGCTTTCGTTCTTAGCAGAGTGTTTCTACTCTGCACCATTGTGATGAGAGTGAGGGCAACCCTCTCAGCCACATAGGTTTTCCTATCAGGTCCAACAACTATTTCCCCAAGGTAGTCTGCCATATCCATCTGCATCTCCTCACAGCCTGTTTTATATATATGATTTTGAAAAGGCATAGTCATAGTTAGATTGCACATATGAGATTTTATACAGCATACTGATGCCATATGACATCTGCAGAATCTGATTTATCTGGTTGTTCAATCAAAATTTGATAAATCTCTGTTTCTTTAAGAAAATATTTTTTTTGTTATCCTCTTCTGTTATCTCAATTGCTCTTTTCAATATTTAAGTTTTTGGAGGTATTATGGTCCTTATGGAATGATAGGAGCAGGAAGTTTCAAAATACCTTCATTTAGATGATTTATCAGAGGTTCCAAGTGTCCATTTTCCGCCATGCACTTGATGTTACCTGGAGATCCCTCGAGATTCCTTAATATTTGTTCTGCTGTTTCTGAACCAAAGGCATCAACAGTTCGATTGTACTTAATGGTAATCAGCATCAGTATTCCTCCGGTAACTGACCCAATTTTCTCACACAAAGATCGGGATCTCGAAAGCTCAAGCAATAAGAGTAAAGATGCATGTCTTACATGCCGGTGACTACTTGACAGCATCTTGACTACCACTGAGATATCCATTGTGTTGGCAATCATTTCCTGAACAAGAAACCACCATTTTAAAATAGAAACCTGGTATTAGTTTCTATAGTTATCTATGGCTTGCTTTCTCTACCTCACATGGAGATATGTTATATAAATTATTTAGAGCTTGTATGATTTGTGTTTTTTTTATCCTCTCTCATACATCAAAATTTTGCTGCTAAGGTTTGGTCATTGTGGTGATAATTGTATCTAAATGATTCATTTAGCACTCTATTTTCAAAATTAGGTTGAAAAAATAGTGTGCTGAAAGAAAGCCAATGGGAAAATTCATTAGTTGATGATTATTGAATGCCTTGTTTGGTATTGTTTTTGCTTTCAAATTCGTGAAAACGATAATGCATATGAATCATTAAGTTCTTTTGATCAGAAATTTCCAGTTCATATCCATAGGAAAATAAGGAAATGTAGGAATCAAACCTTTCCATCATCATCATCCTCCATCAGTTGGCGTAATAGTTCCAGTGCTGCACATCTGACATTTCTGTCTTTGTACTCTAGAAATTCAAGGAGCAATGGCAAAATACCGAAGTTCCGAACTTGTACCTTATTATACTGTTTACTATTGCAGATACTTTGCAAATCTTTGATTGCTTCGAGTACCATTATTTCTGAACTAGCTAAAGACAAAGCTGCCTTGGCAACCTTGATCCTTGCAAACTCATTCCTTTCCTTCCATTCCTGTATTATGGTTTTTAATGCTATATTGGTGGTCAATGCCTTACTCATGAGCTTCTTCCCTGTGCGTGGACAAAACATTTCCTCCGGATGTTCAAACGTTTCAAACCACTCCATAATTGCCTTCTTTTCATATGTCACTCCACTTTCTATGGTGACTGGATCATCCATAACTTCCTTTGTCAATGGACAGAAGAAAGTTTCATACAGAGGCTCAATGTACTGAGACAGAGACACCTTAGGTAATGATGCACTTGTCGATCTGCTTATGTTCTGATATTTGCTTTGGCTGCTAACACTTGTGCTCTTAGGGAATTCAATAACTTGTGGCATGGAAACCTCCGCAATGATTGAGTAGAGGTCTGATTCTGCAGGTACTTCTTCTTCCTTTGGTAGCTCCTTATAGATATCTGACTCTGGTTCCATTTCATCGGTCTGTAAAACTTGATTTTGATCGAATTCAAAATTAGCATTCAACATCTCTTTTGAAAGAGATAGTACTGCAACTTCTGCATATTCTTGGCCCCTAAATGTTGATGGTGGTATCAAGCTCATGCACTCTCCCATTGATCTTATCACCCCTTCTAGCTGCATAATTGTGCTTCTCGGTTCAGTGTCTGAAATTTGATGGGTGTTTTTTTTAAGATTTTCAACCAGATCCTGGGCCAAATCAGTATTTTTAGACAGAGATCTTAGAATCTCCATCGCATTCACTGGGGTATGTGCAGTTGTCTTCAACTCCATTATGACCGGAGAAGCTCGATAAAGGTAGCATCCAATTTCTATTAACTTTTCATATTCTAATTCTATGCATACTATGGATGCTGTAATCTCTGATATAGATTCCAAAAGGGTGTCAGCAAGAGTAGAAACTTGAGTCGTATCTCCATTGAACTAAAGAAAAGAGAGAAGATTAGTATGGCTTTCATATGAAATATTTCAAACCCATGTATCAGAACTTTATTACTTCTGGTTATTTCAGAAAATAATTTACAGATTTCTAATTATTTCAGAAGTAATGGCTGGTGTGAGACAAGTAAAAGTAAATTAAACAGATGAACTTGTTTCTGAATTCTACATGTTAACAGTGTAAAAGATGAGAAAATTAGATGTTTCTGGAATTTATTCAGGTTTGATCGTAAAATTGTAAAACCCTATAGCCCTACAAAAGTTATGTTGAAGGTTTGAGTTTTCAGTGCCATGGCTCTCAAAAAGGGCAGTTCAATTTCAGTCTATTTGGTAACCAAACATAGAAAAGTTATTGTACTCAGATTGATATATCAGAATCTAAGACTCAGAATCACTGAATCAGAGTATAAAAATGAGGCAACAGAATTAAAAAGGAAAATCAAATTATCTGAAAAACATACCGACATCCGGTACAGGTTTATACTCTGAATAACCTTCCTAATAGGAAGCAGAAGTTAAAGAGCTAAAGAACCTGGAGCACTGCAGTTATTGTAGTGAGAGAGGAGACATTTTGAAGAAAGAAAGTAGTATTCTGTTACTGAATCTCTCTGGTAATTTAGTGTATTCATTATGTTGCTTGGAGTTTTTTTTTGTTTTGTTTTGTTTTTTTTTTTCACAATTTGGCAAGGGAAGCAAGGTCCAGGGAAGAAGTGGACTCAGTCAGATTCAAGAAGACATGGTCAATTGAAGTGTTTCATTAGTCATATATTCATATGGTTTGGTTTCAGGTTCTTTCCTATTTATTTATTTATTTATATATTTATATCAGAAGTCACTTCAACAAAGAAAGGCTCTAGTAGTTGTTAATTTTAATATCTAATTTATGGGTGTCATGAATGATGATGAATTGTTAGAAATTAGAACCATGTATGTTGAATTGTTGACCTTTAATCCAATTGAAACCAATCTGCATCAGATTGCTGTGATAACGAAAACAATCGGAGACTTGGTAAAGAAAAGGAATAGCTCACTCTATTGACTTTCAGTACCATGTTTATAAAGCAGTAATAAATTCGGAGTGGTTGGTTTATCACATCTACTTTCTTTCGTGTTGTGTTAAATCAAGAATAATGCCCATATTGACCGGTCAGTACCTAAAATACTAACACTATTAATGGGAGTATAGCATATGGTTCAATTTATGAGATAAATATAAAAAGTTAAAGAAAAAAAAGATCATATGCTACACTTCCATCGGTGGGATCAATATCTTAGGTACTAACCAAGCATTATTCTTAAATCAATGTGAGGCAACTTGCAATTATGAAATAATTTGTCAAATTAATATATTGTAAATGGTGATTTTCAAGTCCTATAGGAAGAAGGAACTGAAATTAGAATGAACATAGTGGGCATGAATCATAGAATTTAGTATTTTATTTATTTTATTTTTCTTTCTTTGTTTAGTTATTTATTTATTTATTTATTTATTTTAAGAAACCACTTTTTAAATCCATCCTCATAGTATCTCTAAGAGTCTCCTTGGAGACCCCTCGGAAGAAGGCCCTTGCTCCCAAATTAAGGGAGGAGTTGTATTTTTGTAACCCCAAGAGGTCCCTTAGAGGGCCATTTAAATGAATTTGGTGGAGGGTGACTTCGGGCTTTTAAGTAGGTTCCATATATTTAAGTTTATTTATAAAAAAATATATATATATATTTAAGTTTTAAATCTCAATAGCTCTTTTATTGTCCCATGGATAATTTGCTTTTTTGAATTACCAACAACTCTTTTTGGTTATAAATTAAAACATAAAATAATAATAAGTAAAAATTATTAAATAAGCTATTTAAGAGAGTATTCTTGAAACACATACACTTTAATGACCCTTTATAACAATATCTACCCTTAAATAAAAGGGTCTATAAGGGAGATTTTTGAAGATACTATCAGTTGTTTACAAACTGCTATATTGTATGGACCCATTATGTTTTAGTTGCCCATACAACGTCATGTATTTTCAGGGGTATGCATAAACTATAATGCACCTCTTACATTCCATCCAATATTTTCTCTAAAACATGGAAATTAAAGATAATCAAATATTGATCGTAAGTTGTAACCATCAATAAACTCAACTATGTTTTATATTTATTTTTGTTTTTTTAATAAGAAATTATTTTTGTAACTTCATAAATGATTAACTGATGCCAAGGTGGTGGTTGATATGATTAATAGAGGTGTGACTCCTTCTACAGATGTTGGTGTGATTGTTGAAGACATTTTGGGTCTCCTGTCCAGTTTTCCAATTTCTGTTATTTTTTCTTCTAGCAAAACTAACGTGGTTTCTCACTCTTTAGCTAAGCTGCCCGTGTCTGATAGTTGTTGGGTTGAGTCTTGTTCACCGGAGTTGTTGGTCTTGGATGATTGTCCCTGCTAGTTGTTTTCTCGGTATTTCTATGATTTTTTTCTTTTTTAAAAAAGGATGAAATTCATTTTCTTCCCTTTAGTTTGACCTAATAGTCAAACCGATCCTCCGGTTTTCAGTATTATGTTGATAGGTCCCTATAGTTTCCCAAAATATGTATTTAGTCTCTACCATTCAATTCTGTTAAGGTTTATAAAGATTCCGTCCAAGTGTAGAGGGTAAAATCGTAAACTTACCCTCTAAGCTTTTAGAAACTAGTTTAACAAAGGGTAATTAAGTAATTTGATTTATAAATAAAACAATTTAAAAAAGAAAAACTAATTTTACCCACTCAAATTACAACACCTATCCTACACCATTGACAAAAAGGAATTGTGGTCCCAAATATATTCCCAAACCAATTTCCTTCGTATTTTCTTCAACGATAAACAATAAAAAAAACCCATTCGTGTCAAAAACCCTACAAAACCACGAAAACCTATCGATTTTCAGTAAATATTCAGAGTTGTTGTGTCTGTAGTGTTGGTGTTCTTCCTGACGGTCGTGGCGGATCGGTAGCTGCACAAACTGTGTTTTGGGAGGAATTTTGAAGCAAAGTCGATAAAGGTTAGTATTTTTTTGCACCGATTAAGTAACTTTTGCGTGTTTGCTTGATATTTGTTGCATGCAATGTGTTTGTGTTGTGTTTTGTAAAGATTTTGAAAAGTTAGGGTTTGTGTGTTTGATAAAATTTTAGGTTTTTTTTATTGAAAGCCATTTAAGTGTAATTGAGTGTTAATCAAGTTGTTTGAAGTGTTTGTGAACGAAAACAGTGCAATTTTTGAAAAAAAAAAAAATCTTCTTTGTTGTTGTTTAGTATCAGGTTAGGGTTGATATGGAGTTAGTTAAGTCATTTAATTGTAACCAAGTGTTGTAAAAGTTGTTTGAAGTGTTTTATCTGTTTTATGAATGAAAATAGTGCAATTTTTGAAAAAAAATCTTGTTTCTTGTTGTTTTGTATCGGGTTCAGGTTTATTTAAAGCCAGATACGCCATTTAAGTGTGTTTGGAGAATTGTTGGGTTTACTTGGAGCTGAAAAAGAAAAAATGTGGGTGCAAAATCAAGTTGGAGCTTTTGCTAGTGATATGTGTATGTTTGTTATTTGACAAAGTGTAATAAGTTAAGAGTACAAAATGGAACACTAGAATTTTTGATGTGTGCATGTTTGTTTGTTGTTTGACAAAGTAAGAGTAAGTGTAGTAAGTGGTCATTTTCATTTATATTTGATATGTGTAGTAAGTGTAGTAAGTGTAGTAAGTTTACTCAACCAACGTTAAAAACTGTGTAGTGTAACTATGCATTGTGAATCATATGTCTGCATTGCTTTGAGATTCATAAGTCTGCATTGCAACTCATGATGATGAATTTAGTGCTGCATGTTTTGTTAATTCATCATTTATTCATTCTCATAAATATAAGCTTATGTTATTGCTTTTGATCTGTGCAATGGATATTTTCAAAAATTTTGCGTTGTCTGAGGATAATCTGGTTGAGTTAGGTGAATGTGATGTTGATCACGTCTCATTGCCTTAATTCATACAATCTATGAGAAGCTTAATGGAAGCCCTGATGTACCTAATAGAGATTACAATGTGTAGGCACAACTACCTTGGTTTGGTGCCAGATATGAGATGGATAGGATAGTGTTTAAGGTAGATGAGTGTTGTTACATTCCAACTCCTCATGAAGAGACAAATGCCACATCCAATTCAGAGCCTCCAGTGTTGGACATGGAATGAGGATACGAAGCATTGGGTTAGTGTGACATGGAGGCTGAATAGCTGAATTTCTATATTCTTGCATTTTTGTTGAGATTTCTTCCATTTCAATGGATTTAACCATTTCATAGACTTATATCTCTTTAGGTATATCAGACTCTTATAGAGTTCATTTAGAGAAAGTGGATTTATTTATAACTCGAGTTTTGTTTACTTTTTGGATCTTGATAACAATACCTTTCAAAAAGGTTCACATGCTTATGATATGTATCAAATGATTTATTTGTTGCCATTTTCTTTGATCGTTCTTCAAGAACAATCACTCGGCCGGAGTGTATGAGATAGCAACTTATAAAATCTTGTTACCTTTAATATATTAGGTAGCAGATTAATAATCATCTGATGATCAATTATCTTTCGTATTTGAGTGATACGAAGAGTGAAATGAGACACATTTATATATAGAGAGAATCGAACTGGTATCTCTATTTTGTATAAGAGTAACTTTTCATTTACTCTTCTCTTTTAGAGAAACTTTCTATTCGGAAATTAATCAATATAATAATATGTAGATTGTGCGTAAAAATATAAACTATCAGAAGTTTAAATGATATAATAGAAGATTAATCAAAATCAATATTAATCACAGAATGATATAGAATTCTTATCTTAGATCATGTCAGAGATGCAATAATGAGAAATATAACATAATCAGATATCTTAAAAAGTGAGTAAGTCAATGACCAATTACAAGTTGTAATGGTAAATAATGATGATAAGTAGTGAGTCATAGATGAATGCATCAACATGTATTATAGAATGTCCCATATAGAAATTGGTAATTGTATTGAAATAATAAAGTTTTCGTAATTACCTGGAAACGTTTGATAAGTGATTCCGCTGATCCATTCTGATTATGTGTATATGCAAAAACTGGATGTTGAACGTCGATC
The DNA here is from genome assembly GCA_035582765.1 of Acer negundo. NCBI lineage: Eukaryota > Viridiplantae > Streptophyta > Magnoliopsida > Sapindales > Sapindaceae > Acer > Acer negundo. The sequence goes on along the minus strand of CM069239.1, from coordinate 9,378,736 downwards.
TCAACTGGAGATGTTTAATAATACACAAACATGTGACCATTATGTAGATGCATCAATCGGTACCATAAAACAATGAAAGGGTTCATTTGGTGGATGAATATATCCACATACCCATTGAATGATGAGAATTCAAAACCAATTTTAGAATAAGATGGTTTATTTGGTAGATGAATATATCCACATACATCCCTTTTTTAATCAATGATATAAACCAGATGATAAAGCACGTAACTTTTCCATAATGAGTTTCTAGCCCAAATCATGCACAAATATTCAATATGACATTAACAATGTTATATGTCTTCGATCTAAGCAGATTTCTTTATGTTATGTTTGAATAGTATAAAGTATCATTGATAGATAATTTAATACCATCTGATAATAAGATTGTGGCTCTTCTAGAGCCTTTAATTAGATCCGCTGGATATGATATGATATTTACCTTATATGCCCTTGAACCAAGCATATTTCTGTATATTATGCTTGAATAATAATAAAAAGTATCATTGATAAATAATTTAGTACTGTTTGATAATAATATTGTTGCTCTTCTAGAGCTTTCTTATCAGATCCGTTGGACCTGATACAGTATTAACATTTGCTCTCAGCAAAGTCAAGTTCATAAAATATTTTTGACTCCGTAAAATTATATAAGTCGTTGCACTATCGTCAAGACATATATTTTTTTCTTCTGGAAATTTTATGGACATTATTTGTAATGTCATTTTATATCTCATCTGAAATGATGCTTTTGATAGGTTTATTCTACAAACCTTTTATCATATTATTTATATGGTGGATGTGATGATCCAACCATTTATATATATATATATATATATATATATATATTTATATTATAAACATCATCATCATGGATCCTACCATTTAATATATACATATTGTAAGTATATGTGTTATAAATTGTTATAATATATGTGGTTTTTACCACATGTGTTATACACACAAATATCATATAAATATCTCTCCCTAAATATCTCCCATAATATCTCATATAATATCTCCTATAATATCTTTGCTTAATCTTTTGTAAAAGTCTATAAATAAGACTTATGATTCTCATTTGTAAAAGTTGGTCAGCTGAAGCTCTAAATATATTAATAAACGTGTCTCTCAAATCATTTCATATGTTCTTCGATTGTTCTTCATATGTTCTTTATTTCTTTTACAACACGTTATCATCACGATTGTATGTAAGTAAAAAAGATCTCTGATAGGTGATTTAATTACATCCCAATATTCTGAATCTATATATATTTCGTATATAAGATGGCTTTGCCGTCAACGGAACATATATATATATATATATATAGTTCTGAATTTATTCTCTTTATAATCTCAATATTCTAGATCTATATATATTTCGTATATAAGATGGCTTTGCCGTCAACGGAACATATATATATATATAGTTATGAATTTATTCTATTTAAATCTCAATATTCTGGATATATATATATTTCGTATATAAGATGGCTTTGCCGTCAACAGAACATATATAACGGAACATATATATATATATATATTTATGAATTTATTCTCTCTAAATCCTAATATTCTGAATCTATATATATTTCGTATATAAGATGACATTGCTGTCAACGGAACATATATATATATATATATATAGTTTTGAATTTATTCTCTCTAAATCTCAATATTCTGGATCTATTTATAGTTCCGTATACAAGATGACTTATACCGTCAACGGATCATCTATATATAGTTCTGGATTTATTTTTATACACGTGGCAGGTGAGCTTAGCCTCCTGGAATTGTCTATTTACAAAATATATATACCGTTATCGAACTGTTTATTTACGGAACATAACAGGTGAGCTTAGCCTCCTGGAACTGTTAAATTACAGGACATATATACTATTATGGAATTGTTACATTACAGGACATATATATCGTTCTGGAACTGTTAAATTACAGGACATATATACCGTTCTAGAATTGTTTATTTTTTGCAATATATGAGATCGGCTAAACCGATGAATCAGAACTTAAAGTTTCTAGAATTATGATATTTAAGTCGGCACGGTTTTGAAAACTGATAAGAACCTGGAGTTATGGATCCAGTGTTATATTCATGAATGTCATACGGCACGGTATTGAAAACCGATGAGAACCTGGAGTTCTGAATCCAGTGTTATATTCATGAATGACATACTTCATTATTTGGAACCTGGGGTTTCAAATCCAATCAGAATCTGAAGTTTTCTGGATTTTATATATGAACTTATAGTTCATGGTCGAACCGGAAGTTCGAAAAAATCATTATGATCCATGATTTTATTTTATCTCATATATATGAAGTGATATGTTTACATATCCTTCATTTGAGAAAAGGGATTTAGACATCTAACTGGATGTTGTTAGTATCGTAAAAGGGATTTAAGATCCTAAACGTATAATGAAATTGGAATTAACATTTTATCAATTTCATACACATCTAACAGGATGACGTGAGTATCATAAAAGGGATTTAAGATCCTAACATATCAATCGTTTGAGAAAAAGGATAAACACATCCAACAGGATGGTGTGAGTATCATAAAAAGGATTTAAAATCCTAACATATAATAAAATTAATATTTTATCCATTTCATTTAAATCCTAACGTATAATGAAACTGGATGTAATATTTTATTTATTTTATTCGTGTTTGATACTCCTAGAGAGAAAAATTTAGAGTTGCTGAAAAAAGGAAATTATGAGATCAATAGTCTACTTGATAGTAGATGAACTTGATGAACATGTGAATGTGATAGATGTTGGATCATCAAATCATCTGTTTTGATATCACCAAACCTCGATCTGGGTTTGCTTTTGGGTTTCAACCCAGACCCATCGCCCCTCAGGCCAACGCCACCTTGTAGGTTTTTTGCACTAGCCTAGTGCGTTTTACAGCGACGATCAGAGATCGTTGGTCATGGCCCACGATCTAGTCCAGATCAGTCACATATCTCATTTTTGCTCTAGGCCACTTTTGGAGAATTTGATATCCTTAATGGATTGTTTTGCAATTATTTTGGCCCATTTTATAATTTTGATAAAATTTTGGATCAATTTATAATTACCAAAACCTTTTGGTCCAATTTGCAATTTCCAAAAAGTTTGGGGTTGATTTATAATTAATAAAAATTTGAGGGACCTTTCTGTAATTTTACAAAATTAGAGGTAGTTTTATAATTTCTCTTTAAAAAAAAATTATAAAAAAAAAGAGGGGGAATTATTATCATTTCAGATGAGATATAAATGACATTACACATAATGTCTATAAAATTTCTAAAAGGAAAAATATGTCTTGCCGAGAGTGCAACAACTCATATAATTCTGCGAAGTCAGAAATATTTTATGAATTCGAATTTGCTAAGAGAAAATGTTATTAATGTATCCGGTTCAACAAATCTGATAGAAAGCTCTGGAAGAGCCATGATATTGTTATCAAATAATACTAAATTATGTATTAGGTCCAACAGATCTGATAGAAAGCTCTAGAAGAGCCACAATATTGTTATCAAACAATACTAAATTATGCATTAATGATACTAGATATTATTCAAGAACAACATAAAGAAATATGCTTAGTTCAAAAACAATTAAAGTTAATACCATACCAGATCCAACAGATTTGATTAAAGGCTCTAGAAGAGCAACAATCTATTACCAGATGGTATTAAATTGTGTATCAATGATACTGTATATCATTCAAGTAGAACATAAAAAATCTGCTTAGATCAAAGACATATACCTTTATTAATATCATATTAAAACTATGAATGATAAAGAGTGTTGAATATCTGTCATGATTCAGGCCAGAAACTCATTATAGAAAATTTGTGTGATTTATCATCTGGATTATATCACTGATCAAAATGGGGTTGTATGTGGTTATATTCATCCACCAAATAAACCATCTTATTCTAAAGTTGTTATTAAATCCCCATCATTCAAGTGGGTATATGTGGATATATTCATCCACCAAATGAACCCTTCCATTATTTTATGGTACTGATTGATGCATCTACGTGATGGTCACATGTTTGTGTATTATCAAACATTTCCAGTCGAGATTGATGTTCTAAACATCCAGTTTTTGCATGTACTCATAATCAGAATAGATCAGCGGAATCGCTTATCAAACGTCTCAAGGTAATTATGAGAACTTTATTATTTCAATACAATTACCGATTTCTATATGAGACATTCTATATTACATGTTGATGCATTCATCTATGACTCACTACCTACATCGGTATTTACCATTACAACTTGTAATTGGTCATTGAATTGCTCACATTTTAAATATTTTTGATTGTGTAGTATATCTCTTTATTTCATCTCTGGTGTGATCTAAGAATTCTATATTATTATGAGATTAATCTTGATTTTAATTAATCTTCTAATTAGATTATTTAAACTTCTAATAGTATATATTTTTACACACAATCTGTATATTATTATATTGATTAATTTCCAAATGGCAAGTTTCTCTAGAAAGAGTAAATAAAAAGTTACTCTTATACAAAATGGAGATACCAGTTTGGTTATCTATATATAAATGTGTCTCATTTCAATATTTGTATCACTCAAATACAAAAGATAATTGATCATCAGATAATTATTAATTTGTAACTTGATATACTAAAGGTAACAAGATTTTGTACGTTGTCATCTCATAAACCCCGGCCGGGTGATTGTTCCTAAAAAACGATCTGAGTAAAAAACAACAAATAAATCATCTCATACATATTATAATTCATAAGCTTATGAACCTTTTTGAAAGTCATTGTTATTAGGATCCTAATGTAAACAAAACTCGAGTTATAAATAAATCCACTTTCTCTAAATCAACTCTGAAAGAGTCTGATATATCTAATGAGACACAAGTCTATGAAATGACTAAATCCATTAGAAATGGAAGAAATCTCAACAGAGATACAAGTATATAGAAATTGAGAGAATTTTTATAAATCACACAAGTCTATAAAATGACTAAATCCATTGAAATGGAAGAAATCTCAACAGAGATGCAAGAATATATAAATTGAGAGAAATTCTATAAATCACACAAGTCTATATAAGTTCGAACTTCCGGTTCGACCATGAACTATAAGTTCATATATAAAATCCAGAAAACTTCAGATTATGATTGGATTTGAAACCCCAGGTTCCAAATAATGAAGTATGTCATTCATGAATATAACACTTGATTCAGAACTCCAGGTTCTCATCGGTTTTCAATACCGTGCCGTATGACATTCATGAATATAACACTGGATCCATAACACCAGGTTCTTATCAGTTTTCAAAACCGTGCCGACTTAAATATCATAATTCTAGAAACTTTAAGTTCTGGTTCATCGGTTTAGATGATCTCATATATTGCAAAAAATAAACAATTCTAGAACGGTATATATGTCCTGTAATTTAACAGTTCCAGAACGGTATATATGTCCTGTAATGTAACAATTCCATAATAGTATATATGTCCTGTAATTTAATAGTTCCAGGAGGCTAAGCTAACCTGTTATGTTCCGTAAATAAACAGTTCGATAACGGTATATATATTTTGTAAATAGACAATTCCAGGAGGCTAAGCTCACCTGCCATGTGTATAAAAATAAATCCAGAACTATATATAGATGATCCGTTGACGGCATAAGCCATCTTGTATACGGAACTATAAATAGATCCAGAATATTGGGATTTAGAGAGAATAAATTCAAAACTATATATATATATATATATATATATATATGTTCCGTTGACAACAATGTCATCTTATATACGAAATATATATAGATTCAGAATATTAGGATTTAGAGAGAATAAATTCATAAATATATATATATATATATATATATATGTTCCGTTATATATGTTCTGTTGACGGCAAAGCCATCTTATATACGAAATATATATAGATCCAGAATATTGAGATTTAAATAGAATAAATTCATAACTATATATATATATATATATATATGTTCCGTTGACGGCAAAGCCATCTTATATACGAAATATATATAGATCTAGAATATTGAGATTATAAAGAGAATAAATTCAGAACTATATATATATATGTTCCGTTGACGGCAAATCCATCTTATATACGAAATATATATAGATTCAGAATATTGGGATGTAATTAAATCACCCATCAAAGATCTTTTTTACTTATATACAATCGTGATGATAACGTGTTGTAAAAGAAATAAAGAACATATGAAGAACAATCAAAGAACATATGAAATGATTTGAGAGACACGTGTATTAATATATTTAGAGCTTCAGCTGACCAACTTTTACAAATGAGAATCATAAGTCTTATTTATAGACTTTTACAAAAGATTAAGCAAAGATATTATAGGAGATATTATATGAGATATTATGAGAGATATTTAGGGAGATATTTAGGGAGAGATATTTATATGATATTTGTGTGTATAACACATGTGGTAAAAACCACATATATTATAACAATTTATAACATATATACTTACAATATGTATATATTAAATGGTAGGATCCATGATGATGATTTTTATGATATAAAATATATATATATATATATATATATATATTAAATGGTTGGATCATCACATCCACCATATAAATAATATGATAAAAGGTTTGTAGAATAAACCTATCAAAAGCATCATTTCAGATGAGATATAAAATGATATTACAAATAATGTCCATAAAATTTCCAGAAGAAAAAAATATATGTCTTGACGATAGTGCAACGACTTATATAATTTTACGGAGTCAGAAATGTTTTATGAACTTGATTTTGCTGAGAGCAAATATTAATACTGTATCAGGTCCAACGGATCTGATAAGAAAGCTCTAGAAGAGCAACAATATTGTTATCAAACAGTACTAAATTATTTATCAATGATACTTTTTATTATTATTCAATCATAATATACAGAAATATGCTTGGTTCAAGGGCATATAAGGTAAATATCATATCATATCCAGCGGATCTAATTAAAGGCTCTAGAAGAGCCACAATCTTATTACCAGATGGTATTAAATTATTTATCAATGATACTTCATACTATTCAAACAGAACATAAAGAAATCTGCTTAGATCGAAGACATATAACATTGTTAATGTCATATTGAATATTTGTGCATGATTTGGGCTAGAAACTCATTATGGAAAAGTTACGTGCTTTATCATTCGGATTATATCATTGATCAAAAAAGGGATGTATGTGGATATATTCATCTACCAAATAAACCATCTTATTCTAAAATTGGTTTTGAATTCTCATCATTCAATGGGGTATATGTGGATATATTCATCCACCAAATGAACCCTTTCATTATTTTATGGTACCGATTGATGCATCTACATAATGGTCACATGTTTTTGTATTATTAAACATCTCCAGTTGAGATCGACGTTCAACATCCAGTTTTTGCATATACACATAATCAGAATGGATCAGCGAAATCACTTATCAAACGTTTCTAGGTAATTACGAAAACTTTATTATTTCAATACAATTACCAATTTCTATATGGGACATTCTATAATACATGTTGATGCATTCATCTATGACTCACTACTTATCATCATTATTTACCATTACAACTTGTAATTGGTCATTGACTTACTCACTTTTTAAGATATCTGATTATGTTATATTCTCATTATTGCATCTCTGACATGATTTAAGATAAGAATTCTATATCATTCTGAGATTAATATTGATTTTGATTAATCTTCTATTATATCATTTAAACTTCTGATAGTTTATATTTTTACGCACAATCTACATATTATTATATTGATTAATTTCCAAATAGAAAGTTTCTCTAAAAGAGAAGAGTAAATGAAAAGTTACTCTTATACAAAATAGAGATACCAGTTCGATTCTCTATATTATAAATGTGTCTCATTTCACTCTTCGTATCACTCAAATACGAAAGATAATTGATCATCAGATGATTATTAATCTGTTACCTGATATATTAAAGGTAACAAGATTTTATAAGTTGCTATCTCATATACCCCGGCCGAGTGATTGTTCTTGAAGAACGATCAGAGAAAATGGCAACAAATAAATCATTTGATACATATCATAAGCATGTGAACTTTTTTGAAAGGTATTGTTATCAAGATCCCAAAAGTAAACAAAACTCGAGTTATAAATAAATCCACTTTCTCTAAATGAACTCTATAAGAGTCTGATATACCTAAAGAGATATAAGTCTATGAAATGGCTAAATCCATTGAAATGGAAGAAATCTCAACAGAGATACAAGTATATTGAAATTGAGAAAATTTCTATACAAGTCTATGAAATAGCTAAATCCATTGGAAATGGAAGAAATCTCAACATAGATACAATTATATTGAAATTGAGAAAATTTCTATACAAGTTTATGAAATGACTAAATCCATTGTAATGGAAGAAATCTCAACAGAGATTCAAGTATATTGAAATTGAGAAAATTTCTATAAATCATATGAGAGAAATGTGGTATCATAAAGAAACAATTATTGATGATGTATTTTTATACACAGTAGTGCTACTGAAATTATAAATGATAATTATGATATTCATAATATCAATGATTGTATACAAAAGACATGATTGGCCTAAGTGAAAATAAGCAATTCAAGAAGAATTGACTTCATATGCTAAACATAAAGTATTTAGACCAATAGTACTCCAGACACCTAGAGATGTTAAACTAGTTGGATATTAATGGGTTTTTATACGGAAATCGTAATGAGAAAAACGAGATTGTGAGATATTAGGCACAATTCGTAGTATAAGGTTTCTCATAGAAACTTGGTATTTAATAGTGACGAATACAATTACGTTTCGAATTTTTGATAAATTTGGCTACCTTCACAAGGCTTGAAATACGTCATCTAGACGTAGTAATCATTTATCTATATGATTCACTCAATGCAGATATTTATAATCCCATAAGGATTTAAAATGCTAGAAGCATGTAAATCGAGATCTTGTAATCTGTATTTGATGAACATACAAAAATCCTTATATGGATTAAAAACAATCTGGACGGATGTGGTATAACTGTCTCAGTGAATATCTGATAAAATAAGGGTATAATAATTATATTATATACTCAAGTGTCTTCGCAAAGAAATCAGAATCCGAATTACTATATTCACAATATGTGTTGATGATATGAATTTAATTGGAGCTCTTGGAGAGCTCTTGAATTTTTGGTAAATGAGTTTAAAAATGAAAGACATGGGAAATGAAATCTTGTCTCGACCTGAAGGCCGAGCATAGATCAAATGGAATGTTTGTCTATCAATCAAAATATGTTGAAAAGGTTCTGAAAAGATTCCATATGGATATTACTACATAAAGCAAGTCTTTGCTTATACTCCCTCCAATCATTTATGATGTTATTTCATTTCATGAAATAAACATCCGTATACCCTAGTTTAACAATATAGAATATTGCTTTAAAAGAACTTTTATCAGGGGGAGCGTCCCTTCAGGGGGAGCATATCAAATGAAGTATATTAATCATATTGGGGAATATGTGCATTGTACTATTTTCCCTTTCAATCAGATTTTTCATCCCATTGAGTTTTCCTGATAAGGTTTTTAATACGGCAATTCTCTAAGCACACCTAAAAATCATTTGATCCACAAAATCATCATAAATATTACATTGATTCAATATATCATCGTATATATGTTATCTTGATCAAAAATATCATTGTAACTATTACTTTGATCTTGCTAATCATCGTACATATATTACCTTGATCCAAAGGATCATCATAAATATTACTTTGATCCGATAGATCAATGGATATCTTTGCTCAGGTTTTTATCCCACTAGGTTTTTCCTAGCAAAGTATAAATGTGAGAAATGTTTTGAAGAAACCATTAACTATGAACATATTTACACTGTACTCTTTTTCCCTTTGATCAGGTTTTTTCCAATTAGGTTTTCCTAACAAGGTTTTTAACGAGACAACCAAGGCGAGCAAAGTTCTGAACAGACATATGTACAATATACTCTTTTTTCCTTCGATCACGTTTTGTTCCCACTGGGTTTTTTTGACAAGGTTTTTAACGAGATAGTTTTGAGAATATCTAACATCACAAGATCCAGGAGATCATTGTCTATATTTTACTTAGGTTTTATCATATTGGGTTTTTCCCTAGAAAATTAATATATGTGGTATAAATCCAAGGGGGAGTGTTATAATATATGTGGCTTTTACCATATGTGTTATACACACAAATATCATATAAATATCTCCTCATAATATCTCCCTAAATATCTCCCTAAAATATCTCCCATAATATCTCATATAATATCTCCTATAATATCTCATAATATCTTTGCTTAATCTTTTGTAAAAGTCTATAAATAAGACTTATGATTCTCATTTGTAAAGGTTGTTCAGCTGAAGCTCCATATATATCTCCCATAATATCTCTTATAATATCTCCTATAATATCTTTTCTTAATCTTTTGTAAAAGTCTATAAATAAGACTTATGATTCTCATTTGTAAAGGTTGTTCAGCTGAAGCTCCAGATATATCAATACAATTGTCTCTCAAATCATTTCATATGTTCTTCGATTGTTCTTCATATGTTCTTCATCTGTTCTTCATTTCTTTTACAACATAAATATATATATTGAAAATATCTGCCTCCCTTTTTTTTTTTTTTTCAATTAACACACTCACTCTTTCTTCCCCAGGCAGCCAGGTGTCCAACTCTTTTCATCAACTATTGATATTGATTTTTAGGAGCATCAATCATGTATGAAATGGACACAAAATTATTTCCAATTTCATTATACGTTAGAATCTTAAATCCTTTTTACGATATTCATATCATCCTATTGGATGTGTAAATCCTTCTTTGAATATTGCTCTTTATGAGCATCAAACATGAATGAAATGGATAAAATATTAATTCCAATTTCATTATACGTTACGACATTAAATCATTTTTATGATACTCATAACATCCTGTTAGATGTGTAATTCCTTCTCTGAATATTGCTCTTTATGAGCATCAAGCATGTATGAAATGGATAAAATATTATTTCCAATTTCATTATACATTAAGATCTTAAATCTCTTTTATGATACTCACATCATCCTATTGGATGTATAGATCTTTTGTTGAATATTGTTCTTCATGAGCATTAAGCATGTATGAAATGAATAAAATATTATTTCCAATTTCATTATGTATTAGGATCTTTAATTCGTTTTATGATACTCACAATATCTTGTTGGGTGTTTAGATCCCTTTTCTCAAATGAATTATATGTAAACATATCACTTCATATCAATGAGATAAAATAAAATCATGGATCATATTGATTTTTCAAACTTCCGATTCGACCATGAACTGTAAGTTCATATATAAAATTTAGAAAACTTCAAATTCTGAATGGATTCCAAATAATAAATTATGGAATTCCTATATATAACATTGGGTCCAGAACTCCAGGTTCTCATCGGTTTCCAAAAATCATACTATATGGCATTCATGTATATAACATTGGATCCAAAACTCAAGGTTCTCATCGGCTTTCAAAATCATGATGTATGACATTCATATATATAACACTGGATCCATAACTCCAGATTCTCATCGGTTCAACTGTGCCAACTTAAATATCATAATTCTAGAAACTTTAAGTTATAGTTAGTCGGTCTAGCCAATCTCATATATTGCGTATAAATAAATAATATGAATATTTAAGAGCATAATAATTAAATCCAGAACTATATATATGTTCTGTTGACATGGCCGCAACTAGTCTCTGTAGACACAGCAGCAGCTAGCCTTATGTATTGCAAATAATTAAATGCGAATATTTAAACAATTTATCTAGAGACACACCATAAGCCAGTCTGGAAACACAACATAAACCAATATCATATATTGTATAAAAATAAATATTGAATATTTAAACAATTTATCTGGAGACACAGCATAAGCCAGCCCGAGACACAACATAAGCTAGTCTCATATATTGCATAAAAATAAATGCTGAATATTTAAACAATTTATCTGGAGACACAGCATAAGCCAGTCCCGAGACATAGAGACATAGCATAAGACAATCTCATATATTGCAAATAATTAAATGTGAATATTTAAAGAGAATAAATAAATAAATCCATAACTATATATATATATATATTCAATTGACGGCATAAGCTATCTTGTATACAAAACTATATATAGTTTGTTAGCTTATATATTGCATATAAATAAATACGAAAATTGAAATATAAGTAAATCTCTCCTAGAGATCCCTTTTACTTATATACACGAAGATGGCTTCTATAGACTTATCAGATCTCTTTCTAGAGCTTGAACCGCGGGCTAGAGCCCCTTCAATCCAAACTGACTCTCACATGGATGGACTTTCGAATCCTAAACTAGTAATGAAATCTTATGCCCAAGCAATCTCCTCCGCCATTTCTCCGGTTTCTTTAGCTTCGAAAACAAAAGGTGATTATATTGTAGTCAAAGTCAACTTGAAAGCTTACGAAGAACGGCTAAAACTTTGCAGTTACTCTCTTATCGGTCGAGTTGTCTTGTCAAAGGGAGAGGAATCATGGAAGATATTGGCTCTTAGAGAAAAACTTCAATCTATTTGGAAATTGAACTCTTAATGGCGTCTCATCTCTCTTGGACGGGGATTCTTCCATATTCTTTTGAATTCAGAGTAAGATAAAGCACGAGTTTGGGGCATCGGATCACTTCATTTGTAACCTAGAATTCTAAGGCTTCAGCCATGGACTCATAATTTTAATCCTAACACACAATGCACGACGAATGCTCAAATATGGGTGCGGTTTTACCATTTGCCTTGGGAGTTTTGGTCAAATCCTTTCAGAAATGGCACGTGGGATCAGAATTCCTCTAAATTTTGACAAAGCTACCCTAGAGGGTGATTATGGCCACTTCACTCGCATGGTGATTGATGTTGACCTTTCTAAGCCTTTGCCTGATTCCATCACGATAGAGGTTGGCGAAGATTGTTTGTTTTCGACTCTTTACTTTGAGAATGTTCCAAATTTCTGCTCGGTTTGTAGCTCTATTGGTCATTCGGCCGCCTCATGTCACCATGCAACTCGATTTACAGGGAACGTCACCATCGAGCCAAAAGACAAGAATCTGGAAAGAGGAAGATCCAGAATTAGATAAGAGTATAGACCGAAACACAAGTCAAGAGATGTTCAGACCTCTCGCGTCATTGAGACTATCAAGTCGGGTATTGATGCCATTATGACTAAGCCCGATGAAGCTGCAACCTCTCTTCCAAACAAGACAGTTTTAGATCCAACTGCCTCTTCTAGTTCACTTAGGCCAATCATTCCTACTGAACAAGGGGAGGCCTTGAAAAATGCTGTTTATTTGGATTCCACAGACCCATTACACACTGAACATGTAGATATTGATACCATGACAGATCTTGTTATTGCTCATTTAGAGTCCATGATAGATCCCCCTATGGTAGAGCCACATTTGCACACTCTTAGGGGTGAAGTTAGCTTTAACATTGATAGTGAAGGCACCGAATCAGATTTCAGTCATCCCAAAGCTTTAGAAATCACTGGTATTCAAGGTGGAGTCTCTTGGGCAGTTCAATTGGAAGATTTAGGTTAGGAGGAGGTTACTGCTAAAAAAGGTAAGAAAATGAAACTCAGGTTACCAATGTTGTTTCGCCCAAAACTAGGGCTGCTAAAAAAAATTGTTACATAAATGATTGTCTTTTATTTGAAATGTAGAGGTATTGCAAACAGTGATACCCAACGTATTTTGAAAGACTTTTGTTCTCGTCATAAACCGAATTTTGTTTGTATTGCTGAACTATTGTGTGCTTTTGATTCAATTTCTTCTACTTTTTAGCGCTCTATGGGGTTACACTTTATTGGTGCTAATGCTAGAGGTACTTCTAAAATGTGGATTTTTGGCTCTACTGCTTTTCATGATGCTACTATTGTTTAGTCTCACTCTCAACATGTTACTGTTTATGCTAGTTTTTATGGGATTGTCCATCAGATCTCTTTTATTTATGCCAGTGTGGTGTAGCGGAAGCTTACGAGAAAAACCTGCAAAACAACAATAAGAGACAACCTACTGATAACATTTAACTTCGCGCATGAAGGATTATTAAAATGCTTCAATTACGAAAGTAACTGGAAATGGATAAACAATTCTCTAAAATTGTATTAATTTGAAAAACTAAGAAATAAAACAGCTTACAGTTCTATTTAAAGCAAACAAACCCTAACCCTAATCCTAATCTGAAACCTTGTTGAGTAAGGAAACGACCTAAAAACCTTAAAAACAGAAATTTACCAAAAATGACAAATTTGAGTTAAATGCGGAAACAAATAAAGATAACAATCCTAAGCAAGCCAAAATTGACGGAAGTCGATTCGGACTTGGAAAACAAAAGTTATTGTAAAAACAAAACTTTCCTAAAAAGGCAAAAATGGCCTTTTTGGGGCCTATATGAGGGAATTTAGATAAAAAAAAGGGCATGCCTTATAACCAAAGGTTGTAACCTTTGAAGATCTCGCCGAAACGCATCAACTGACTAAGTTTCATGTCATTCCGACTCCGTCGCTTGGACTAGTAGGATTGAATTGCCCATTTTCCTTGGTCTTTTTCATATCCAACCCCCTATATAATCCAAAGCCAAGGCTGCTTCATCACAATGTGAACTACATCACCTGTAGATCTCTTTGGAACTCTCTTATGGATATTGCTGGTTCGGATGATCCATGGCTTGTGCTTGGGGATTTCAACTAGATTCTAGGCACTCATGAGACTACTGGTAACGTTTCTACTATCTCCTGTGATGATTTCTGTGCTACTTTAATGGTCTGTAGTCTTGTTGGCATTGAAACGAAAGGAGTTTTTCATACTCGGATCGGTTGGGGTAGGGGTGGTATGGTTCTTTCTTGTTTAGATAGAGTTGTATGTTTCTGGCTGCTTGGTCACAGATAGCTTGTATTACATTCAAATCATCAACCTTTATTTGTTTCTTGTTTTACGAGTGTTTCGTTAAGTCCACGACTTTTCAGGTTTCAAGGTATGTGAGTTTCTCACCCCTCATTCCTTAATTTGGTTAGATCAGTTTGGTCATCCACTATTTCTGGGAGTGGTTTTAGGATTGTTGTTTAAAAGTTGAAGCTGTAGAAAAAGGCCTTGATGAGGTGGAATTGTGAGGTGTTTGGGGATATTGCCTTGAATGTCTCTAATGTTAATGAGAAGGTAATGCTTATTTAAGGTAGGATTGGTTCTGAAAGTTTTTCAGACGATCTTTTTCGTCTTAAGACTTCTGGTCTTGCAGATTTGGATAGTGTTCTAAAACAATAGGAGATTTTTCTAAAAGAGAAAAGTAGAGTCATGTGGCTTGCTGAGGGTGATCAGAATTCTAAATTTTTTCATTCACTACTGAAACGTAGGGGGGAAATAAGCCCATTTCCTCTATTCAAATTGGTGAGAATATTTCTTATGATCTTGCTGAAATTGGTGAGCACATCTCCTATTTTTATCAGCAACTCTTTTAGGATCTTGGCAATGATAGTTCAAACTTTTTTTTTTTTTTTTAATTCGAGAGCATTTGCATTCTTTGGTTACTATTGATGATAATTCTTCGATTCTCCAGGTTCCTTCTTTTGATGAAGTGAGGAATACAGTTTTTACCATGGATCCTCTGAGTGCTCCTGGTCCGAATGGTTTCTTGGACATATTTTATTCTCATTATTGGGAAATTATGGGACATGATGTGGTTTTAGCTGTGCATGATTTTTTTTTCACATTGGTCTAGTTTTTTCGATTTTGAATTCTAATTTCTTGGTCCTTATTCCGAAGACTCCGAATGCTATCTTGGTCGAACAGTTTCGCCCGATTGCTCTTGGTAATTTCCTGTTTAAGGTTATCACTAAGATTATTGCTGACCGCTTGGCCAAAATTTGCTCCTATATTATCTCTCCAAATCAATTTTGTTTCATTAGGAGTCATCAAATTGGAGACTGTATTGCTAGTGCTTCTGAATGTTTTAATGTGTTGAATAATGGTAGTCGCGGTGGGCACTTGGCTTTAAAAATAGACATTCGTAAGGCTTTTGATTCCATTAGTTAGCTTTTTCTCTTCAAATTCCTTTGGTGTTTTGGCTTCTCTGAGAGTTTTATTGGTTGGGTTACGGCTATTTTTGATTTATCTAGGATCTCAGTTCTTATTAATGGTTCCCCTCACGGCTATTTCCCCTGTTCGCGTGGTGTGCGACAAAGTGATCCTCTCTCCCCATTTTTTTTTGTTTGGCGGAAGATTTTTTAAGCAGATACCTTACGCATCTAGTAGACTCAGGCTCTATGACTTCTATCTTTTCTTTGGTTGGGATACGTGCCTCTTCGCATTTTCTCTATGCTAATGACGTTATCCTTTTGTCGGGCCTCTCCTCATAATTTGCAAGTGATTTTAGACGCTTTTACACTTTATGGCTCTCTCTTGCGTCAGTGAGTTAATTGGAAAAAATCTTTCATATTCTTTGACAAAGACATCTCTAGGCCTCAAATTACTAATTTTCTCTCAATTTTTAGGATGCGTAAGGACAGTGATTCAATGACTTATCTAGATGTCCCTTTTTTCATTGGTGCACCTAAACGTCAATGACTGATCCCTCGGGCTGATAAAATTAAAAGTAAATTGAAATCGTGGAAGAGTTTCTCTCTTTTAATGGCAGGTAGGTTATGTCTTATTAATTCAGTGGTTACGGGTTTCTTCTTGCACTCTTTTCAAGTTTATCGTTGGCCTTCATCTCTTTTGAAAGATTTAAATGCTGCTATTCAAAAAATTTTCTAGACTAGTTCGATCGATGGTCGTAAATCTATCTAAGTTGTTTGGAAATCTTACTGCAGGCTTAAAGATTGTGGTGGTCTTGGTGTTAAAGACCTTGGTATTCTTAACAAGGCCATGCTTAAGAAGTTCACTTGGAGAATGTTGACTGAGGAGTCATTTGTATTCACATATCTTTGTGCTTGATTTTTCACCCAGGATCATAGACTTAGAACGTGGTATGTTGTTTCTTCTGTTTGACCAGGTCTAAAATTGCATTATACTCCCCTGATGATAGAGTCTATGTGGTTGGTTGGTCGTCACTCTAAGTTTCATTTTTGGATGGATAATTGGTTGGGAGATCTATTGATTAACCTGGTTGAGGATAGGTCTTCGTTACAACCTCCGCTGGATTCTGTTGTTGGTGATATTTACTTAGATAATAGGGGTTGGGATATTCCTGCTTCTTTTTGAACTTCTGACTTGGATGTTGCTTTTGAGATTGAGAAGGTGGTGGTAAGCATTAACCCAGACTCATTAGTTTGGACATGTTCCTTGGATGGTGTTGTTTCTTGTAAATCTGCTTATTATTCTCTTTCTAAGGTTAAGAGTTCTATTTTTTGGGGTAAGTAGATTTGAGCGTCTTTCATTCCTCCTTCTCACTCTGTCATCATTTGGCGTTTGTTTCATAGTAAGATTCCTATGGACATTGCGTTGCGTGCTAGAGATTACATTTCTCCTTCTCGTTGTTGGTTTTCCTGTGCTGCAGAGGAAAACTTAAGGCATCTGTTTCTTGATTGTCCTTTTGTTCGTGGGTTATGGGATGTTGTATCCTCTACTTTTGGCCATAAGCTTAAGTTGGATGGTACTTGTTGGAAGAAGGCAATGAGGGTTGTCTTTAGCACTCAGTTGAAAGCTCTTTGGCGGGTTTCTATCATCACTGTTTTCTAGGTGGTGTGGTTCCTCTGAAACCAAGCTACCTTTGAGGGTGGCAAGCCTGTTTTTGCCGATGCTCTTTCCTTGATTTGGCGTTCTAGCACTATAAAGAATTCAGTGAATGAGCTTCAGACTCTTCAACGGTTTCATGTCTCTGGTCGTCTTTCCAAGGTTCCTCGCATTTTTGAGGTTAATTGGTGCTCTCATCTGCCGGCTGTCTTAAGGTTAATACAAACGGGGTTGCTTTTAGTAGTCCTGGTCTTGCTAGTTGTGATGGGGTTTTTTACACATGTAGGGGTTTCGTTAAAAGTTTTGTTACTATTCCTCTTGGTGTCTATTTTGCTTTTGAGGCTGAATTGGCAGCTTCCGTACACGCTATTGATTATGTTTGGAATTTTGGCTGGCGTCGGTTATGGTTGGAGAGCGATTCGACTTTTGTGGTGGATACTCTTCATTCTAGGTATCGTAAGGTTCTTTGGCGTTGGCACCCCGCTTGTGATAGGTGTTTGAGCTTAATATCTCAAATGGACTTTGCTATCACTCATATTTATCGGGAAGGTAATCAAGTTGCAGATAGTTTAGCTTCTATGAGCCCTAGTGTTGTCTCTCTTACATGGTGGTGGACCGCTCCGAATTTTTGCAACCCTTTTATTTTCAATGATTTTATAGCGGACCTTATTTTAGGTTATGTTGATTTGTTTTCTTCTTTTGTTTTCTATTCTTTCTTGCTCTCTTTCTTTTTTACTTAATAAAATGTTGGGTTGGGGTTGATTCTCATTCCAAACAACCTTATCAAAAAATATATATACACGAATATCCTGGAGATACTTTTTACTTACATACGATCGTACTGATAACGTGTTGTAAAAAAATGAAGAACAATTGAAGAAAAAATAAAATAAGTAAATAAATAAATGAGAGATATGAGAGAGACAAGAGAGAGATTGGCTTTCTATTTTGATTTCAAGAGCTTCAGCCATTTACAATGAAATAAGTTTTCTATTTATAGATTTCTAAACATAGCACCACTTGCATTGCCCATTTGTATTGGCCGACTTGCATTGCCCACTTGCATAGTTGCATTTGATGGTTTGCATTTGTCCACTTACTTAGTGAGCAAGTAACAAGAAGTTGGGGAAAGCCATTAGAATTACAACAAATTTAGCTTTTCTTAAAGTTTTTCTTTTTGCATAAAAGTTAACTCTTTTATTCACTGCACTGCACTTTCCTGCTTTGCAATTATTTTGGCGAGGTAGTTTTGCAATTATTTTTTAAAAAACAGGCTCAAATTATGATTTTAAAAAATATAGGGTTCAAAATCAAATTATTGAAGCGACCTATAATGTTTGAATAAGTTGATTTTGTGATATAAGTTTTTTGAGAATATGTTTTTGAATGGATTATTGGATTATGTTTTCATATGATAATATTATTATTTTAAATATAAATATATTATTTTAATTTATATATCTTACCGTATCTGTATCCTAGTTTTTGAAGATTTCCATATTCCCGTATCGTACCGTATCGTATCCATGTATCCGTATTTGTATCTGTGCTATTTAACACTCAAGTAAAGCAAAGATACTTGAAAGTTGATAGGTAATAGTTGCTTGTTTTGTAATGTGAATGGTAAGGTATCTATCTTCCTCAAAAATCAAAATCTCAATGTGAGATAAAATCTTGGCAGATGCCTAGAACCTCATTCCTTGTTCAAGTGTGAAACCAAAAAAAATGGTCGAATTTAGTACAAGGATTCCTTCACCAAGAAGGAATCAATTAATGTGTAGGGAAGCAAAGCACCAATTTCATCAACCTTGCTCTCTTATGTATATAGCTCAAGAGCAGCGCCAGTCCTGAGATTTCAGGGGCCTGAGGCGAAATGTAAAAATGAGACCCTCAACCTTCCATGTATGTTTACTTTTTTTTTTTGGTCTAGTAAATACTTATAAAAATCAAGACTATAACACAATAAAATAGCAAATAAAAAGTAAAATAAATAAAAATTTTAAAATTGCATCAAAGAATATATCACTTAAACCTTACCTGTCTCACATTTTAGAAAATAAAACAAACCAGAATTCTTTAGGAATAGGACTACTATTGAAAATAAAAAGATCAAATTTTACTAGAAAAGTTAAGTTTGAACTATTTCCAAAACCTAAACTTTATTCCTCATCAAACTAAAAAAAGAAATCTTCCTAAATTGAAAAAAAAAAAAAAAAAAAAAAAAAAAAAAAAAACATCAAAATCCTGTCTAATACAGAAAACCAAAGAAACAGAGGTCAAAATGCTCTTTTCTGGCAAAACAGTAGTCATAACAAATGTAGGGCTCGTCGATGTATTATTGGACCAAAATGGACGTTGTTTGACCCTCCAACAGCCTCCGGAAGTGTCCTACATCAATTTGGTAAAAGGATTTGATGTGTTGTTGTCTTTTGTAATAATTATAATTGTGTTTCCGGTGGGCCTTTTTAAAAAAAAAAAAACATGTGTAAACAGTGGGCCTTTAAGTAGACCTGACGCCGGTTCAGGTTCCAGTTTAGAACTGGAATCTTCGGTTCCGGTTCAGCAGTTCTGAACTCTTTTTTTTTTTTTTTTATTTAAACAAAAAAAATAACATTTTATTTATAAAAAAAATAAAATATTAGAAAGGATATTGTAAAGTTTTGTGCCGTGGCCCATAAACATTGTCCAAGTAAGTATGTTTTCCTTTACATTCTCCTCTTTTTTATATATGTTAGACATCTCTCCACTTCTCTTATTTATCCGATGTGAGATGTGAGATGTGAGATTTTCTTATCCTTTTTATTTTAGTTGTTTTGTTTTTCTTTGTTGTTAATTCTGTCGTAGTATTTTTCCTTTCTTGAAATATGAGAGGAATATTCTAGCTTAAAACTTAATGTTTCTATTATTTAACTGTATAATGTATTGTATTTATATTTATAAAACCACGTCTATTTTTATGTTTTAACCCAAGAAATAAGGGTTTCAAATTCTAATAGGCTCTGATAGTGATTTCTTTATATAATAAAAAGCCAAGAAAGAATAAATTCGTTTTAAAAAAGCATAGGGTATCTCTCACGCAAGCCATACTTTTTATTTGCCTTTGTAGTGCATATGAGTATATGACCCTTTACATTCTCACAAAATTCCTAATCCCACCCAAATTTACATGAAAGCAACACACTCTCTCTCTCTCTATATATATTGAATAATAATTAATCAATAACGGATTATTATGTTACGTGTGGTCTATGCATAGTTGCATAATTGTATTATTATTATTTTCATACATAATGAGTTGATGAGGAGATCCCACAGACACCGGTTAATTAAACTATTGATTCCAAATCTCTGTTTCCTATAGCTTACTTTAATTTTGTCACTTAGTTTAACTTTCATCTTGGGAGTCACTTAAATTAAATTAATCAGTCACAATATATAATATTTATATATGGTTATTCATCCGTTGAGTCATCAAAAGAAGATCTTTGCTTTTTAAAATGAAAGATTTCATATAGCCAAAAGCTAAAGGTGTCACTCAAGAATTTTCATCTCTTTCTTGGGTTTGTCCCGCATCACATTTCTATCCTATATTATAAAAGAGAGAGTTGACCATGTGGATTTTTCACCCCCCACTATTTTGTTTGATCATTTTTTTTTTTTAATTTCTTTAAAAGTATAATTATAAAGAGAACCCTTAAAGTTTATATAATTACTTAATATATAGCTTTTAGTAAGATTTTAGTTATAGTATCCCTTTTTTTTAGGAAAGTCATAAAACCCTTAAAGTTTATATAATTACTTGATAGACAAGTTTTAGTAAGATTTTGACTTAATAGAAATGTCTTAGTAATAGTTAGAGGTGGCAAGGTTCCGGTTCCCGGTTTTGGTGGAACCGAAACTGACGGTTCTGAACCGAGCCAAATTTATTTATTTATTTATTTTTTACAAAATATTACATTTTATTTATAAAAAAATAAAATGTTAGAAAGAACATTGTAGAGTATTAAGCCATGACCCATAACCCTTGTCCAAGTAATTATGTTTTCCATTCCCTTCTCCTTCTTTTTTTATAGGTTAGACATCTCATTCACTTCTCTATTTTTCCAATGTGAGATGTGGGATAAAGAGTAAGAAGTTATTAACTGATTTTTTTTGATACATCATTAACTAATTCATGTATTAATAACCTATTGGAATCTAAAGACCTATTGGAATCATTAACTCTTTTTTTGAACTATTACAATATTCTATATTGTGGTATAATTCGAATCTAACACAAAAAGAAATAATTGAAATATTTATTAAAAATGCATAATATAACTTCTTATCCTTCATCTCACATCCCACATTGGAAAAATAGAGAAGTGAATGAGATGTTTAACTTATATAAAAAGGAGGAGAAGGGAATGAAACACATAATTGTTTGGACAAGGGTTATGGGTCATGGCTCAATACTTTACAATATCCACTCTAACATATTATTTTTTTTATAAATAAAATGTAATATTTTGTAAAGTAAAAAAAAAAATTTAAAATAATAAAAAAAAAATACTGGAACCAGGCGGTTCGAATTGAACCGGAACCGCCGGTTCGGTTTCGGTTCGAACCGCCCGGTTTTGAAAAACTGGAACCGGAAAACCGGTTCCGGTTCCGGTTTTTCAGGTTCCGATTTCGAACCGGTTTCACGGTTGGAACCGAAACCTTGCCAGGTCTAGTAATAGTGACCTATAATGATATGGACTGGACCCAAATTATTAGGTATTTTGATTGATAATTAATTCATGTTGTAAAATGAGATTGGGGATGAAAATATAATATTCTATACATTTAATAACTGGAAAAAGAATAAGAAATATTATAGAGATATAAATTTAATTTGTCGAGTTAGTCATTGAATATATATACAGGGGAGGTTTGTAAAGTGAAAGAAAGAATATATATATATATATATATATATATATAATAAAATAGGGATTTGACTACAAGCAGTGGATACATCTGATAAGGAAGATATTGATAATGGTTATTAAAGATTTAAATAATCATTACTATACCATGTTATATTAACATCTTTTATTTTTAAAGGATATATGTTTGTAAATACAAAACTCAAGTACTAATTTAAGCACATGTCTTGCATGTGCCCTAAAAACTAGCTATGGGAAAAAAATCAAGAAAAAGCTAATAACTCTTGCAAAATGCTACATTGTGTGGGGCCATTATTGTTTTAGATGCGGGATGCCTATACAACGTCATGTGTTTTGGCATAAAAAAAGTTTACTATTTTATTCACTGCAATGTATCCTCTTGCTTTCTTTGTTAAGCAACTTTTTCATTTTTTCTTTTTCGGTTTTGGTATTTAAAAGGGTGCCTTTGCTGAAATGGGTTTCTGACATTGTGATTTTTTTTGTTGATGATACAGATCATATAGAGAGAGAGAGTACTACCTTTGGATTGGACATCTCTTTTGCTATAAATTGTAATACGTACAGTACTGTCTATTTATTCACTCTTAAGGTAACTTCTATCTTAAGGTTTTTCTTTTGACATAAAAGTTCACTCTTTTTTATTCACTGCACTGCATCAGTACTATTGCATCCTCTTGCTTGCTTTCTTGTTAAGTAATTTTTTTTTTTCTTTTTCGGTTTTGGTATTTAAAAGGGTGTCTTTGCTGAAATGGGTTTTTGACATTGTTATTTTTTTGTTGATGATACAGATCATATAGAGAGAGAGAGTGGAAATGATGGAAAGCGAAGGTTCTAGAAATGAAATTACAGTTGCCAGTCATGAGTACCTCAACTGTGATTTCTCTGATGTTGTGTTTTCTTGGTCTCTTGAGGATATTTTTAATGAAAATCTGTTCAAACACAAGGTTTGGTCTCTTGTCCATTAATTTCATTCTTTTTGTTACAGAAACAAATAATTTATTTTGTTTGCTATATACTTGTAACCCTACTTTCCCATGCTTACACCTTTTTCTTTTCTTTTTCTTCTTATATAGAATTTAATATTATTATTTAAGCTTTTGAGTTTTGTATTTGAATTTGATTCATGTGACAAACATGTAGGTAAAATTAGGTCTTGCACATAGAACTGTAAGAACTTAAAACTAGCGTTTGATTAATATCATCTATAATTTTAAGGTTTTAGGTTGAGTGACTTTGTACCCAATGATTAATAATAAAATTGATTTAGTATTTATGGTTGGCACTAGATCTACATTAGCGGTTTGTTTGACGTCATAATCAAATATGTGTTTCCCTTTCAATCATATAATTCCAATTTTTGAGAGCAAGATAGGATTACCTGTATTTATTTGTCTCATCATCATGTTATTTGGGGTAATATTATGAGTCATGGGGTTTGGGTAATGGGGACTATTATTATTTTTTACCACATGCGGATATGGCGACTAAACTTGAGACATTGAGTGCTCTACTGCTTTTCACCACCAAGATATATTGGGTGATGCGAGGAAAGATGTATATGATAAATTAAACACTTATATCATGTTTGGTTCGTGGAATGGAAAAGGAATCCATGTAAAAATGGAATCCTCGAAATGAATCAATTTCCTAGATGAATTCCTTTGTTTGCTTTCAATATTGAATCCATTAGAGAATCCTTGATATTTTGACTAAAATACCCCTTATATATTTGATAGATTAAAAAATATTTTTTAAATTAAAATATTGTTATAATATTCAAATAATAAATAATTAAAATTTTAAAACATTTTCCAAATCATTATGAATAATAATTTGTAAATTTTTCATAAAAAAAATATAATTTAAAAGATGTAAAAAATATTTTAAAAATAAAATTAATTTATTAGAAAAATAAAACATATTTAAAAAAAAATCTCATCCTAGTCACTCCACCAACAAGATGATCCAAAACGATGTCGTATGTCCCACGGACCTCAGAAACTCCACCTCCAACTCCTCTATTTCTCCCTCCTCCTCCATTGTAACCCTAGACGCCGCTGTTGACCACCATCACCACCACACCAAAACAACAACAACAACCTCGTCTCATTTGCCTGTCGCCGCACCTCCAGTCCACAAACGGTGGGATCCACTCTACTTTCACTCGAAAGAATTTTGACTCGCGAAAGACCTTGACTTTTCTACATATAAAACCTCTCTCACTGTCTCACTCTCCTCCACAAATCGACGAGTGACGATACACAAACCAACAATGGGTGCGTTTGGTGAGAGCGAGAGAGCCACTGTTTGGGTTTCAAACATACCCCAAACCGTTGTAGCTAAGGATCTGCTCGATTTCTTTGATTCTTAACTCGGTTGTGACTCAGTCTTCACTCTCAAGATACACACCGACCGCAACAACTGGAAATCACGCGGCGTTAGTCGTGTCCATGAGTTGATGATATGTTTAAAAAATGAATTATTTAAAAATAATAGCCGACGGGAGGTGGCTATTATTTCATTTTTTTAACATATCAAACATACAAACATTAACGATCTATAACAAAAAAAGATTAACTAAAAAATAATATAAACAACTCTCCATCGACTATGCAATTAAAGGAGAAAGATTTCATTTTTTTTTATCACTATTTTCAAAGCAACTAAACAAAACCGAAACAAATCAAACGAACTTCATTTATATTAATTAAAAATAATAAAAGACAAAAACCACTAATCAGCCATAATAATATGAAATAATCAAAGTCGGGTATGAGCATGACTCTATGTAATTATGATCAATATCAAACTTTCCACTTTTAAACATGGGTCTTGTTCAACAACTATGTGCGGTTTTTATGTTTTATCTTTAGTAACTTCAATTAATTTTGTGTATCACACCCACACACACACACACACACACATTCCACTTTTAAGCATGGGTCTTGTTCAACAACTATTTACGGTTTTTATGTTTTATCTTTAATAACTTCAATTAATTTTGTGTAGATTTTTTATATCCATTATCATACTTTCGTATAGACATGTAAATGTTAATATTTAAGTGAAAATCATCCACTTAAAATTGTTTTTTGAAATCTTAATTGAATATCCCCATTAACACACACCCATTAACCACCCCCCCCCCCCCCCCCCCCCCCCCCTAACACACACACACACACACATTTTAGGGACTGAATTGAAAATCTACCCTAAAACCCAAATAAATTGGACAAATGCTCTAAGATTCCCAAAATACCTTCACTTATAACTTCACCCCATTTCGTTCTCTACACCACCTTTTAGGTTGTTTGAAGGGTAAGTATTACATTGTAATTTTTTTTTTCCAACCTACTAATCCTTATTTTGATGATGGTATTCATGTATCTTTACTTTTTTTTTTTTTTAATTCAAAAGAGGTATTAAAACTATGAAAAAAAAACATTGGGTCAAAGTGACCTAATGAAAAAAAACGTCGGGTTAGGGTGACCCGATGTTGGGGTCACCCTAGCTAGACGAAAAAAAACATCGGGTCACATCGAGTAACCTTGACCCGATGGATTTTTGCATAGATAAAAAACTATAAAAAAAACGTCAAGTATGGGATACCGATGTCGGGATACCTTGACCTGAGGAAAAAAGTGTCAAGTCAGGTTCACTTGACTTTTTTTTTTTCATAGTTTTAATAACTCCGAATTTTTGCAATTTATTTGGGTTTTAGGGTAGATTTGCAATTCAATCCCTACAATATGACAGCTTTGCTAAAAACCCTTGTTTTTTTATTGGAAAAAAAAAAGGGACAAGTTCATTTCTAGCCATTTAGAACATTAAGTAATCGTTTATAACCTACTTTCAAATTTTAATTGTTTATAACCTAGTTTTTGCACTATTACCATAATGCCCCTATATAAAAGCACCCATCTAAAAAAAACCTTCTCTCCACTTTTCTTCTCTTCCACGACCTCCCTTCTTCTCCTCTTTCCTTCTTTCTCTTCTTCTTCCATTTTTAACTTCAAAAAAACTTTGATTCCGACTTTTACAAAATCAATTGGAAGGGAAGTTTGATTCCGACTTTTACAAAACTTTGATTCCGATTCTTCAGATTTGAGAGAGATTGCTTAGGGAAGTTTTTTGAGAAAGTCAATTGGATTAGCTTTTGAAGTGGTTAATGTGTGTAAAATCTTTAAGTTTTTGCATTATTTTTTATAATTATAGTTTAGATAAACATGAGTTTTGTGTTATTGTAAAAACTTGGGTTGGATTTGGCAAGATCCATGAATTTTTCACGAAATTGGAAATTTCTAGAAGGTTTCACGAAATTTTGAAGATTTCACGAAATATTGGAAAAACGCAAAGGTTTCACGAAATGTTGGAAAAACCCAAAGGTTTCATGAAAATTTTGGTTGATGATCTCGGTTTCTAAAACAATATATTTTGTAAAAGTCGGAATCAAAGCTTTGTTGAAGTTGAAAATGGAAGAAGAAGAGAAAGAAGGACAGAGGAGAAGAACATGTCTAGCCGAAGAGAAGATAAATTTGGGAAAAAAAAATAAAAATTTAAAAAAATTATGTTAGTAGGGGTATTTATATAATTTTGGTTAGGAATTGAAAGAATTTATTATTAAATAATTATAAACAATTAAAACATGAAACAAGACTAAAAACAATTTTCCAAAAATCTATTTGGCTATAAACAGCAATTTTCAAAAAATAAAAAATAAATAAAGTTTTTTAAAAGGGCAGCAAATTGCTGCAATTTTCTAATGGAAAGAAAACGCAGCAATCTGCGTTTTGCAATTAAAAACAATGCAGCAAATTGCTTGCTCAAAGCTATTTGTGAATTTTGCATTTGAAAGCAGAAAAATAATGCAAAAATTAATCAAAAAATTGTTTCAATTTGTTGTATTTTGTTTTGGGTTCGTTTATCCCTATAAATTTTATTTTGCCTTATGAAAATAAAATTCTAAGTTATAAGCCGAGGCAATACCAAATCACGATGCTCTGCCACCAACACTGGGAGTCTCCCTTTAGTGGTGGAGGGTGGAGCATGGTGATTTCAACTCAGCAAACAAACAGACAACCAAACAGCCATTGTATCAACTCAGCAACTATATACCTGTGCAGTAGCTAATTCCTTGTAATAGAGGTAAGACAAGATATGTTTAAATACATTAAATCCCTTGTGTGAATGTGATGCATTTATGTGGGTGATTAACATTTTACAAGACACATAATTGTTGTTGATAATTGATACTACCCTTTCTGCTGCATATTATTAACCAAAACTTCTCTTTCATTATGTGTTTCTGTTTATATTCATTACTGCATTTAATCATTGTTTCAATTTCCTTTAGGTGCAAAATATCCCTGATACTTTTCAGTCTGTTGGGCAGTATTTTGGCTCATTTGTTTACCCTCTATTAGAAGAGACGCGAACACAATTGTGTTCAAGCTTGGAAACAATCGAAGAGGCACCTTATGCCGAAATTGTTGGTTTAGAGGAGTCCAAGTCCATGCCATATCGATATGGGACACAGTTATATAATGTTAAGGTTGATGAGTGGAGGAACAGATTTAGTGGTTGGAAGGAGCCATACAAAACATTGCCTGGGGATGTTTTGATTCTAGCTGACGCTAAGCCGGAATCTGCTTCTGATTTGCAAAGGATGGGAAGGATGTGGACTTTTCTATTAGTCACAAAAATCCCAGATGAAGATAAAGATGAAGATGAAAATGAAGATGAAGATGAGGATGAGGATGAGATTGGTTATAGACATTTTGACTTTCAAGTTGAGGCCTCAAGAGACAATCATCACATGAAGAAATCATTGTTTATGATTTTCTTGATAAATATAATTCCTAGCAAAAGAATATGGAATTCACTGCACAAACGTGGTAATTTGAAGATTATCAATGAGGTTTTATGCACCAATTCTGTGGTAAGCATTTAAGGTGTATTTTTGTAGATTTGATACCATGGCATTATCATTTCATCTATTGGTACCAGGGAATATATATATATATATATATATATATATAAGCATTGAATATTTGAATGCTGTGTAGTACAAAAATGGGATAATATATAGTAAATTTCAGGTTCATCAAATTTTTTTGTTGCTTGCTGACATTAACTGTTGAGTTTTCTTAATAAATTTTCATGTTGAATAATGACAGGTTGAGGAAAACTGCCAACTGTGTGTGCAAAAAGGGGGCATCTGGTATGAAAAAATTTGTCCTAATTTATCATCCACCCTGAATTATTCACAAGTTGAGGCTGTTATGACTTGTCTTGCCAGAATAAATTGTAATCACAAGTCCAATGTTGATCTTATATGGGGCCCACCAGGGACTGGGAAAACTAAAACTGTTGGTATGCTTCTCTTCACCCTCTTTAAAATGAAACGCAAAACTCTTGTTTGTGCCCCGACAAATGTTGCAATTAAGGAAGTGGCCTCTCGTGTTATGAAGCTTATGAAAGAATCATATGGAGCTGATTCCGGAAGAGACGCTATGTTTTGTCCATTGGGAGATATTCTCTTATTTGGAAATAAGGATCGACTAAAAGTCGGAGATGAAGTTGAAGAGATATATATGGACTATCGCCTTAAAAGACTTAAAAAGTACTTTAAATCGACAACTCACTGGAAACAATGCTTTAATTCCATGATAGATGTTCTCAAAGATTGTGTTTCTCAGTATCATATTTTCTTGAAAAAAAGCAATGGGAAGAGCATGTCATTTCTTGAATTTGTGAGGGAAGAATTGAAATGTGCTGCAACTCAGCTTAGAAATTGTCTGTTTGTGTTCTATACTCACATACCAAAAAGTATCATTTTGGAACATAATCTTCAAAAAGTTCTATCTTTTATTAGCCTTCTTGATTCTTTTGAACCTTTATTGCTTCATGAAAATGTGGATCCTGAAGAACTTGAGGAACTTTTTTCACATCCAGTTGAAGATTTTTCTGAGTTGATAACGGATACGGATAGAAAGTACCTGTTGCAGCAGAGGAGAAGTGAATGTTATTTTGCTTTAAAATGTTTGATGGATTCGCTTAACTCTTGTAACCTTCCAAGTGTCCTGAACCAAAAATCATTAATGGGAAAGGCTTCTTTAATTTTTTGCACTGCATCTAGTGCATATAAGCTGCGTTCAGTGGCAATGGAATCTCTGAACATTCTTGTTATCGATGAAGCAGCACAGTTAAGAGAAAGTGAGTCGACTATTCCTCTACAGCTCCCGGGTATAAAACAAGCTATTCTCATCGGTGATGAGTGTCAATTACCGGCGATGGTTGCTAGCAATGTATGGTGATGTTATTTGGATTTTTATGTTACCCATCATGTTCCTTTGTTTCGTTGAACAATTTTTCTTATTGTTTTTTGAACTTGAATTCCAACTTCTATATGTTAATTATCTGTATATTCATTCCAGTTTTCTTTTCTTTGGTTTTGTTTTTAGGTTTCTAATGAAGCCAGGTTTGGCAGAAGTTTATTTGAGAGGTTGAGTACATTGGATCACCCAAAACACGTACTTAGGATACAGTACAGAATGCATCCTTCAATCAGCCTCTTCCCGAATTTGCAATTTTATCAAAATAAGATTTCAGATGGCCCAAATGTCAAAAGTATAAGCTATGAAAAACACTATTTGCCAGGTCCTATGTTTGGTACCTATTCTTTTATCAATATATTAGGTGGAAGAGAAGAGCTTGATGATGTTGGCCACAGCCGCAAAAATTTGGTTGAGGTAGCTGTGGTGCTGAAAATACTGCTGAAGTTGTACAAAGGTATGTTTTGTTGGAGACTGATTATTATTTTACCATATGAGATTTGCGTTTTTTAATTTGTGACCCATCAACATTACTGTATACATTGTGTTTTATTTAATTTTTTATGTTGCCCTTTGATGAACAGCATATCTTTCCCATCTTGTCCATCATAACAGCCTTATTATAGTGTTGTCCAGCTGCTGTGTGAATTCTTTAAGCAGGATGGTGATAGGAAAATGAACGGGATTTCCATTAGTTAATCAATGTACCTTGTTGCGGAAATGGCCAGAAATTCGACAGAAAAGTACACACAACACACAAACACAGATATTTACGTGGTTCGGCAATTGCCTACGTCCACGGGAGGCAGCAAACTGATATTATTGGAGAAATTATACAAATTACAAAAAAACAGAATTTCTCTCAAACTCTCTCAAGAACTCTCTCTGGAAGCACAAATACAGAACTGCTTCTTGCCTTTTCTTCTGATGCTTTTCTTTCCTTGCTGAGGGTCATATTTATAGGGGAAAAACAGAGACAATCCTCCCCCATTTTCAACATGGTGGTTGAGGTCATGAATGGGGTAGATGGAAGTTGGAAGTTGGAAGATGGCAAGTAGAAGGTGGAAGTTAAGAGATGAGCCAATTTTGTCAACAATCTCCACCTTGGCGAGAATCCAACAATTAGTGCTACCTCCATTTCGCCCTTAGGCGCTATGAGCTCGAGAGATATTGATCAAGTCCAAACAATGTTGAAACTTGATCCCTGTTACCACCTTTGTTAACATATCTGCAGGATTGTTTGCTGTTCCAATTTTCTGGAGTAGAATATTCCCTTCATCTACTATTTCTCGAACAAAGTGGTAACGGACGTCTATATGCTTGGTGCGAGCATGATGGACCTGGTTCTTTGCCAAACAAATGGCACTCTGGCTGTCGCAGAAAATCTCCATGTTTTCCTGAACAATGCCCAAGTCCTTGATCAAACCACGAAACCAAATGGCTTCTTTGAAAGCTTCTGTTACAGCCATATACTCCGCCTCAGTAGTAGACAAAGCCACTGTTGACTGTAAAGTAGATCTCCAACTTACTGGTCCTCCTGCCATAGTGAACACATAACCAGTAGTAGATCGGCGTTTATCAAGATCACCAGCATAATCAGAATCAACATATCCTATGATATGTTTGTCAACCTTCTGACCTCTCTCGAACTTCAAACCAACATCTACAGTACCCTGAATGTACCGTAAAATCCATTTCACTGCTTGCCAGTGGCCTTTACCAGGGTTGTGCATGTAACGGCTCACCATACTTACGGCGTGTGAAATGTCAGGTCTAGTACACACCATCGCATACATCAAGGCACCAACAGCATTTGCATATGGAACATGATCCATTTGCCTCTTTGCATCATCAGTAGTCGGTGACATTAGTGCACTCAGTTTGAAATGTGGAGCCAACGGTGTACTTACAGGTTTAGACTTGCTATCAATGCCAAACCTCTGAAGTACAGTCTTTAAATACTGAGTCTGTGTCAAACATATGGTACCTTTTGCTCTGTCCCTTTTGATCTCCATACCAAGAATCTTCTTGGCCTCTCCAAGATCCTTCATGTCGAACTCTGAGCTCAATTGAGCCTTCAGCCTGTCGATCTCCACCTTGCTCTTAGATGCTATCAGCATATCATCCACATATAAGAGCAAATAGACAAATGTACCATCTTGGAGTTTGCGGAAGTATACACAGTGATCAAAATGACTGCGTGTGTACTGTTGAGTCATCATGAAGCTGTCAAACCGCTTATACCACTGTCTCGGTGACTGCTTCAAACCATACAGGGACTTGTTCAGCTTGCAAGCCCAATTCTCATGTCCTGGAACTTTGAACCCTTCTGGCTGAGACATATAAATTTCTTCGTTCAATGTACCATGGAGGAATGCGGTCTTCACGTCGAGTTGAGCTAACTCGAGATCAAATTGTGCAACCAAAGCCAATAGGATCCGAATAGACGAATGCTTGACAACAGGTGAGAATACCTCATTGTAGTCTACTCCTTCCTTCTGTGCGTAGCCTTTTGCTACCAATCTGGCTTTGTATCTGATGTTGTCTTTGCCAGGAGCACCTTCCTTCTTGGCATAGACCCATTTGCACCCTATAGCTCTCTTTCCCTTT
Source organism: Acer negundo (assembly GCA_035582765.1). Lineage (NCBI taxonomy): Eukaryota > Viridiplantae > Streptophyta > Magnoliopsida > Sapindales > Sapindaceae > Acer > Acer negundo. The sequence continues at coordinate 9,346,040 of CM069239.1, read as the reverse complement.
GGAAGTTGTGTTAACTTCCAAGTTTCATTCTGGTGAAGTGATTGCATCTCCTCATCCATCGCCATCTTCCACTTGACATTATCGGTACTATCCATAGCTTCTCTGTAGGTGTACGGGACATCACCATCAGTCACTGGAAGAGCGTATGCCACCATGTCTGTGTAACGGGCAGGTTTTCGAATGTCTCTTTTCGGTCTGCTGGTGGCAATGGACTCTGGCTGTTGTCTGATCTCAGATAATGGTGCTGAATCCTCCACCTCAACGGATATCTCATCCTGATCATCAGGACCATCAACTGTTGGAGAAACTTTCTCTGACTTCTTGGGAACCTCAAACTCCACCTGTTGCAGAGAGTTTGGATTCTCATTTTTTGTGTCTCGAAATGTTTGTTTCAGCATCGCAGATTCGTCAAAGGTAACATCTCGACTTAAGATGATCTTATTTGACTCGGAATTCCATAGTCTGAATCCCTTGACTCCTTCACTAAAACCCACGAAAACAGCTTTCTTGGCTCTAGGATCCAGTTTGGATTCAGTAACATGAAAGTATGCTGGACATCCGAATATATGCAAACGGTCATAATCAGAAACAGGTTGTCCAGACCATACCTCTTTGGGAGTTTTCCCATCAAGTGCAGATGCAGGTAGTCTGTTGACTATATGAGAGGCATACATCAGAGCCTCTGCCCAGAATGCCTTCCTTAGGCCAGATTGAGAAAGCATACACCGAACTTTCTCCACCAAAGTACGGTTCATCCGCTCTGCTACACCGTTCTGCTGTGGCGTGCCAGGAACTGTAAAATTTCTGATTATCCCTTCATCCTGACAGTACTTCATGAAAGGATCTGATTTGTATTCCCCGCCATTGTCTGATCTGAGCCTTTTAATCTTTTTGCCTGTCTGAGTTTCAATCATCTTCTTCCATTGAAGAAAGATATCAAGAACTTCATCTTTATGCTTCATGGTGTATACCCAGACATACCTGGAGAAATCATCAATAAATGTCACAAAATAATGTTTACCTCCCAATGAAGCATTTTTGGAAGGCCCCCAAACATCAGTGTGAACATAATCCAGTGTTGCTTTTGTACGATGAATGGCGGTGCCGAACTTGACTCTCGTCTGTTTGCCCATGACACAATGTTCACAGAAATCAAGTTTACCAGTCTTTGCACCTTTCAGAAGACCTTGCTTCACCAAACCTTGCAAAGCCTTCTCCCCGACATGCCCTAAGCGCATGTGCCAGAGTCGGGAAGTATCAGATGCCTCATCATCAGAACTACTGGAGACGGCTGCTCTCCCTGTGACTGTGTACCCGTCCAGGAAATATAAATTTCTCTGTCGAGTACCTTTCATTGCCAAGAATGCACCTCGTACAACCTTCAGAACTCCACCTTCCATGGTCACCTTGTAACCGCTAGAGTCTAGGACCCCTAGTGATATGAGGTTCTTCTTCAGATCAGGGACATACCTGACGTCTGTCAATCGCCTGATTGTACCATCGTGCATCTTCAGGCGAACAGTTCCTATCCCCTTCGTCTGACAGGTGTTGTCGTTGCCCATAAGCACAACTCCTCCGTCAAGCTCCTGGAAGCTTGAAAACCACTGCCTGTTGGGACACATATGATAGGAGCAGCCAGAATCTAGAATCCATCTATTAGAATGGCTTTCTGATGATGAAACTGTAAAAGCTAAATCCTCTTCATTATCAGCTTTATTTGCAACATTCACATTAGATTTGTCCTTGTTTGGACAATCTTTCTTCCAGTGCCCTTTCTGGTGACAATAGGCACATTCGTCCTTCGCAGGACGTCTGAATGATGATTCTCCTTTTGGCTTTGAGCGAGACGCTCCTCTTGATTTTGAGCGAGATTTACCACGCTCACTGGGCACTTCAGATCTTCTGTTGTTTGTCCTTCCTCGGGCAACAGTCAGTGCTTCTAATGCTGAGTCTCTGTGATCAAGCTGATCCTTCTTCCGATACTCATTATTCACCAGAGCATTAGAAACATCTATGAATTTAACCTCATCCTTTCCATATAACAGAGTTGTGGTTAAATGTTCATAGGTATCAGGCAAGGAATTTAACAACAGCAATGCCTTATCTTCATCGCTAATTTCAACATCTAAATTTTGTAAATCAGCGAGAATTTTATTGTAATTATCCAAATGCTCAATCATAGAAATACCTTTCTTGTACTGGAAACGAAAAAGCTTCTTCTTCAGGTAGAGACGGTTCTCTATGCTTTTCGTCATGTATTTGTCCTCCAGCTTTTTCCAGAGACTTGATGCCATTGTCTCCTTCATGACAAAGTACTTCTGGTCCTTGGCTAAACACAACCGAATTGTACCGCAGGCTTGACGATTTACATAGTTCCAATCTTCATCGGAAATATCTTTAGGTTTGGAACTCAAGGCAATATCTGATCCTTCCCGAAATAACAGATCCAGAACTTCACATTGCCACATGCCGAAATTGTTGGTACCGTCAAACTTCTCAATATCAAACTTTGCATTTGACAATGAGTTTCTTTGCCAAGAACTGCTAGTTGATGCTGGGGTACTGCTGGTTGATGCCGAGGTCTGAGGTTCAGTTGACTGTTCCAAGATTTCTCCAGCTTTTGGATCTTCCATCGTGCTCAAAACAGAGTCAATAAGGCTTGAATAAGTAAAACTAGTACTTACAGGTGGAATTAGCTGAAACGGATGGCACGGTTGCGTCCGGAATGGTCAAAATAGCTGGAAACAAGTCCGACTCGGCTGAAAACGGGTGAAAATTGCACCGATTTTGGCAAAAAACACTTCTGGACTGAGTTGACTCGGGAATATTCCGTTAGGCTAACGGAATATGCTCTGACGGAATATTCTCAACTGACGGAATATTCTCTGACTGTGGAACAGTAGTAGCGCTGACTGATCGCTGACGTGGCGCTGACTGGTCGCTGACGTGGCGATGACTGGACACTGACTGTGCACGACGTGTCGATGACGTGGCGACGACGTGGTTGCTGACTGAACGCTGACGTGTCGATGACGTGGCACTGATTGGATGATGACGTGTCGATGACGTGGCGCTGACGTGGTCGTCTTCTTCATTGAGAAATTTGCAGAGAATTTCTGGAAATTTTTCCAGGTTTGACCAAACTTTGACCGAAGCTAGAGAGTTCGTTAGAGCTCCGATTGAGACGCGGTCAGTTGCGTTGGAATCATATTTCCGAGAGGAACACAACGGTATCCTCCAAACAGAGATTTGAGCACTTTGAAATTTCTGGACTCAACCAAAACCAAAGCTCTGATACCAATTTGTTGCGGAAATGGCCAGAAATTCGACAGAAAAGTGCACACAACACACAAACACAGATATTTACGTGGTTCGGCAATTGCCTACGTCCACGGGAGGCAGCAAACTGATATTATTGGAGAAATTATACAAATTACAAAAAAACAGAATTTCTCTCAAACTCTCTCAAGAACTCTCTCTGGAAGCACAAATACAGAACTGCTTCTTGCCTTTTCTTCTGATGCTTTTCTTTCCTTGCTGAGGGTCATATTTATAGGGGAAAAACAGAGACAATCCTCCCCCATTTTCAACATGGTGGTTGAGGTCATGAATGGGGTAGATGGAAGTTGGAAGTTGGAAGATGGCAAGTAGAAGGTGGAAGTTAAGAGATGAGCCAATTTTGTCAACATACCTGTCTAGCCAATGTGTTATTTACAGATTGATTGATCTCAGTTGTGATCAATTCAGGCTTGATTGAACTCGATTGTGTTGCTTGAGTTGATCTTACGCTATATCCTTGTTGTACTTTGCTTCATGTTTGTTTAGAGTAATTATCTCAAGAGCTGGTAGAAAGTATATGGAATTATTTTAGCTATTTGCTTATATTTAACACAGTTTCTTCAGTTGGAGGATTGTAGAATCAAAAGATTCAATTATATATAATTATTTTATAAAAACAATGTGGGGCAATTGCAATTACCATGGCAATCTCTCGATTCTCGGCAGGGTTTTCTCAAGTAAAATCTTATGAGCAGCTACTTTATGTGAAGAAAGAATCTAAAGGGCAGTGCCATGGTACTGATTTTCAAACGTTGAAAATTAAACTGTACAACATTGTATTTCAAAGCACTACCACTTTGTGATTTATCCTTTTATTTTTGTGTAGTCTTCTAGTACAATTTTGTAAATTAGTAAACTAAAGTGCTGATATGCAGCTTGGATTGGCTCAAACAAGAAGCTCAGCATTGGTGTAGTGTCACCTTATGCTGCTCAAGTATTGGCAATTAAAAATAGACTTGGAGATGAATATGAAAGCAGAGATGGGTTTGCTGTGAAAGTAAAGACTGTTGATGGATTTCAAGGTGGGGAAGAGGACATAATTATTATATCAACTGTAAGGTCAAATGCTGGTGGATCAATTGGATTTCTATCAAACCCACAGAGAGCTAATGTTGCTCTTACGAGGGCTAGGTATTAATTTATATAAAATCTTGCAAATACAATATAATTATATCAATTTTGGCATCTATGTTGAATGACTATTGTACCTTTGATGCCATATAGGCAGTGTCTTTGGATTTTGGGGAGTGAAAGAACCTTGACTAGAAGAAAATCTGTTTGGGAAGCTATAATCCGTAATGCTAAGGATCGTCGGTGTTTCTTTAATGTCGATGAAGATAATGAATTGGCCAAAGTTATTTTACAAGTCAAGAAAGAGTTGGATGAAATGGAAGAATTACTTAATCCAGAAAGTATACTTTTCAGAAGTCAAAGGTGGAAGGTATATATAGTTATAAAAATTATAGATATTTTGCCTTTCTGTTTATAGTATTGTGGCTACTGTTGATTAACTGCTTAAAAAAAAAAAAAAATTACAGGTTGTTTTTAGTGGTAACTTTATGCAATCTTTTAAAAAGCTGAAGTCAGCCCAGAAGAAAAAGTTAGTTATCAACCTCCTACTGAAACTAGCTAGTGGCTGGCGACCTAAAAAGAGGAAGATAGACTTGGATTGTGAAAGATCTTCGCACATTGTGAAGCAATTTAAGGTTGAAGGTTTAAATATTGTTTGCACAATAGACATCGAAAAGGAGGAACTGCAGTACATACAAAATTTGAAGGTCTGGGACATATTGCCTTTGGATGATGTCTCCAAATTGGTGAAACGTCTTGATGATATATTTGTCAAGTACAGTGATGATTTTGTAAATCATTGCAAAGAGATATGTCTTGAGGGGTACGTCTACTACTTTTTATTATTATTATTTTTTTTCCATCTTGGTGATGAATCAAGTTGATAATACTTCAACTTTGAACACTGATGCACTTGGATTTGATTATCTCTTATAATATTGTATTACAAATTTGTTTTCTTATTGTGGCTTATCTGTTTTCACGTTCATGTAGGAATTTAGAAGTTCCAATGACATGGGCGGCCTCTCCTGAAATTGTCAGGTTCAAGGAAGTTTCTAATGAAAATGGGAATGACCTAAATGGAGATGATTTTGATGGTGAAAGATATGTTGAGAATACAAATGTGAGCGAGAGTTTGTTGCTGATAAAATTCTACTCCTTATCATCAGGTACTATTAGCCATTTGCTTTCAGACCGTGATGGTAGAGAATTGGATCTCCCATTTGAGGTCACAGATGAACAGCGGGAGATAATACTTTTCCCTAGAAGTACCTTCATACATGGCCGATCGGGTACCGGAAAAACTACTATATTGATCATGAAATTATATCAGAAAGAACAATTGTACCATATGGGAATGGAAGGATTCAATGGAGTTGAGACTAAAACAGATCGATATATTAGCCTGGAAAATGAGGTTGAGGAGGATATTGGAGGGACTAAGAGAGCAATCTTACGCCAACTTTTTGTCACAGTCAGTCCTAAACTGTGTTTTGCTGTAAAGCAACATATATCTCACTTGAAAAGGTGTGTGAATGTTCAAACAATTAGTTGTTGTTAATCTGCTTTTCTTGTTTTCTTTGTCAATGAAAGACGGGTAATGAGAAATCACTTATTTCACCTGTTAACATTTTCTACATGTAGATGTTTTACTCCTAATTTATAGGGTTTGCTATGTGTGCAGCTTTGCCTTGGGTGAGAAGTTTCCAGAAGAAAGCAGCTTACTTGGTGTTGAAGATTTTGATGATGTGGCAGAATTCAATGATATCCCAAATTCTTTTATTGAAATTCCACTTAAGTCTTTCCCCCTTGTCATAACATATCATAAATTCTTGATGATGCTTGACGGGACATTGGGTACTTCGTATTTTGAGAGATTCCTTATCATAAAGAAACCCTCTTATGGTCATATACAAAGTTCAAGATCAGTGGCCTTACAGACCTTTATAAGGACAAAAGAAGTTAATTTTGACAGGTTTAGTTCACGATACTGGCCCCATTTTAATGCAGAATTAACAAGGAAGCTTGATTCATCTTTAGTCTTCACAGAGATTATATCTCATATAAAAGGTGGCCTGCGTGCAATGGATGTTGGTGATGGTAGACTTAGTCGAGAGGATTATGTTCAATTATCATGGAGTAGGGTTTCTACTTTGAGTACATGCAAGAGAGAGAAAATTTACGATGTCTTTCTAAACTATGAGAAGATGAAGGTGAAAAACGGTGAATTTGATTTGGCGGATCTAGTAATTGATCTTCATTGTCGACTTAGGGATGAAAATATTCATGTTGATTTAATGGATTTTGTTTACATTGATGAGGTGCAGGATCTTACCATGAGTCAAATAGCTCTATTCAAATACATCTGTAGAAATGTTGATGAGGGTTTTGTATTTTCTGGTGATACAGCACAGACAATTGCTAGGGGAGTTGATTTCCGGTTTCAAGATATACGAGCTCTTTTCTACAAGAAATTTGTTTTGGAGTCAAGTGGCAATGGATTTGTTGGAAGGGAACATAAAGGAAAAATTTCAGATGTTCTCAGTTTGAGCCAGAACTTCCGTACCCATGCAGGTGTACTGAAGTTAGCTCAAAGCATAATTGAACTTCTATTCCGTTTCTTCCCCCATTCTATTGATATCTTAAAACCCGAGGTAAGTCTTATTTACGGGAAACCTCCGGTTTTGCTTCAATTTGAGAACAATGAAGATGCCATCATCAAACTTTTTGCAAATAGAGGAAATTTTGGCGGGAATATAGTTGGTTTCGGAGCACAACAGGTGATATTAGTTCGAGATGATTGTGCTCGAAAGGAAATTTTGAACCATGTTGGCAAGCAAGCTCTTGTTCTTACAATCTTAGAGTGCAAGGGACTTGAATTTCAGGTGATTTATATATGTTGTACACTTATTTTTTCTCTTCCCTATTAAGCTTGATTTACCTTTTGTAGATTATTCTCTTTTGTTGAAGGATAGTCATAGATAGTCATAGTCAGTGATCTAGTAAACCGTTTAAAATCAATTCCTCTGAATTTTTTTTCTATTAATACATCTTTATATATCTATATTTTTTTTTATCAGTGACTTATATTATCTCCTCTTACAGGATGTACTGTTATACAACTTTTTTAGCTCTTCAACTCTGAAAAATAAGTGGAGGGTTCTATATGAATATATGAAGGAACAAGATTTGCTCGACTCTAACTCACCAAGGTTTTTCCCGAGCTTTGATGAGGCTAAACATAGCATCTTGTGCTCTGAACTGAAGCAACTGTATGTAGGGATAACTCGTACAAGGCAAAGGCTATGGATTTGGGAGAACATTGAGGAGCTCTCCAAACATATGTTTGACCTTTGGAAGAAAAAGTCTCTTGTTCAAGTTAGACAGCTGGATGAATCACTTGCACAGGCCATGCAAGTTGCAAGCAACCCAGAGGAGTGGAGGTCTCAGGGCATCAAGGTTTGTTGGTTTTTCCTTACAATGACATTAAACTTCATTACTATAACAATAAATTCCTTCTGTTATTATTATGCTTCTAGTCTTGTCACCTTTACTTGTTAATTCATTGCCCCTGCTACTCATATCAGTTGTTTATTAAGTACATATCTTTGCCGCATCATATTCACTGCTTAGAACAAAATTCGTCCATCAAAATAATCACAGGTCATTGCTACGAGAAAAAATCTTATTACTGTCAATAATATGTATTGTTTTTGCATTTTATTTATGATAGTATACTTATCGATATTCGGCTACATTTTTTTATATTTTCGTCACTTGGCAGTACCGTATTTTTTTTCTTTCTTTTAGTTAATTATTTCTTCTTTGCAGCTATATCATGAGCATAACTATGAGATGGCAACAATGTGCTTTGAAAAAGCTGGAGATACTTATTGGGAAAGAATGTCGAAAGCTGCCAGCCTAAAAGCTGACGCTGACCGTGTGCACAATTCAAATCCTGAAAAGGCTAACATTTTCCTTAGGGAGGCTGCTGAAATTTTCGAAGCAATTGGCAAGGCTGATACTGCTGCCAGATGTTTTTCTGATTTGGGGGATTATGAAAGAGCAGGTGGGAACTAGACTTTTAGTGTTGAAGGCCAACAATCTGCTATCTTTTTATGATATTTTCTGTGAAACATTAAAATAGTCTCACAAACTTCTATTGATTACTCTCAAATCTTTCAGTTTTCAATAGTGTTAACCCATTTAGATATATGCTGGCCTTCATTGTTTTGTTGTTGCATTCTACTAGAGTCTAGATGTTTTATCCTACTGTCGCCATGGATTTTGTTTTGTCATTTTACAACGAAAAGGTTCTATTTTTTTTTCGTTCAAAATGTTCTGGCATTAATTTACAATTGTTGAAAGCAAAAAGAAGTATTTGAATCACTTGATGATATTAGATTTGACATTCAGATTTTAATCTTTTATTCCCGCAGGTAGGATTTATATGGAAAAATGTGGGGAATCTGAGTTGGAAAGAGCTGCAGAATGTTTTTATCTGGCCGGGTGCTATGAACTTTCAGCAGAAGCATATGCCAAGGGAAATTTTTTCACAAAATGCTTGAATGTTTGCTCCATAGGAAAGCTTTTTGACCTCGGTTTACAATTCATCCACTACTGGAAACAACAGGCCAATACGGACGCTGGTGAAGTTACAAGAATAGATGATATAAACAAAATTGAACAAGGCTTTCTAAGGAAATGTGCTCTTCATTATCATAAGCTTAAAGATGGTAAATCCATGATGAAATTTGTTAATGCTTTTCATTCCACAGATATGAGGCGCAGCTTTTTGAAGTCTTTAAACTGTTTGAATGAGCTTCTGTTGTTGGAAGAAGAATCAGGAAATTTTCTAGAAGCTGCAACTATTGCAAAACTCAGAGGAGCTGTTCTTCAGTCAGCCGGTTTGCTACAGAAGGCTGGGAATTTCAAAGAAGCATCTACACTTGTCCTCAACTATGTGTTTGCAAACTCTCTATGGTCGCATGGGAGCGAAGGCTGGCCCTTAAAACAGTTTATCCAGAAAGAAGAACTGTTAGAGAAAGCCAAGTCATCAGCGAAAAATGATTCAAACCAATTATACGAATTTGTTTGCAATGAGGCTGAAATCTTATCAAACAATCAGGCTAACTTGCTTACAATGATTCAGCAGTTAAATGCTTCTAAGAGACATCAGAGTATCAGAGGTGAAATATTATCTGTTCGAATGATTCTGGATGTTCATCTTCACTCAGATACCTCTAAATTTGAGTGGGAAGATGGATTGATTTTGAATCCCATGAAGTTTTCAGAGGAAAAAATATGTAAAAGAAAGGTGTCTATTGGTACACTGGTTTACTTTTGGAATTACTGGAAAGACCAGATTGTTAACATTTTTAAGTTTCTTGGACATCTTGAAACCCATCGGCATGATTATGACTGTTACGGAGACTTCTGCTTGAATTACTTGGGGGTGTTGAAACAGTGTAAATCGCAGTACAACTTGGATTCCTTTTATCATTTGCTGAAATGTGATGCTAACTGGGTGAGACAGTTGGACAATGGATATGTTAAAAGGAATGGGAATTTGGTCTCTATCGATGTTCACCACCTTGTCTCTGCTGCTCGGAGTTACTGGAGCGCAGAATTACTTTCTGTTGGTATGAAGGTGCTGGACAATCTTGAAGCCCTTTACAAACTATCAATGATGAATTCACGGTCTATGTTCTGCCAAATTATGTCTCTAACTTATGTCCATGAGGTTGTAAAATTTCTTTTGGATTCCAAGTTACTGTACCGCCAGGTCAGCGATGATAAGAAGCTACAGAAGTTTCTTGAACTGTCAACCCAGAACTTTTTTGGCTACATATTTCCTCTAGACTGGAGAGAATCACTGAAAGAGAATATGATTACTCTGAGAGGAACAAAGGTTTATAGGAGTATACTTGAAGACATTATTTTTCAATGCATTGGCTTGAAGAAGAAACTATCCTATGGGCAGATTGGACGCATGGCAGTTATGATTTTTGGGTCCGGTAAGATGCGGAATGAATTATATCAACAAGTTGTGAAAATGTGTGATGGAAATTCACCATGGAAGGCATTCTTAGGGAGTCTCTGTGCGAAAATGGTTTTAGAATCTCAACAGAGTTCTGCACCACGCAATAGAGGTATTCTACTATGTGAGGTGTCTCTTGTTAAGAAATTTCATGGAGCATTACTAGATACTTATGAAGCCAATCAGAGGGAAGAACATGACTATATATCACCTGATTGTTTCCTATATCTTATCGAGCGCCTTGTGATTATGTTGTCTTGCTTCCAGGGTTACGTCTTTAGTACAAAGTCTTCTTTTGTTGATTGGCTAGTCCACCTGGATGGCAAAACTCACGCAATTTCCTTCGTATTGACTGATAGGCGACAGTCCATGGGACATGTGCATGAGTTTGTCAGGCATATTGCTCAGCAGCTTCTTTATAATCAGGGAGATACATTGCAACGGATTAGTAAATGTCATACAAATGAGAACGTCTACTCACTGGTTGTTTTGAGATTGTTTGTCATAGTTTGTCTGCTACATTTGAACTTTGGCAAATGTGCAAGTTTACTTTTTAACTTGCTGGATAGGAAATATATTACCAACCAACTGCCAAGGGAATTTTATGTTGCTATTTGCAGAGGACGGGAACACAATTTCCGGAATGTAAATGTGTTTGCTGAAGCATTTAAAAAGATTGGCAATCCTCTAGTGATTGTGAGTCTAGCGAAAGGTTGTCCAAATTTTACAAGTCCAGATGCTATTTTGGTGGACATGAAGACTAGCCAAAGCAAGAAGGACATATTGGGAATCTTGTTTCCAAAAAATGAAGAATTTCAAGGTCACGCTGGAGCTGCAGAATCTGACACTGCTTCCTTTGCAGATCAGGACATGAATACTCATATCATAAACGAGGATAAACTGGAGATGAACCTTATTAAACAATTTGGGAAAATATTTGAAGCCTTAAATTTGGTAGTCAAAGAAAAAGATCAAAAGAGCATAGTGTTAAATGCTCCAAGTATCAAGGTATGCCACGTTGTTTTATTTTATGAACCGATTGCAGTTTAAAGCATGTGATGAGATAAAGTGTTGCAGTGTCTAGATTCTTGATTATTCTTTTGTGTATTTAACAGGTGGATGTGGAGAAAATCATTCATCTTTTAACTGCCGTAATGGATGGATTTGACAGTGAAGATAAGAGGCAATTGGACAAAGCAGTCAGTATGCTTGAAGAATTGAAGCAACTTTATGCTTTCTTGGATGTGAGGTCAGTTTAACGAAACAAGGCTTTGGTTCATTCTCATGCATTTTGTCACTCAGCATCTTAAATCAACATATTTTGTAAAATCACTGGTGTGACTTGAAGATGTTACTTAGGTATCTCTTAGCAGAAAGTGATTGGAATTTCTGATTGATGCATTATTTTTGAACCAGTTATGACTAAATTATTAACACATAATTTAAACGAAAAAATGACAGTGAGCTGGAGCTCGAGAACAATGTTTCAACTATTGAAGAACTTCTCCAGAGGTTGCAATCAAGAAGGCCAACTATGGAGTCTCTCTTGAATCACTTGTTCTTGCAGCAACCTTCAAACCTTGAAGGGAAGGAATTAGAGACTGGAATGCCATCAGGCAGCAAAAGTGATGCGGAATGTAGCGATTCAGATAAGGGAAATCCAAAGGCTTCATCAGCTACTAATGTTTCTGCGAACATGAAAATGAAAGGGAAAGTTGAAGCCTAAGAAAAAATAAGTGGTAATTCCTTGATGGATTAATTTCAATCCTGAAACAATCTCTCTTTTTTCTACTCTTGTTTGCATTATTGTTTGCTCTGTGAAGTTGTAAAGGAACAATGTTGTTTGGGGTTGAACAGATGATTCGCTATTATCTATAGTTGTTAACTTGTAATGTAATATGATTATGCCAGTGAAATGGGAATATGTGCTCAACACGACTCGCCGTATTACATTACCCAACTCAAATTGGATCTTTGTGGGTCGGAAAAAAAATTAACTGATTTTTATACTTTTACAAAATATAAAATAAAAATACTATTTTACTCTTAAAAATTTAAATTAGTTTAATTTAAATTTTAAAGCAATGGGAAAAAACTTATCTCATATAAATTTAAAACATTTTTTAAAATATTATTAAAAAAAATTGAATAGTGTCATGTCGTTTTATACCTATCATGTCAACATTTTTATCCAAATCAGCCTATGTATATTGTTATATTATGTTGTGTCATACGGAAATTGTGTAGAGTCTGCTATTTTCATATTGGCCTGGTCTAGTTTACATCTCTAGTAGACCTGGCACGGTTTTGGTTTCGGTTTCGGTTCTGAACTGGCGGTTCCGATTCTAGATTTAGGTGGAAACGGAACCAAAACCAGAATCGGAATCGGTGCAAGTTCCGGTTCCGATTTTTCTGGAACCGGCGGTTTTGAACATTTTTTTTTTCCTTTAAAATTACAAAATAAAATAAAATAAAATTCATTAGTTTGAGAGTTAGGTGATTGTATTGGGACATTGGACCACCCGAAAATAAAATAAAATAAACAAATGAAAAAAATACAAATTACAAAATTAAATTAAAATAAAACTAAACAAAATTACAAATTACATTTCATTGGGTATTTGAGAATTAGATCACTCAAAATTCGAAAATAACATAAAATAAATAAATGAGAAAATACAAAATTAAATTAAAATAAAACTAAAAAAATGTAAAGTTATTAGCCTTGCACTTAATTTTTACCATAATTAAGTTGTCTTTTAGAAAAATCAAAGGCCACGTAGTTCTCTTACCTTTTATTCTAGGTTTGTTGATGACGTGATCCAGATCTTCTATTCTGGCCCCGTTGCACTTGTTGCTCCACTTTCATGTTCGTCGTCTTGGAAGAAATCATATGTTACATGTTGTTCGATTTCTTGTTGTCTATATTGCACCTTCGTCCAGTCATCTACACACACCTGTATGTGGAGTGTTTTCAGAGTCAAGCACGAACGCCTTTCATCTAGGATATTCCCCCCGACACTGAACTCTTGTTCCACTGCCACCGTAGAAACTAGTGTTGAAAATAATTTTTTGGCTATCATAGCCATGATTAGATAGTACTTTTCGTACTCTTTCCAATATTGTAATATATCAAATTTTTTCTCTGGCGTATCTTCTATAAACCCATAAGAAGCATTTAGATAAGATTCAAGCTCGGAATACTTATCGGTGCTTGATAAAGAAGAAGATTTAGGTTTTTTGGTTTTTTTTTGATAATAGACTATACCCTAAATTCAAGAATTCGGAGGATGATGATGAAGGCTGTGCAGTTTGTGTTTATGTAACATCTAAGTTCAGTGAGGATCCATAAACTGTAAGATATTGATCATATAAAATATACAATAATTTCTTAATTCTATCATAACATGCATCAACATTATATACCATATTTAAACCTTGGATACCATAATAACCATTGAGATAATAACAAAAATGTTCTAATTTATAACGTGGATCAAAAATCATGGCAATCAAATAAATATCTGGCAACTCACGATAATAATATAACTATTTTTCCTTCATAGCATTAACGGCTTCCGCTATTGTTATGTCGGAATCACAACAAGCAAATGCACTAACAATATTTAGACTCTCAATAATAAATAAATGAGTTGTAGGATAATAAACACCAGATAAATTTGTTGTAGCAGTATAAAAGACTTTTAACAAATTGAAAACGTTGTAACAAGCATCCCAATGAGTTTGATAAAGTTCAATGTGGGTAACATGAAATTGAATAAAAGAAACTAATAAATCATTATACTCATAACTTTGAGCAAGCAAATTATAAGTAGAATTCCAACATGGTGGAACATCATGAGGAAATCTAACGGGATGTCTACCATGTTGTTTACAATATTTTACCCATGCTTTCATTATAGAAGAATGTTTCCATAAAAACTGAAAGGCTTGTTTAATAGGTAAAATAAAATGTTCAAGAGTTTCTAATCCTTTTTTAACACATAAATTTAAAACATGGCATACACATCTTTGATGAAAAAAAAACACCACCAACAAATGGTTTGCATAAATCAATTAAAGATGGAATAGCAGCAGTATTGCTAGAAGTATTATCAAAACCAATTGTAAAAATCTTGGTTTCAATTCTATACTATAATAAAATAATTCTAAGCATTCTAAAAATATTCTGAGCAGTGCGTGAATCATCAAAAACTTTAAATGCAAGAATTCTTTTTTGGATATTCCATGCATTATCCATAAAATGACAAGTAACACCCAAGTATGAATGTGTTCGCCAATGGTCACTCCATATGTCGGCACATACAGAAACATGACCATTATATTTTTCAAAAAAAAAATTCTAACTTTTTCTTTTCTTTTACATAAATCTTTTCAAGTGTACATGTAAGCGTGGATCTAGGAACACGACATGCAGCAGGGTTTAATGCTCGTCGACAATAATTAATAAAACCAATCTTTTCACCAAAACTGAATGACAAGTGTTCTACTGCTATCATTCTAGCTAATTCTTCCCTATTTTGTTCATTAGTATAACGAAATAATTATTGGTTAGAAGTAGCGTACCTGAGAATTTGTGTTTGTGACCTCGATCTCATCATTGCTTCTGGATGTTTACTTAGAATATGCTTCCGATAAGTGTCATATCCTCCGGATTTGGACCACTTATATACTTTTTTGCAATAATTGCAAGTCGCAACATAGCTTCCATCTTCTTGCATAACTTTCTTCATATGTTTGACGAAGAGATCAGATTTGCTCTGCTTCTGTATCAGATCGTCCTCCTCTGGTTCCGGTGGATCAAAATCGAAATCTGGAGGTGTATCAATGCCAGACATATTTTCTGACTGGCTTGTCAAATTGGGGTCGGGGGGTGGCATTGGGATCGGGTTCTGAAATTGTTAGATGGGGGGTAGGATAGTTTAGACCTAGATCTTCAGCATAAGCTTGACGTTGTAGATAATCGTGATAGGTGGTGTTGTTATGATCAAGATTATCGACCATTTGACCCTTACCTTTCAACGAAATCGAACGCCTAGGACCGTTACGACCGTGACCCCTTCCATTTCCACCACTTGCCATTTAAAAATAAATTTGGGAGAAAAAAAAAAAGAATTGGAAACTTAGAAGAATAATACTATAATAATAGCCTAGTAAGACGTAAGTACTAAGTAGTAAAGTAGTAAACTAGTTTTTTTGCAAATAAAATAAATTGGAAACTTAGTAATTGGTTAATTGGAAATGAAATAAATTAGAAATAAAATTAATTGGAAATAAAATAAATTTCAAGTTTTTAATTTTAAAGTTAAGAAAATAAGCACTAAATATAAAATAAGAAAGATTATTAAGTATCGTTTCGTCTCAGGTATATGGAAGCCTTGTAAAAATAAGAGATGAGGATGACTTGATCTATTTGAGACGAAGGATGAAATCAAATGAAAATGAAGAATAATATTTGCAGAAGAGAGAAGAGGATAGAGATGAAAGGTTAGAGACGGTGAAGTAGAAGAGAGCTTAATTGATAAAGAGGAGAGATAACTTTGGGCAGTGTGTTGATATATATGTGCAGTAATTTTTTATTTATTTTTTTAAAATTTAAATTACATGGTCTTTTTTGTTGGAGCATCTTCCATTCCCATGAATACACTAAAATTGTAGGATACCTTATCCAAAAAAAAAAAAAAAACTTAGATTTATGTGGATATGTATAAAAAATAATAATAATAATAAATTAGATATAGGTTCCCTTATCAGAAAAAAAAAACTTAGATTTATGTGGATATGTATAAAAATAATAATAATAATAAATTAGATATAGGTTCCTTATCAGAAAAAACTTAGATTTATGTGGATATGTATAAAAATAATAATAATAATAATAAAATTAGATATAGGTTCTTCAAAAGGTTAAAAAAAAAAAAATAATACGTTTCTTACACTCTTAGATTATGTATTTGAAATGAAAGTAAAGATTTGATAAATTTAATCGTAAATGATTTTTGACATACAAAAAAGGTACACATCAAATTTGTCTTACGTAACCAACTTGAATATTAGTTTTGTATTGGTCCCTCCCAAAATTAAAATTCTAGCTTCACCCCTGCTTATGTACTGACCAGACAGTACATAAGCATTGTCCTACAAAGTATCAATGTTTAAACCTAAGTGATCGATAGGGATCGTAAAATTTCCAGCTGCCAAGGCAAAGGGCTTTGACTATCTTGATCTTTCATTCTTTTGTTATAGCCGGAAAAAAAAAATAGCTATTGGAATAATATAATCTAAAACATCGTCAAATTATTATTTTATTTATTTATTTTTAGTTGAGATAGAGCTTTCAGAGATTTTGATAGAATAGAAGATTAGAAGATATAAAATTATTAAGTTTTAATATAATATATATAGTAAATAGCTTTATTTTACCGTTATAAAGAAAGAACATTGCTTGTCAGTACCCAAGGTGCTGACCACACCACTCAGGTGTTACCATATGGCTTTTTTTCTTTTTACTTTTTACATTTATCTTCTTATATTTTAAGAAAAAAGTCACGTTGCAACACCTGAATGGTGTGGTCAGCATCTTGAGTACTGACCAATCAGTAACCAAACAATTTCAATAAAGAAATTCAAAAGTTATTTATTTGAGAAATGAATGAAGATTGAGATTTTTTATTTTTAGAATTATTGTCGAGAGTCATAGGAACTTTTTTAACATTTTTTTTTCGAAATAAATTTTTTAAACATAAAATATATTATTTAAAAAAAAATTATATAGAATAAATTACTGGGGGACTTAATTTTTGGTGGGGACTTTGGTCAACCGTTTCAATTGCCTAAGGCAGTAAGGCACCGGCCGCCCTAGGTTTGGTTAATCACAATTTTTATTTTATTTTTTAATTTTTTTATAAAATGGTTAATCACAAAATTAACATAATGCGAACCAAACAAACAAATATTTTATACATCCATTTTCGATCAATATTTTATTAGTAAAATACCTTCTGTAAAATTATTTATAAAGATAAACAAAACATCTAATTTTTAGACTATGTACTCTAATTTCTCAATTATTAAAAAGAAAAAAAAAAAAAAAAAAGAAGAGATAGATCAATATAGAGTATTACTTATATAATTCACAACTACTAATCACGAATTAAATAAAATACAATCATGAGAAGAAATTTGGGAAATTAAACTTGATTCCTCGTAGTGGGAAATCAAGTTTCCTTTCCAGCATAACATAATTTTGATTTGTGTACGAAAATTGATTCCCAACTGATTTTAATAAATACAGTAATCACAGTTAGTAATTAAGTTGCCTTATATGGCTAAAGATATTGATTTCTTAAAGCCATAAAACCCAAAAAATCATAGCTTATTGTTATTTGTTTTCTTATTTCAATTTGATAAAAATAAATAAATAAACCAGAAAATCAAAGCTCATAAATTGAAAAGGGAAAAAATTCAAAAAAGAAAAAGAAAGAAAGAAAAAAAAAAATCCTTTTGTTTTCTTTTTTTCTTTTTCTTTTTCATAAATCTGTTTTGATATATAATTATTAAATATGAGTTTATTTCAAATTATGTATGAGTTTATTTTAAATTATATAAACATATTTAAATTATTTTAAATAAATTATATAATTATATATAAATTTAAATCAACAAACCTCTAACAATGAGTTGTAGTAGCTCAATTGGTTAGAGTTTGTTACTTTTAACCATAAAGTCGAAGGTTCATTATCTGATGGAGATGTTCATTATCTGCGTGTAAAAAGATGAGGACTAAAGACTCCAATACATGTAAGTCGGGTAAAAAAATGATATTTCCTTAAAAGATGAGAACTAAACTGCAATTCCTCCTATTATATTTACAGTGTCTTCACATCATGATATGGGTGCTCGCTGCTCCTGCTAGTGCTAGGCCATTTACTTATCACCTCACTTAGTTTACAAGCTATATTAATAAAGTGACATGATTAATTTTCTTATTTAATTAAGGGATAAGAGAATTCTCATCTTTAAAAGGGTCTGACACGGTCAACAGTTACTTTAAATGGCTGTTTATTAACGGCAGAAGAGGTGAGTGTCAATTTCCGATAGAATTATTTTTGCGTGTAAAAGGACAAACCTCAAAAGGGTATAATGTAATTTGCTCTTATATATACAAATTATAACAAATTTTAGACAAGACATTTTCAACTCCTTAATTACATATCACTTGCATACTTACACTAACACATTTAAAATTTTAATGCAACCCCCCCGCCATTCAAACTACACCAATCCTTCTTCCCGATCTTAACTCAGAATTTGAATAATTTAATCAATTAACTAATAGTAAATTCGGCATATAATACAGTATACCTTCAAAACACTTACTAAAGCTTTGCAGGAAACGGGTTCCAGATCCGAAAACAATACCTCATGCAAGCCCTATTTGGATAAACCAAGGCTTAACAATTAACATGCACCTCAAAAAACTCAGCAAAAGACATGATAGAGCAAAATTATAGTATGAGATGAGAATCAAAAATATTTCAACTCTTAGGGGTTGTTTGTTTTTTCCACTTAAAACTTAATGGGTCTGAATCATAATTATTAAGTTGTTTTATTTGTTTTTATAAGTAGTCAAACAACTTAAAAATACCAAAAAACAACTTAAAATAAAAAGTAAAAAATCATGACTTTTCACTTAATTATAAATTACTGAATTACATTAAATGCAATCCAAAATCTTTTCTTCCGATACTATCCTCCATATTACCATATATAACATATCTCTAATTTCATCATAATTATATATTGTATAAAAATCTTTATTTTAATATATTTATTATTTTTAAATAGCTTTAAAAATAAAAAAGAACCTTAATCACTTCTCATACTGGTATTTAATATAAATACTTTATTATGATATTAGGGTGATGTATTTATATATTATTATTTTTATAGTGTTTTGTGTGAATTTTCATGCTGCCCCTTTTATTTTAAAAAAAAAAAACATTTTTTTTTCTTAGTAAAAATAAAGTTTGTTTGTAATCAAAGAAGAAGATCATGATTATATATGCTCATATAATAATAATTATTTTTTGATTGTTTTTATTCTATATTATATGTATAATTGTTTAACATGAGTATAAGTGTAAAATTACTTCTTTTCATATAATTTTTTTTTTTAAAAAAAAAACAAACATGTTGACAATATATTCAGATGTGAGGAAAAAAAAAAAAACAAACATGTCATTCAGATTCAGGTTTCAGTCACTATTCAGTCTTCAGTAAAATTCAAGACTATTCAGTCTACAGATAAAAAAACAAACGACCCCTTATTCTTTCTCTTTACTATCAATTAGAAATTGCCTATAACAAAATTGTATACATGATACAAAAAAAAAAAAAAAATGGTACAAGGGTGGCAAAATAAACCACAGAGAATAAGCTTAGCTACTACTGCTGGGACCGAATAAACCATTGAGAAACCCGCTGAAACATGATCACCAATTATATTAAATGTACAAAACTACTATTGATCACCAATTATATTTCTGAGTTCAAAATTTTTTTGTCACTATTTGGGACGTTTTTTGTAAGATAGACACCACATTACTAACTTAAGTTTAAAATGCACATATTTAGGTGATCGGACAAAAATACCATTTTTTTTCAGTTTGTGTCTTTTTCAAACGTAGAGAGAAAACCTTTGAGAGAGAACATCTGAGCCTCTTTATGCCTTTTCAAGCATTTTTACACTAGGTTCGAGCCTTTTTACACTAGATCCGTGCCTTTTCGTGCCTTTTTACACTAGGTTCAAGTCTTTTCGAGCCTTTTTACAATAGGTTCGAGCCTTTTTACATTAGGTTCGAGCCTTTTTACACTAGGTTCGAGCCTTTTTACACTAGATCATCCGAGCCTTTTCGTGCCTTTTCGTGCCTTTTCACACTAGATTCGAGCCTTTTTACACTAGGTTTGAGACTTTTTACACTAGATCCGAGTCTTTTCGTGCCTTTTTAAATTAGGTTCAAGCCTTTTCGTGCCTTTTAACATTAGGTTCGAGCCTTTTTACACTAGATAATCCAAGCCTTTTCGTGCCTTTTCACACTAAGTTTGAGCCTTTTTACACTAGATCCGAGCCTTTCCATGCCTTTTTACACCAGATTCGAGCCTTTTTACACTACTCGAGCCTTTTCATACACTACCCGAGCCTTTTCATACACTACTCGAACCTTTTCAATTGTAGGAAGCGAGGTGATGTGATTTATCATTACTATCGTGCTGCATATGAGTACTGTGTTGAGGAATTCGACCGTTTAATGGCTGAGCTCAAATCCATTCATCCTAAGGTTTATGATGAGCTGATAGAGGTTGGGATACAGAAGTTTTCACGTGTCCATAACCCTAGGAAGAGGTACCATATAATGACCACCAACATTGCAAAGTCAATGAATTCTTATCTACTTGCAATACCAAAGTTGCCTATCACATCTATTGCCGAATTTATCAGAGATTTGTTGCAATATTGGTTCCACGACCGTCGAAGTAATGCAAGAGAAATACCCACATTCTTAACTAAGGATGCAGACCAACACATCAAAAACAGGGTATTAGCATCACAATGGTGTGTGATTTTCCAAATTGACTTCAATAGATTCAAGGTAGAAGACCAATGGAAGGAAGCAATTGTCAACTTGGAACAGCGTTCATGCTCACCTAGATGAGCTACCATGTATTCATGTCATGGCTGTTCAAACGTATGCTTACATAATGTTTATTTACTTTTTGAATAACAACCATAATCTTCAATTTCTAATTTTTATTCATTTATTTGTGTCTTTTATATCAGGTTTAAAGGTATGTCCATCAACGCATTATATTCTGACTTTTTCACAATCGGATGGCTGAAATAGGCATACGCCATGGCTGTGAACCCTGTTCAAAAGCCTGAAGCGTGGGACATTGCCGATGATGTTTGTAATCGCATTGTATTGGCATGGAAAAAAATTGATTAATAGGAAGACCAAAGAAAAATCGAATGCCTTCTGTTGGGGAAAAACGAAAGCAACAACCATGTGAGAATTGTGGGCAAAAGGGACAAAATAAAAATAAGTTGCACGAACGGATCATGTAGCATAGGGAAACCAACAAAAAAACCACGTGCTTGTAGTGTGTGCAAGAAAGAAGGACATAACAAACTTATGTGCCCGGATAGGAATAAGGCACCCGACCCCAGTTTGGCATCTCACATCAGCTTGGATGACACTGACACAAATAATGAAGAAGTTGATTGTTAGGTATGGGTGAGACTCATCTTCTTCTTTTTTTAAAAATAAAACAAATTGAGAGCCAACAGTTGCTTATGCTTTTGTTATTGCATGCACATACACCTTCACTATAGGTTGAGATGCAGGAGTGCAAGAAAGTTGTTGTTGTGATGATGGTGTAGTATGTGTTGTAAGTTGCAGGTGATGTTGTTTCAGTGGTGGTGCAGTCGTACAATATTTACAACTTTTAGGTGGTGTGGTGTAGTCGTTATAAGTTGCAAGGTACCTTGTTTATGGTTTTTAAGTTATTACAATTTCATTTAAGTTTAAAAGCAGAAGCAGCCCAACATGTGTTGTAAACAATATTTTCAACTGTTTTTAAGTTGTTGTGGTGATGATCTTGTATGGAATAATTGTGTATTATGGAATATTTGTTGTGGCCTTGTTGATGCTGGTATTTACGTTTCTGTTTAAGTATATATTCGTGTGTGCCCAGCATACACATATACTATTCTTTGTAGTATATACTGGCCTTGATATTATTAAACCCAGGAATAGGAACCATGCAAGACAATGCTTGAATTTATTTATTATTATTTTCATAAGCCCTGAACTAACAGTGTGAAGCCCAGGATATTCGTTGCCTGTTTCATGCAAGACAGGGCTTGAATTTATTTATATTTCCATAAGCCCTAACCTATGTATGTCAAGCCTTGGAAGAACATTGATTTGTTAAGGCTGGGATATTATTGAGCCCAAGAGTCATGCAAAACAGGGCTTGAGTTTATTTAATATTTCCATGTTACACACTTGGGGTCTTACGGGGCATGGTATTTTATAATTTAAATATTTATTTATTTGTTAAATGAAATAAATATTAAGAGGGGGGTGGCATTTTCATTAATGGTTTCTTTCCAATTTGAAAAATGCATACATTGGGTCGTGAAAAGGCATCTAGATGACCTTTCAATGGAAAAAAGATTTTTACAATTACCAAAGACATCAAGATAAGATAACCTTTCAATGAAAAAGACATTTATAATAACTATTGTGACGTTTCATTTATAGGGAAAAGAACAACAACAAAAGGAATCATGTTGGCAGACAAATGCATGAAATAGACAAGCAGGAATCCATCTTCTAATGTCTAAGACAACAGATTACAAATGCAGAGAATACCATCCTTGAAGAGCGAGCAAAGGCTGGACACCATCCATTAATTATCTGTTATGAATTTTCTGTTATTTATCCGTGTTTGTGTTAATTTTCTATTTGTAAGAATTATCATTTATTGATTGGCTTATTTCGTAGAAAACCCACATATTGGGGCTTGATGTAAGGGCAACTTAGGTATTTGATGGTTGGTGTTTTGCATAACCAAGGCCCACTCAAGACCTCAGGAGAAAAAGCACCAAAAGTATATTCTAGTGTTTTCTTGCTTTAAAGAGATCTAGTTGCACACACTCACAACTCATGCATATTTATTATGCTTATATGTTGTGTGTTTTTATATGTGTGCATTCATGTTGTTGAATATCTCTTCATGCATGTTTATTTGATTGCATCTAGTTTATTGAAATGCCATGACATGTTTATGCATCAGGATGCAAAGCCATGAAGTCTCTTCATGTATATTTAATTGATTGCATCTTGTTCATTGAAATGTCATAACATGTTTAGGCATTAGGATGCAAAGCCATGAAGTCTCTTCATGCATGTTTAATTGATTGCATCTTGTTCATTGAAATGTCATAACATGTTTAGGCATTAGGATGCAAAGCCATGAAGTCTCTTCATGCATGTTTAAATGATTGCATCTTGTTCATTGAAATGTCATAACATGTTTAGGCATTAGGATGCAAAGCCAAGGATTCTATTCATGCATGTTTTAATTGAGTGCATATCGTTCAATGACAATGCCATGACATGTTAGGCATTAGGATGCATTCACTTCCCACACATGCATTTCATGTTAGTTTTAAGTGTGGTGTAATTCTTTTCCGTTTGTGTAATCGGAAACGTCCGCGCTTGCATGATGGTGTGCATGTCTTAGCACGATGGTTGACCACTTGAGAATGTCTCATTCTTCTCTTGGATAAGTGTTAGTTTTAGTTTGGTTGTTTGGAGTAAAATGTCTAGTTTCAAAAGATTGGATTTCAATGTTTTAAATATTTTTCAAAACTGACATTTTTATAAGAAGATTTAAATTGAGTTATGTAAAATTTTGGACAAACGAGACACCCATACCTTTCCAACAGTATATTATTCGTAATATTTCATGACCGTTTGGATTGGTTTTGAAATCTCCAAAGTGACCACTAAAACAGGGCATCACAGCTGTTATTTTAATCTAACCATTGGTCACTCAATTGACCATAACTTTTTCAATAGATATCGAAATGTCATTTCATAATTGGAGTAGAAAGTAGACTTTCATACCTTTCTAACAATATATCATATGAAAGGTTTCGATATCGTTTGATCATGTTTCGGTGTGCTCAAATATTGAACCGTGCGCTGTGGCGGATTTCTACGGCCAGTAGCCGCAAAATCAGGGTGCCGAATTGCAACCAGTATGTCAGGTGCATTTCTGTGCCTTTGATTCTACTGGCATGGTCAGCAGAATAGGGCGCCGATTTGGCCCATAAAGTTGGGACAATTTTGTCTTATCACCCAACCTTTTTTTACTCTCTATAAATATACAACTTTCTCTATTTCTTTAAACAAGTCTTGCATTCTAAGAACCCTATAGAGATATTAAGAGAGACTTGAGAGAAAAAGCTTAAAGATTACATCTTTATTTCTCTAAATCCATTTCCACATGCATAAATCATCATCTAAGCATCATCTATGATCATATAGCATGTGCTAATACATGGGCCTTCTTCAACACACATGGTATGATATGTTGAACACTATTATCTTACATAATTAGTGCTTTTACTTATCAGCTTATCTCATTTATTATTTGTATGTTCTTAAAGTAATTTCTACATACAATATTGAGATTATGTGTTGATTGGGTTATTTTGTGATAGCTAGGTTTTATTGTTTATATGTCATCTAGCTAATTAATCTCATTGCATGATTGAGATTTTTTTTTATAGCTAGGATTTCATGATTGATATATACATCTAGCTAATTAATCTCATTAAAATGTTTGAGATTGTTTTTGTTGTATCTAGGATTGGTTATCCTCTACATAGCTAAGCTTTATGACATGTCATTTAGCTTTTGATATCTAAGATTGTGTTAATTACCATATTATCATCCTAGATAAGCATATAGTGTACCCTAGCTCTATTTGCATATTTGGATATCTTTGTATATTCACTTAGGGTGTATGATCTCTTCGGAGAATTAAGTCTTGATCTAGAATTGTTATTACAGGCCTACGGGTAGTAGTGGTGGGTTACAGTCCGAGCATGGTTGAGGTCAACCTAGGATCTGAACATCATTACAAGTAGTGATTGCGAGGATTGAGCAATTGGACTAGGTCTACTTTCATAGGCCTACAAGTAGTGGTAGAGGGTTACATACTAGGATTAGGTTGTAAACGTTATCACAATTAGTGGATTTGAGGTTCGAGTATGACACACTTACCAGCCCGTGGTTTTTCCCTGTTGAGGGTTTCCACGTAAATATCAAGTATTATTTAAATTCTACACATATTACATTTGTTGTATTGTATTGACTAGTTAGGGTATTTTCGTAAATTGACTAAACGCGAAAATTTGGTAATAAGGGTTAAAATCTATTTACCCCCTATAGATAGTTTTATACACACCGTGATTATTAGTTTCACTGTTCTTATGGTGTACCTTTCAACATTCTGTCTTTTCAAATGCAGAATAATTTTCTATTATGAATGAAGATATATTTCCACAATATTTCTCTGACACGATATCTCTAATATCTCTCCATAGGTTATGAATTGAATATAATAATAACACAATGAAAGTTATCTTTGATTCTTCTTCATAAAAAGGCAATATACATAATGTTACTTTGAAGGGCCTGGGGATGCCTTGAACAAACATATACATAAACATAAACAAACAATCAAACACAAACACCTTTTCAAAGAAATTTGTCCACTGTTACTTCGATAACAAAAACAACAACAAGGTATACTGGAAATGGAAGGAAATGTCTTTTGGTTTCAGTGTAAAAAAACATTATCTTCTATGGTACCAGAAGTATCAATTGAAAGTTCACAGCTTCAGAGAGCTTGATATGCTTCATCCACCGTATTAAATTTCGGGTAAGAAGCACCCGTAAATCCATCAACTTGATCATGACATTCAGGTCATGAGTTGAACACACTATTTTTCCTTCTTTGAAAATGGCATACACCGATTTCTTCGTCATTTCATACAACACACACTGAATAACACTTCAACAAACAAGCAACCTACAAACCAAATATCAGATTTTTAATAATGACAAAACAACAAACTAAATCTTTCAAACAGAAAACATTTAAACTTTCCTATTTTGCTGATAACCAAACAAAATGACAGCGTACGCCCTTTTTTTCAATGGGTATATAAGTCTTTCGAAATAAATCGGAGGTAGAAGCTATACTTGCTTGTAACTTTGATTTCTTTCAAAAACATCCATGTCCATTGAAAAAAAGAAGATATCATGCAAAATAACATGTGGCCATGTGTGCTGGTCGTCAGATGTGGTGTACAAGATGAAGAAGTAGATCTGTAGATGTGAAGAAATAAGGAAGAGGAAAGGGGAATGAGGAAATGATGAAGAATAATTGAAACAGAAGGGGCCGGCTGGATCCATAAATACCTAATAACCCCATGGAGTTGTGGGATCCAGCTGTGGTCCACTTTCATTCCTTAGTGGGATCCAGCTGTGTTCCACAAACTTCCAAAAACTGAAAAGAATTTGAAGCCCATGATCAATATAAGTGAAGCCCTGGAATAATAATTGAAGCCCTGACTAAAACGGACTAGTGGGATCCAGCTTTGGTCCACAAACATCGTTTCAATACATTGTTTTTGAAGCCCATAAACAATACAGTTAAAGCCCTAGAATTGGAATTGAAGCTCATAATCAATGTACATGGCTTAGATGGTATTCTTTTGCATTTAAAATTTTTTGACAATGTTAAATTGTTTTCCCATTGTACGACATTTGTTACACAACATGTGGATGTGACCCACATCATCATATGCATAAACAAGACATTCAAGCCATGGAATAACTAGGATCAAGCCTAGATGAAAGCCGGATAACTTGAAGGCTAAAAGCCCATCCCACCCCGTTGAATCACCTGATAAACCCATGGAGTTCTGGGATCCAACTATGGTCCACCGTCCACTTTAATTAACAATGTTAATTTAAAAATAATATTTAGGTAAATGAAGTAGAGGTAATGGTAAAAGTAAATTTAGGGAGTCTTTACATTAACTTACATTAATGGTGTCTTTTCAGTTTGAAAAGTGCATGCATTGCAATGGATGGTGAAAAGGCATCCAGATGACCTTTGAATGGAAGAAGACGTTTACAATGACCAAGGTGGCTTTACAATAACCAAGGTGACTTTCATTTATTGGATGTTCGTGTTCATACCATTATAAATACCTTGTCCTTTGTTACATTTTTTGTCACTTCACTTTTATTTGTTTAGCATTTTTTTTCATACAATGGCAGAAAACAACAGAAGGAATAATGTTGGAAGGAATTTTGATGAAACAGACAGGCTGAAATCCATCTTCGAATGTCTGAGGCAACAAATTACAAATGCAGAGAACACCATCCATGAAGAACATGCAAATGCTGAACGCCTGGCTGTGGACAATGCAGTGTTGATAGGAAAAGTCGAAAACTTGGAAGTAGAAATTATCAATTTACATGTGCAGATGGAGGCAAGAGACAATGAATTGAATGGGATGTACAGTCTTGTCAAAAAATTGCAGAAGAAAATGTTGGACTTCAATATTCCACCATCTCCCTAGATAAATGATTTATGATTATGTTCACAGTTTGATGTCTTTGCTAGAAATTTTCTGTTTTTATTAAGTATTTTTATGAAATGAATATCATATTTCCTTTCCTTAATCCATGACACAATATCTCAATCATCATAAAAAGCTATCTTTGATTCATAGAAATATACCAAAAAGTTATCTTTAATTAATAAAAAGGCAAAGCAAATGCCTTGAACAAACATAAAATATACACAAAGGTTGTCACAGACATTTGCCTACTGTTACCCTGATTACAAATACAACAATATTGTATATAACCAGCATTACTGTTTTGGTTTGTACGGGTTCAGTGCAAAGAACCTTATCTTCTGTGGTACTAGAAGTGTGATCTGAAAGTTTTTCACACTGAACTGCATGGATAGCTTTATATGCTTCATCAACCATATTAAATTTCTAGTAAGAAGCACCCTTAAATCCATCAACTTGTTCGTGACAATCGGGCCAAGAATTGAACACACTAGTTTTCCTGCCTTTGAAAATAGCATACACCAATTTCTTTGCCATATACGCAACAAAACTGAATATATGTACAAAAAGCAAGCAACAAACAAACTAAATCCAAATTATTTTATAATGACAAAACAACAAACAAAATGAAGACATTAAATCCTACAAACACAAGACATCAAACAAAATGAAATAACAAAAACCAATTCTTGATTAATGGGGCATAGAAGTCTTTTAGAAGAAATCAAAGGTAGAAGTTGTACTTGCTTATAACTGTGATTTCTTTTGAAAACATCCTTACCCAGTGAACTCATTTTCAAACTAAGATCAGAAATTAACAAAACAAAATGAAGATGAAGATGAAGATGTGTAGAAGAAAACCTCTAGGCGTGGGCGCTGGTCGAAAGAAATAAATCAGATATGTAGAAGATCAAGATGTGTAGACGATGAAGATGAAAATAAGAAGATGATGAAGAAAAAGAGGAAGAGGAAGAGGAAGAGGAAGAGGAACCGACCATCGATATAAGTGAAAGACAGAAATGGGGACCAGCTATGGACCACTTGCATTCGTTAGTGGGATCCAGTTGTGGTCCACAAACTTCCTTTCAATGCATTGTTTTTTAAGCCCAAAAACAATACAGGTTAAGCCCTGGAATTGGAATTGAAGCCCATAACCACTGTACTGGGCTTAGATGGTTTTATTTTGCATTTAATTTAAATTTTTCGACAATTTTTTAAAAACAATTCCGATTGTACAGCATTTGTTACACAACATGTGGCAACACCCTAGAACTTCGACACCACCAAAAACGCAATCTAGATTGGGAACCCTTAGTAATACACTATAATAATATAATGTAATAGTTCAAATGTCACACATTACCTCACTAGGGTTAAAGGTGTTACTAAGCAATTGTAATGGACTTGGTTACGGGGTATTTTTGTGATCGTCCAATGCTCTCGAAAAAAATCTATAAAATTGCCTACTACGTTCCATCCACTTTGGTCTGTCTCGATCGAGAAGAAAAAGACGGAACTCACATCATCGGATGCATAAACAAAAGACATTCAAGCCCTGAAATAATTTGTAAAGCCCAGAAATTAAAAAAAAAAAAAAATTTTAAAAAAAACTAGTGGGATCCAGCTGGATTCAATTGCTGGGCTGAAGGTGGAATAGCCTAAAAGCCCAGATGAAGCCCGTTTTAAGCCTAAAAGCCCATAATAACTGGATACCTAAAAACCCACCCGTTTAATTACCTAATAACCCAATGGAGTTATGGGCTAAATTTCTGGTCCACAAACTTCCTTTCAATGCATTGTTTTGTAAGCCTATATATAATACATTTAAAGCCCTGGAATCGGAATTGAAGCCCAGAATCACCATAAAGGTATATTTTTTCATTTAATTTAAAATCTTTGACAATTTTTAAAAAAATTACCAATTATACAGCATTTGTTACACAACATGTGGCAACACCTTGGAACTTCGACATCACAAAAAACGCAATCTAGATTGGGAACCCTTAATAATACACTATGTAGTAATCTAATGTAATAGTGCAAATGTCACACATTACCTCACTAGGGTTAGAGGTGTTACTAAGCAATTGTAACGGACTTGGTCACGGGGTATTTTTGTGACCGTCCGATGCTCCCAAAAAAACTCTATAAAGTTGCCCACCTACATTCCATCCACTTTGGTCTGTCTCGGTCGGGAAGAAAAAGACGGGACCCACATCATCAGATGCATAAACAAAACACATTCAAACCCTGAACTAATTTGTGAAGCCCAGAAATAAAAAAGGACTAGTGGGATCCAGCTGGATTTAATTGTTAGGCTGAAGGTGGAAAAGCCTAAAAGCCCAGATGAAGCCCGTTTTAAGCCTAAAAGCCCATAATAACTGGATACCTAAAAACCCACCTTTGTAATTACCTAATAGCCCAATGGAGTTGTGGGCTAAATTTCTGGTCCACAAACTTCCTTTCAATGCATTGATTTTTAAGCTCAGATACAATACATTTGAAGCCCTGGAACCAGAATTGAAGCCCAGAATCACTATAAAGGTATACTTTTTCATTTAATTTAAATTTTTCGACAATTTTAAAAAATTTTCCAATTGTACGACACTTATTACACAACATGTGGCAACACCTTAGAACTTCGACACCACCAAAAACGCAATCTAGATTGGGAACCCATAGTAATACACAATGTATTAATCTAATGTAATAGTGCAAATGTCACACATTACCTCACTAGAGTTAGAGGTGTTACAAAACAATTGTAATGGACTTGGTCACGGGGTATTTTTGTGACCATCCGATGCTCTTGAAAAAATTCTATAAAGTTGCCCACCTACATTCCATCCACTTTAGACCGTCTCGATCGGGAAGAAAAAGACGGGACTCACATCATCGGATGCATAAACAAAAGACATTCAAGCCCTGGAATAATTTGTGAAGCCCAGAAATAAAAAAGGACTAGTGAGATCCAGCTATTTTTTATGGCATTCAAGTTTACGAACTCCCTTTCAATGCATTGTTTTTGAAGCCCAGAATCAATAGAGGTGAAGCCTTGAAATCGGAGCTGAAGCCCATAATAACTATACATGACTTAGAAGGTAAACTTTTGCATTTAATTTAACATGTGGCAACACCTAGACGTTTCCTTATTCATGCCCGAGTCAAGCACTCAAGCATTCTTGATTTTCCTTTTTTTTTTCTTTTCTTTTCTTTTCTATCTCTCTCTCTCTCTGTTCTTCTACACGACCAGATCTGCAGGTAAGCATTCTTCTTCAGTTCTTGTTGAATTTAATTTTTTTTCTTTCATTTTTTCTTTTCCTATCTCTGTACGCTCTTTTTCACCGATCTTGTTGATGTTTTGTTTTTCTTTTTCATACATACATCTCCTTGCCTTGGTTGTTCAAACACCAATTTTGCTAATATATGTACTACCATTGTTGAAAGTGTATTGTATGAAATGGGAAGACATCTGAAAAGGTTCAAGACTCTAAGACTGTTGAAGAGAAAACATCTGAGAAGGTTCAAACTATTGGATATATGTTACATTGTCGTTATTTTTATGTTTAGGTTATGTTGTTGAAAGCTTTTTTTATGGTTTATGTTTATTTTGTTATTGAAAGGAGAGTTTTCTTTGACCTGAACATCGGCGGGCATCTGGCAAGTAGACTTGTGATAGATCTTTTAGCCGACACTACCCCTATAACAGCTGAGAATTTTCTGGCTCTTAACACCGGCGAGAAGGGAATCAGCAGGAACAGGATGCCACTCCACTACAAGGGAACAATCTTCCACCGCATGATTCCCAGCTCCGTGTTCAAAGGAGGAGACTTGACCAACTTCAACGGACTCGGAGGTGAGTCCATATACGGTGACAGTTTCACCGATGAAAACTTCTTAAACAAGCACACTGGTCCCGGGATCCTCTCCATGGCTAATACAGGCCCAGACACCAACGACTCCCAATTTCTCATCTTTAACGTAAAAAACGAGTGGCTCGATGGCACCAACGTCGTCTTCGATCAAGTCGTCGAGGGATTTGATGTCATGAAAGCCATTGAGAAAGTCGGTTCCATTTCTGGTATGACATCCAAGCCCGTAATGATCGCCAATTGCGGTCAACTGTCTTGATTTATTGGCTACCATGGTTGTAGAGTTTGATTGTTTTTTTTTTTTTTCACAAGTGCTACTTATATGCTACTTCGAATGGATTATGGTACTTGTATATTGGTTAGTGGTTATACTACTTCAAATGGATTATGCTATTGTATTTGTTTCATTCGCCCCACCAAAACAAAATGAACTAGGCTCCAAAACCAAATTTCTTGGGCTTCAAAACATAATTAATTTCGTCATTTCATTTCATTCGCCGCAAACACAAAAAAACTGGGCCCCGCTCCAATAACAAATATCCTAGGCTTCAAAACAGTAGTGGAACACATATCCTAGACCCATATCATCATCGGATACATAAGCCCTGAAATAATTTGTGAAGTCTAGAACTAAAAATGACTAGTGGGATCCACATGTGGTTCATAAACTTCCAAATATTCATTTGGACTGTCTTAATATGTATTTTTTTGGATGTACAGAATGTTTTTAGTGTGTTAATGTATTTTAATTAACACTATTAATTTAAAAATATTTAACTATTAGTTAAATGAAGTAACAGTAATGGTAAAAGTAAATTTAGGTGAGGTAGGGAGTGTTTACATTACATTAATGGTGTCTTTTAAATTTTAAAAATGCACATAGGGTGGTGAAAAGGCATCCCTATGACGTTTACATAACCAATGTGACATTTCATTTATGGAACAAACCCAACATTGGTTTTCATTCATTATAAATACCATGTCCATGTTACAATCTTTTCTTACTTCACTTATATTTGTTTATCATTTTTTGTTCAAACAATGGCAAAAAATAACAACAACAATAGGAACAATGGCAGCCAAATGCATGAAACAAACAGGCTGAAATCCATCTTCGAAAATCTAAGGCAACGGGTTGCAAATGTAGAGAACACCATCCATGAAAAGTTGAACAACGGGTTGCAAGTGTTGATGGGAAAAGTTGATAACATGGAAGCAGAAATTAATTATTTGCATGTGCAGATGGAGGCAAGAGACAATGAACTGAATGGATTGTACAGTTTTGTCCAAAAATTGCAGAAGAAGTTGTTGGAATTTAATATTCCACCATCTCCCTAGACAAATGTTTTATAATTATATTCACAATTTAATGTTTTTTTTTTTCACAAATGAAATGAAATTTCTGTTTTTTATCTCTGTTTGTGTACAATACTCTAAATACTATTATGAATACATATTTCTTTGCCATTTCATACAACACAATGAATATATGTACAAAAAAAACAAGTAACTAACTCACTAAATCCAGATTTTTTTTAATGACAAAACAACAAACGGATTGGCCGACATTAAATCCTGCAGACACAAGTCATTTTTTTTCTTTCAAAAGAACTAATTCCAACGTAAAGTACGCTATTTTTTCTCACTTCTTCTGAACAAAATGAAATAACAAAAACCAGTAATGGTTAATGGGGCATAGAAGTCTTTCAACAGAAATCAGAGGCAGAAGCTATACTTGCTTGTAACTATGATTTCTGTTGAAAACCTCCATGCCCACTGAACTCATTTTCTAACTCAGATAAGAAACTAACAAATCAAAAACGAAATAAAATGAAGATGAAGATGTGTAGAATAAGACTTCTGAGCGTGGGTGCTAGTCGTGAGGATTCAAAAAAAATTAAAAAGATGATGAGAGAGAAAAACAATTAAAATAAGGAGATGAAGAAAGATGGCGTGATATCTGATAAAGAAGAAGATGAAGAGAGAGATGTGCGTTGAAATGTGTAATTAATTAATTAATTATTGATGGCAAATCTAATTATTGTTGGCGTGTTGTGTTGAAGAAAGGATGATGGTGCTTTGTATTGGTTAAGTCAAAGTCATATGGTGGGGTCAGGGGTTAGCAATGATGTTGTATCGTTAAATCAAGTTATTTTTTTTAAGGGAAAATTGCACAAACATACCCTAACTTTAACACATATAAGAGATAGAATTCAGTTTTGCCTTAAATATAAGAAGATACCATTGACCTTGGGTTTGACTGTTAGTTTTAACAGTGGTGTTAACCACTGAAGGGTAGTATTGTCATTTACCTAATAAAAAGCATATAATTCATTTTGATAAAATAAAATTTTCAAAATTTTCAAAAAAAGCTTATCCCAATTCTTTCTCCAGATCATCGATTCTTGCTTGTTGTCTCTCGCCTCCCGTGTCCGGTCGCTACACAAGCTCGATCGTTGTCGATTTTTCGAAATCGACTAGAGTGGTTGCTTTCTTGTCGTCGACGAGCTCGACGGCAGCAAACTTTTGGTCGGTGATGAAGTTCTCGCGGAAGGTGAGCGATTGGAGATGTATGGGCGATGCTGTTGTTGTTGGCGGTGATGCGTTTGGTGGTGATTCGCATGCCTCCATTGAATGTAAAACCCAACAAATAAAACTTCTCCACCAAAACCCCTCTTGATTATCTCATAGATCTACCTTTTTGTCACATCTCCAGATCTTCAGATTCATCCCTAAAAACACCCACTTGGGTTTTTGGGTTTAATTGATTGGAAAGTTTTTTTCCTAAGAAAATGAAACTCTCTTGTTGCGCCATCTGCAAGACACGAGATCTAGTTTGCCAAAACCAGATATTCGAAAACAAAAGCATTTATATATATATATATATATATATAAAATTTTAAAACAATATTGTGTCATTTGTTTTGGTTTTTGGTTTTGGTTATTGAGCTCATCGGAACCCATCTTTTGTTTTTTGAAAAAGAAATGGTGTGATCACTTTAAAATGGGGTGTGTGATGACTGATGTGCACTGTTAAGGATGAAGCAAATATATGGTAAAATTGAGCAATTCTTTTAATATCCAAGCTTATTGTTTTTGGTGAATTTAATATATTTTTTTGGTTCTCCTCTCAAGATCTCCAATACTTTTTTTCTTTGATTTTTTTTAACTGATTCAACTGATAAGCAAATGGAATTTTAGGTTTCCAATAATTTTTATTATTATTATTGTTTTTCTTTTATTGATGTTGTTAATGATTATTGAAGAAGACCTTGTATTTCAATTTTTTGTTTTAATTTTTTCTCTTGAAAAGAAGAATCGAGAGATTCTCCAAACTCCCAAAAAAAAAATTTCTTTTTTTATTATTCCGATCAACTTCCTCAATAATCAAAATAAATAAATAAAGAACTTTTTTTCAAAAGAAAAAATTGATGATCTGGAGAAAGAATTGGGATAAGCATTTTTTGAAATTTTTGAAAATTTTATTTTATCAAAAAGAATTATATGATTTTTATTAGATAAATGGCAATACTACCCTTCAGTGGTTAACACCACTATTAAAACTAACAGTCAAATCCAAGGTCAAGGGTATCTTCTAGTACTTAAGGCAAAACTGAATTCTACCTCTTATATGTGTTAAAGTCAGGGTATGTTTGTGCAATTTTTCCTTTTTTAAAACTAGATGTGTCTTGTACTCTTGCCACACTCCCACCAACCAGATGAAAATAAGAAGATAATGAAGAAAAAGTGGAACCAAGTCAACCAACCATCAATATAAGTGAAGGTGAAGCCGTGTATCAGAATTGAAGCTTTGTACTTGGAATGGAATGGATTATGCTATTTCCTAGGCTTCAGAACAGAACAATTCATTTCATTCGCCCCACCAAAACAAAACAACCAAAACAAAGCCCAAAATCTATTCATTCCATTCAGAAAACCCAAAATAAAACACAACCAACCCCCAATATGGATTACATTACAAGGCTTCAACTGGAAATAAAACAAAATAAAACAAACCAACACAACCAAAGCACAACACTACTACTATTAACCTACTGTCTATTATAACCCACTATGAAAATGTCCCAATTTCTGCAGAATTGACCGCATTCAATGACCATTACGGGTTTGGATGTCAAGCCGGAGCTGGAACCGATCTTGTCAATGGCCTTCAAGACGTCAAATCCTTTGACCACCTCACCGATGATGACTTGTTTACGATCGAGCCACTCAGTCTTAGTGGTACAGATGAAGAACTGGGAGTTGCCTCTTGTGTCGGTTTTGGCCATTGACAGGATACTGGGTCCGATGTGCTTCTTCACGAAGTTCTCGTCGGTAAAACTAGGGCCGTATATCGATTCACCTCCGGTTCCATTTCTGTGAGTGATGTCTCTTCCATGGACCATGTACCCAGGTATTATGTGGTAAAAGGTTGAACCCTTGTAGTGGAGTGGCTTCCCAACCTTGTCGATCCCCTTCTCTCCGATACAAAGAGCCCAAAAGTTCTCCACTATTATCGGGGTACTATCTGTGAAGAGCTTCATCACAATTATACCCGCAAGGTGGCTGTCAATGCTTAGGTCAAAGAACACTCTAGGGTTCTCCACAAAAGTATCTAGGATAAATAGAGAGAAATAGATGATGAAGGAGAAAAGAGAGTAGCCCGAAAAAGAGTAAGCAGAGAATGGGGACTTATGTCCTTTTCTTTACTTAGTATTGGGTTGGGGTTCATCATTCATGTCATGTTTTGGATTTGTTATTCTTATTGTTTTTGGGCTTCTAATGCAAAGGGCCCATGCCTAATCTCATTTCGGTTCATGTGATTTTTTTGTGTTAATGTATGATTAATTAATTAATTAGTATTATTATTACATTAAGTGTATGCTAATCAACATCCATTTAACATCCTATGATAGCCTCAGCCTTCAGTCATGTATGATAATGAAAAACTATAATAATGCACCAAACCAACAAAAATGAATATATTACCTATATTATATTAAAAAGGCATCAGGCCATAATTCAATATTACAGAAGATAAAGGAACAAGGTGGTTAGCTTGGTAATGTGGTTTCCCCCATCACAGACTTCTCTCCTACTAAGACTAAGAACCGAGACTAATGAGCTTCATGTACAAATTATTAATCTACAATTTGAATGGGCTTTAAAACAAAAAATATCAAGTGCACAGCTACCAACCCTAAAACAGCTGCCCCAACAAATAAATCTCAAGATGACAATTCACTGTTAACGAAAATTTCAAGAGCCATTGCCTCACGGAAGTTGGGAATATCTTTTTGTCCAAAACTATCCATCCATGATGACAACGTGACTCCATATAATATCAATTATGCATATTTGCACTCAAATGCACCACAACTGTACCTGCAACAAGTGAAAATGCAATCATAAATATTTGTATCATAATCCTAAAGAATTAGAAGTTATAATGCAAAGAAAATTAACTACCCATCTTCTTGTTAAGGAATAATGGATGGTTCGATGTTTTTTGCAGTGAATGGACTTGTGTGAGGAGGTATCTTCATTTGATCATAGTAATTTGCATTCTTAATAATTGATGGTAACAAATAAAGTAACCCTTTGATGTATTTCAATCGGTCATTTTTTCCCTTATGCTCCCAAAGCGAGTCATACATATGCACTTTCCCTTCTTTTAAAAAAACTTCAAATAGTACCCAATGATCCCGGTGTTGCAAGGAATCAACACATGTGTATACAATACAGATCGTTATTAAATAAAGATACAAATGGTTAAAACAATATCAATGAAAGATCAACGTGTCACAGACTTACTGACTCCATAGTCCACCACGGTTGGGTGTAAATAAGCTCACTACTTGAAACATAATCCAGTGTATCATCGTCTAGCTGGGAAGATAAGGGATCGTATTCGGGTTATTTTTCCCAAATTGGGACAGTCGGTGTAGGGGGTGTAAAATCCTTCTTCTTTTTGGTATTCTTTTTCACTTCTTTTTGCTTCAACCTAGCTAGATCATTTTTTTTCTTGTTCAAGTCTTTCCTTTTCAAGTCTTTCCTTCTCTTCAGCCTTAAATAATTTTAAAGACCTTTCAGAGTCTAACAACCGCATAACAACTTTCCACTTTAGGTCCACATGAGCTTGTTTACAAAATAAAAACACTTTCATTTAGTCTAGTATAAAATGAGGCATCAATGTGAAGAAGAAAAAAAATAGAAAATCCTAAATCAGTATAGTACAAAATGAGACAAAATGTCTTATCTATATCGGAAATAAGAGCAAGCAAGAGTTGTTAAATCTTTTAGAAGAAAAACATTGGAAAAATAAGAGCAACCAAGAGTAGTTCCTCTACACTTGGAAGTAGTTTGAAGTTTGAATTTATTATGTGCAAAACATCATAGAAGGGCTCAAGTTAAATGCACTTACGAAAAATGACTTCGGGACCAATCTGATATCCTAACGGTAGCTAACCTCTACTTTCGACCGCCTCTTCCATAGAACGTCGAGGTAGTTGTCTATATGCTACAAAGACATGTATATATAAACGTTAGGAAACTTCTTTTTATTTGTGCTTGTAAACAGTAGCATAAAATTTAGTGGACTTACCAAGTTGGATAACCATTTTGTAGGTTTGACCAAATCGTTGAACTCTTCACAATTCATCAAGTCCGGTTGCTCAGTATAGACATTGTTGAGATGGACAAATTAAATTAAATATTATGAACAAAAATCACACTTAAATCCAATATACAAGAAAAACAGATGAGAATAGGAATGGACCAATAACAAGTATTATCTTTCTTCAGATATGACACGAACCGAATATAATTCTCATTCACAACTTCGCCCGAATCTTGGGCTTGGGTTTTCTTTTTCTTCTTAGGTATGGGCATGGGATCAGTTTACGGGCTGTCCAGGTAACTTGACCGCTTACAACCTCTTTTCATGTCGTTATTCTTGTAACACACATTCGGGTTAGGTGCATCCATAAATACAACACTAAGACTAAGGTATGGAAGAACCATGTTCATACATGGTGAAGGGAACTAATCCAAATTAATGGCATGCTTAGTTGAACCACATGCCTCTCCAACAACATTCTCTGTCTCTTCTTTATCATCGACCTTCTCAACCTCGACCTTCTCAACAATACTTTTATCGTCGGCCTTCTTCCAAACCATGTTCACACATGGTGAAGGGAACTCATCCAAATTAATGGCATGCTTAGCTAACCCACATGCCTCACTAACAACATTCTCTATCTCAACAACACCCACACCTTTTTGATCCTTCTCAACAGTCTCAACACATGTCTGATCATTCTCTAAAGTCTGAACACTTGTCTGATCCTTCTAAACAGTCTTAACAATTGCCTCTCTATCACCCTCAAGATCAGACACACCATCATGAATCTCATTGAAAAACTGTCCCATCGGGTCATCTAAGCTATTGTTGTCATCCTACAGTGAAAAGAATATATTTTAAGGACTACCAATTAAATTACTCTTATTATGTACTAACTAACAAATAATTGAAGCTTACCTTATCCAAATCATTCTTTTTGCTCTCTCTTGATTTTTTCGGTGTAGATGTATCTCCAACCTTGTTTTCTTTTGCAATATTTCCAATTTCTTTTGTTATCCAAAACTTCATCATCTCCTCTCTTTCTTTTATTTGTTATGTACCAGCTGTGTAAGAGATGTATACAATTCAGGTATTTTATACGGAACTGATGTCTTGAATTTTGATTGCAAATCCAATACAAAAAAGAATTATTACATTATGCAAA
Organism: Acer negundo; assembly: GCA_035582765.1. Lineage (NCBI taxonomy): Eukaryota > Viridiplantae > Streptophyta > Magnoliopsida > Sapindales > Sapindaceae > Acer > Acer negundo. The sequence continues at coordinate 9,306,674 of CM069239.1, read as the reverse complement.
ATAACTTAGAAAAATAAGTTAGGATAATAAAAGTTATGTATATTTCAAATCATTACCTTAGAAGTTTCTACATCTCTATCGAAAAGCCGCTTCTTAGATGCTGGTTCATCTGAGTTTCTAGATCCGATGAACCTTGTTCTTGTCTTGCTTTGGTGAATGGAAGCATCACCCTCTTCCATTGCATCTTCACGGTCCTCCCTTACCACATCTTCCAGCATCAACGATTTGTAGTAAGCACTTGACTTTTCATGATTAGAAACCTTCCATCTAAACAAAGGCATCTGCATGTAAAGTGCACAAAACATTGAGGTTAATGAATAGTTTCAAACAGAAACCCAATAGTATGCATAAGATAACCAGCAACACAATAGCAGGGCAAAGGGTTTTTAAGCCCTGGAAGGGTATTTCAAACCCTGACAAACAGATTTCAAACCCTGGGAGGGAATTTTAAGCCCTGGCTAAGGGATTTCAAGCCCTGGCAAAGGGATTTCAAGCCATTGCAAAGGGAATTCAATCCCTGGAAAGGGATTTTAAGCCCTAATTTGGATAACCCAACCACTAATATTAAATTTCAACCCATAGTAATGGACATTTCCTTCCCATTTCCACTATACCCTACCCATACATGTATGTCAACAAGGCAGTCAAACACAAAAACAACATAACAAGCCAAATCCACCAAATCCACCAAATCCTAATCCAACACTTATCCATTTGTCGAATAAAATACATAACACTTAATAAACAACAAGCCACAAGTAAAAGATCAAATCATCATCCACACACAAAACAAACGCAAACAAACATATCAAAGGTTAAAACCTTTAACTGCTTAGAGTTTTTAACAGAAATAACTATAGAAATATAGAAGTAGGAAATACGCACTGTTATACTGAACAAAGATTCAACTTTCAACACCCTAGTATTAAAATCTCATATATTATGTCGTGGGAACTGTTCCTTTCCGCCTCCCGATTTTCCTTTCCAAACGGTTAATCCTTTCAATTGCCCAAACATATACGATTTAAAAACATACAATTAAAGACATAAAAATCAAATAAGGTTGAAAGATGATCATGGATTAATTTTAATAATATTACCTGAAATGCAAACGGAAATCCAAAAATGTGGAATGTAAAGTACTTCTCATTATTCGGCTGAACATCCTTTTGAGGCTTCGAATTGGACTTGTCTGCCTCTTTTACATCCTCTTTTTCTTCTTCTTATTCTTCTTCTTCTTCTTTTTCTTTAAGCTCTTCAAGTTCTTCTTTTTCTTCTTCTTCTTCTTCTTCTTCACTTCCTTCTTCGCTTCCTTCTTCCCTCTCAACCTCTTTAAGTGTTTCTCGGCTACATTCTTCAGCCAATATAATGTCACATCAAAGATGTATTAGCCCCATAGAAAACTTGTAAACTCTTTTTCATCCAAAACTAAAGCTGACACGCAAGTAGGTATGGATGTCCGTTCTTCATCGATCCCGAAGAACTGAGCGACCATTAATATGTACGCCATCTTCAAGGCATCATCGCCATCTGCAGATGTGAGCTTTTGAAATATTGCATCTAACAATTCAACTGTTGGCCTTTCTTCTCCAAAAATACTCTGATCACCTACTTCAGTCTTTTCTTTGAAGCCTTCAGGCAGCAGGCCCATATTAAGCGCTCTGCACAAACAAAACTTCTCTCTCCCAAACTTAGCTTGTTGCTTACCCAAACCAAACCAAATCTCGTCCGGTTTAGCATTTGGAATAAGGATCTGTCTTTTCAGGAGATTATAAATTAGCATCTCATGAACCTTTATGGGTTGTATAAGATCCAAGTTGGAGCCGAATAAGCATGCCTTAAATCGTTCAACCACCCCACAATGTGTTAGGACCGACTTCAAATCTCCAATAAAAAATTTCTTGTTTTGCGAGTTTATTCTAACGTGTCTCCAATTTTTATGGTGTGGATACCGGCACAATTTCTTAAAAGGATCAGCAGGCATCTGGTTTACAACAACATAAAATTTAATTAACAAATAACAAAAATAATCCTTTATTTTTATAAAGAAGTTCAGTAACAAATACAAGCCCGGTAAAGGGATTTCAAGCCCTAAAATGGGATTTCAAGCCCTTGAAAGAGATTTTAAGCCCTGATTTGGACAAACCAACCACTGATAAAGTCCTGGACATCTTTCCCATTTCCACTATAGCCTTACATTATGTCAACACAAACAAACAAAACAAGTCAAATCCACCAATTCCAAATCCAACACTTCAATAACATAACATTACAAAAACCATCTACAACAACACTTCACAGTCGCTTACAGGGGGCTTGAAACAGGGCTTGAAATCCCTTTGTCAGGGCTCAATATTCAGGCAACTAAGGCCACATTTCAAACTTGGAAGTGGACATTTTTGCAAAGGCCCCAAATTTAAACAAAACCAACTGTTCAAACACATGAATTGCAACATAATTACTCATGTTATCATTCACTTCACTCAATATTATGCCTATTTGTTTCACAATTTACTGAAAAGAAAATTTCAACAAAACAACAATAAACCACTGTAACCTTATTTGAGTGCACTTCCAATAAGGTACTTCACAATCCCTTTAATACAAATCAAACACCTACCCATTTCTCAAACAAAATATTTAACACTTAATAAACAACAAGCCAAGTCCCCCCAAGTAAAAGACCAAATCAAATCATCATCCAAGCACAATCACACACAAACGCAAACAAACATATCAGAGGTTACAACGTCAAAGGAATGAAGAAGACAAGGAGAAAACGAATAAATACCTTTACTTACGAGTTACGACAAAGTGATTTTTAACTCAAACAAGGAATGAAGATGACAAGGACAAAACGGCGATGTTGGAAAAATGCCTACCTCTCAGTTTGCGAGAAACCCAGAAACACCAAACAATTGTTCGCTTCTTCTTCCACTCTGGTCTCATGGGGTCGCTTCTTCTTCAACAATTCTTCTTTTACTTTGGTCTCTCGTTCGCTCGTTTGATTTTGATTGGGGTTTCTCAGAATCGGGCTCGGTGATTTTGAATTTCAATGGTTAAGGCAAATTGGTAATCATGCTTAATGGGATTCCTATTTTAGGGCAATTTGGTAATATCCCCTGCAAAAGGTTTTATTATCTAAAATTCACTTAAAGGGTATTCCGGGAATTTCATTTGCCCAAGGGGACACAAATGCAAGAAAAACAATGTAGACACATTTTTGCTCTTTCAAACTTGAAAGTGGACATTTCCTTCCATTTCCTCGATATTTTATACATCCATTTTCGATCAATATTTTATTAGCAAAATACCTTTTGTAAAATTATTTATAAAGATAAACAAAACATCTAAATTTTGTTTTTCTTTAAAGACTATGTACTATAATTTATCAATTATTAAAAAGAAAAAAAAAAGATAGATCAAATATAGAGTATTACTTGTATAATTCACGACTACTGATCGAGAATTAAATAAAAAAGAATCATGAGAAGAAAAATCGGGAAATTAAACTTGATTCCTCATAGGGGGAAATCAAGTTTCTTTTCCAGCAGAACATAATTCTGATTTGTGTACAAAAACTGATTCCCAACTAATTTTAATAAACACAGTAATCACAGTTAGTAATTATGTTGTCTTATATGGTTAAAGATATTAATTTCTCATTGAAAATTCTAGTGGTGTCAAAACAAGCCGGCCCGGCCCATTAGGCACGTTAGCCTGCCAGGCACGACCTGTTAGGGAGACAGGCCGAGCCAAGCCAAGCCGGCCTATTTGGGGGGGAGGGTGGGCTTGACCTGGGCATGCGACCTGTGCGGGGGCATGCCAGGCCGTGCCCAGGCGAGGCCTGTGGTTGGCCGGCCCATTAAGGCCTTAATGGGCTGGGCCCAACGGGCTTCAATTTTTTTATAAAAAAATATATATATATTAAAACATTTTATTTATACAATATTATTTTTTATACATTGTAATAATTTTGTGTAAGTATTAATGTAATAATTTTAATATGAAATATAACATTTTTCATTTCATACAACATTTAATTAGTTTTCGATGAATAATATTTTTGTAATTTCATATTAAATTTGTGGTGAAAAGTATAAATTACAAATCAAGATTGCCTCATTAAAAACCTTATCAAGAAAAACCTAATGTGATAAAAACTTAGTAAGGGAAAAAAAGTGCAATCGGAAAAAAAATAATAATAATAAGTATTTACAATTACATCAGCTCACCGGTTGGTTGCTATCGGAACTCTCTTCAATGGTCATGATGGAGAAGTCATCCATGAGTTCTTCATTGTCCAGTTGATGTTGTCGTCTCAAACTTGCAATTTGCCAATCCTTAAGGCATGTCAAAGCTTCCACCGCATCAGCGGCTAATGAACATCTTCTTTCTTCTAGTATTTGTCTGGCCGTGCTAAACACCCGCTCTGATGAAACTGTTGAAACCGGGATAATAAGGACGTCTAATGCTAATCCCAATAGAATGGGGAAGTTATTTCTCTTGTTCCACCACCATTTCAGAAGATTGTTGGTTGTGAAATCATCGTTCTCCATGATGGAATACTCATTATAATATATTATAAATTTCAAAAAAAAAATTAAAAATTCAGAATTAATTTTTCTAAATTATTATTTTCTTCTTAAACTCTATTTACTCTACAATAAATAAATAAATAAATCATTCTAATATATTATTAATTTCAAAAAAATTTCAAAAAAAATCGGAATTAATTTTTCAAAATTATTATTTTCTTCTTATTTCTTCAACTCTACCAAAAAAAAAACATAATCATTCTAATATATTATTAATTTCAAAAAAAATTTAAAAATATTCAGAATTAAATTTTCAAAATTATTATTTTCTTCTTATTTCTTCAACTGTACAAAAAAAATAAAAAATAAAATAAAAAAAACCATCATCATAATCATTCTAATATATTATTAATTTCAAAAACAATTTTAAAAATTCAGAATTAATTTTTCAAAATTATTATTTTCTTCTTAAACTCTACAAAAAAATAAAAAACATAATCTTTCTAATATAATAATAATTTCGAAAATTATGAAAAAATTAGGAATTAATTTTTTTTAATTATTATTTTGTTGTTAAACTCTAAAAAAAATAAATAAATAAATAAATAAAATAAACATAATCATTCTAATATATTATTAATTTCAAAATTTTAAAAAACAATTCAGAATTAATTTTTCTAAATTATTATTTTCTTCTTAAACTCTAATTACTCTACAAAAAAAAAAAACATAATCATTATAATATATTATTAATTTCAAATAATTTAAAAAAACTTCAAAATTTATTTTTCAAAATTATTATTTTCTGCTTAAACTCTAGTTACTCTAAAAAAAAAACATAATCATTCTAATACATTATTAATTTCAAAAAAAATTAAAAATTTTGGAATTAATTTTTCAAAATTATTATTTTCTTCTTATTTCTTCAACTCTAAAAAATAAATAAATAAATAAATAAAAATAAAAAAAAACATAGTCATTCTAATATATTATTAATTTCAAAAAAATTAATAAAAATTTGGAATTAATTTTTCTACATTATTATTCTCTTCTTAAACTCTACCAAAAGAAAACATAATCTTTCTAATATAGTAATAATTTCGAAAATTATGAAAACAATTAGGAATTAATTTTTTTAATTATTATATTCTTGTTAAACTCACAAAAAAAAAACGTAAAATTATCATATTACTAACAACAATATTAACTACACACATACTAATTACTAAATACTAAATAATTATTATTATTATATAAAAAATTATTAATAACAAAAGTAGAGAAATAGACATACTAACCTTAAATTGGAGGCTTGCGAGTTGAGAGTGTTGAATTAATTAATCAATTGGATATCTAACAACATAACAAATAATAACATTAGTTATAAACATATTAATAATAGTTAATAATTAAATAACAAATGAAAGTAAATTATAAAAAATAAAAAAAATAAAAAATAAATAAAAAATAAAAAAAGACAATGCCTTAGAGTAAGAGCCTTAGAATATGTAGAGACTAGAGAGTGGGAGATATATAATATATAATCTATAGTGTATAGTATATTAGTATAATAGTATATAGTATATAGTATATAATATATTAAATAAATAAAATAAATTACAAAATAGTTGAAAGAGTGAGTGAGAGATGTTGGAGATTGTAGAGAATAGAGAGAATAAGAGAGTAGGGAAGTAGAGAAAATGTAAAGAATGAGGTGAGGGTGATTGGGGTATTTATAGGAAAATGTTAGGTTAGGGTATAATTGGAAAAAATTGTAAAAGATTTAAAAGAAAATGTAATTTTTAAAAGTTTTGGATTTTTTTTTTACACCCCAACGGTCACCTGATTAATTACAAAAGCCACCCCTCAATTCAATTTTTTTTTTTAAAATTTCAAAATTTTGAATTTTGACGGGTTCTAACAGGTCAGTCATGGGCCTGCCAGAATTCATTTTTTTAAATTTTTTCGAGCCCACAGGCCTGATGGGCCGACCTTCAGGCCACACCACCTGGGCCCAGCATGACACGCCGACTTAATAAGCTTAGGCCCGGCCGGTTGGCTTCTTAGGCCCGGCCTGTTAAGCCAACGGGCCAAGCCGGTTTGGACACGCGACCTTAACAGACCAGGACGGATGGCCTGCCAAGGCCCGACCCGTTTTGCCAGCACTAGAAAATTCATGTAAACTTAACATTCAAAGGAAAGACAATTCTCTTAAAAAGGATGAGTTGGGTCAATTACTAGAGTATCCAAGAAGTCTTTTGGTCAACTAATTTAATATTCATTTTATATTATGTTTACAGTGTCTCCACAGCATGATATGGGTGCTCCTGCTAGTGCTAGGCCATTTACTTATCACCTCACTTATTTTACAAGCTAGATTAATAAAGTGACGGGCTTAATTTTCTTATTTAATTAAGGGATCAAGGGTATTCTCATCTTTTAGAGGGTATGACACGGTCAAATGTTAGTTTAATCCTCCATTTATTAATGGTAGAAAAGATGATTGTCAATTTTTAATAAATTTGTTTTCGCATGTAAAAGGACAAACCTTAAGAAGACGGTGTAATTTGCTCTTATACAAATTATAACAAGTTTTAGACATGACATTTTCAACTCCTTGATTACATATCAATTGCATACTTACACTAACACATTTAAATTTTAATGCAACCCCCCGCCATTCAAACTACACCAATCCTTCTTCCGGATCTTAACTCAGAATTTGAATCATTTGATCAATTAATTAATGGTAAATTCAACAGATAATACAGAATACCTGTAGAACTCTTACTAAAGCTTTGCATGAAACGGGTTCCAGATCCGAAAACAAAACCTCATACAAACCCTACTTGGACAAACCAAGGCTTAACAATCAACATGCACCTCAAAAACTACAGCAGAAGACAGGATAGACCAAATTTACAGTATGAGATGAGACTCAGAAATATTTCAACTCTTATTCTTTCTCTTTACTATAATTAGGAATTGCCTAAAACAAAATTGTATACATGATTAAAAAAAAATGGTACAAGGGTGGCAAAATAAACCACAAAGAATAAGCTTTAGCTATTATTGCTGGGACCGAATAAACCATTGAGAAACCCGCTGAAACATGACTCTCATCATCCCTGAAGAAACAGAAGGTCAATATTATAGAAACAGTATGTGTGCTCTGGACCTTTTGAATTGCTTCCTCAATCCAGAGGTGTACTGCCAAAGCCTTTGTTTCTTCTGTATTTTTACAGCTTTATGTCAACAAAACTGGCTGACAACATTTTGAGCTGCTCTTTCAAGGAATGCTGCATGTTTTACCATACAGAGTCAATCCAGAAGATAGTCATATTTCAGAAGAAACTCATTGGGATATCTTCTGCTAATAGTCAAAGACATCTGCTTTTGACATATGTACAAGAGTGATCAAAGACACCGATTGCAGCCATCCGAAGTCCTTTCTTTTCTGCTTTCGTTCCAATTTGTCTTTTACGGTGCCATAACCAAGAATGAAAGAAAACACAACTGCCATCCCCTTGTGGCTGAGTGACAAAGGTAAGGTGCATAACAATTTCTAAGAACTATAGAGAATGCATGTGGTTGTTTAGACTAGTTGAAGAAATAGGGAGAATCCAGAACTTCTCTGAGATCAAAGTCTCCCCGCTCTGGTAAGGGTGGAAAGTTTAATTTGGGGAATGACTTCTGAAAGCTCTCCAACAACTGCAAGCACAAAAGCAATAATCAATAAATTTAAATAATATCATAACCTAGAAATCGCAGGTCTTCAGTAGAAGAATGCAACTTTTCACAAGAAAAAAATCTCATTTCTATAACCACGTTCAGGTAAACAAAAGAACATAATAATTTAATAAACTTTGTGTATTGTGATTTCCATCCAATGGTGAGGCAATGACCTTAATGCAATCTCAAATAAATTGTATTCATAGCCTATAACTTTCTGCAAGAGCAATTTGTCCTATTTCCATTTTTATATGTTTCAAAATGCTTAAATCTCTCTCAAACCTCTGTCTGCATGAAGTTTGACAATACATATGATGGAAAGGTTATTCATGCTAAGCAATGTTCAAAACTCATCCACTTAATTATTACCCATGATGAGGGTAAAGAAATCTGTTTAAACATCCACTGGTTTAAAAATTTTACTGTGTCGTTTGTATCTCATTCTTTTTGTTGTTATTGGTCACAATTTGGCAGTGACAGAGTATCCCTCCCACACTTCTTATATATATATATATAAGATGTAAAAATCTAATTGACAAGCTTTCTATATCAATTATAAAGCAGTCAATCTACAAGTAAAGATACTTTACATTTTCCAATATCGGCCTCTCATAGAGTTCAACGAACTTTTCTCTGAGGATTCTATTCATTTCATCAACATCACATGCATGTGTCCAGTATGAATCATGGACTCCTGTAATAGAACATTAGTATTAAATAGTTTAGAGTTCCAATACATACAGAAAATACATGTATGCATAATTACATTTATATAAGACAATGAAAAAAAAACATACCTGCAAAGTTCAAACCTTCCTTTTTGCAGGCAACAGCAGTCATCATCATGTGGGAACCATCAAGAGAGTGAACAAAATTTGGAGGGAAAGCTGTTCTCTGCCGCTTAGCCATGACCTAAAACATTTATTAAAAAAAGCAATGGGATTGATAACATAATGTTTAGATTTACGTAAGACTAGATTAGTTTTGTAAGCATAAGGTAAACACCAAAGAATCACACATTATATAAGAAACACTCAATAAAACCTGAAATAGTGTAAACATCAATGAAGAAAATTACAAGTTTCAATTGGAAGCAACTCAAGGATTTTAATTTTTAATGCCCTATGAAAACATTTTTTTTATAAAAAAAAAAACAATGAGATTGATAACATAATGCTTAGATTTACGAAAGACTAGATTAGTTTTGTAAGCAAAAGGTAAACACCAAAGAATCACACATTATATAGGAAACACTCAATAAAACCTGAAATTGTATAAACATAATCAATTGGAAGCAACTCAAGGATTTTCCTTTTTAACGCCCTAAGACTTGAATAAAGATGTCCAAAATTAATACTTGATTATTTACTAATTACAATTTTTTAAGACAATGAAATCAGGCAAAACCATGAAGTTGAAAAAGACCTTGTCAGTTTCTCGCTGCAGTGCCAATACTTGAAGAGAAGTTTTAATCTGCATTCAGTTCAACACACTCAATGAGATGACAAATTGAGAACTGATGTTTAGTTTTGGAACCAGTGTGAAATTCAGAGTCCAATAAGTTCCTTAAAACATTACAAGATGCCTCCCTAATATCCGGTAAGGTTGTACAACATGAAGCCCAAGAGGAGTGGTCCACCGCACTGGCCGATTCTCCGCTGCTATCACCTGTTTATATTCAATTTAGCTGTTAGCAACCATAGACGAGCATCGCGGGATTTGTGGGGAATGATGCTAAGACAACGTGATAAAATTAAACACAAAAATTCCAATGAAACATTTGGTTAAGTTTCAAGATTATCTGTCAGAAACACTGGTACACCAGGGTCCAAACTTTTTTCCTGATAGGAAGCAAAAGATATTACGGTCCAGATTCTAAATTTAGAGACAACAAATACATGTACCAAGCTATGCAGTAACAGTGAAACTTTAGATCTTTTATTTAATCCTTTCTTCCAGAATGTTTCAAGGCTATCTATATGGAGTTTCGAGGGCCTCGGTGAAGCACCAACCATTCTAATCAAAACTTAAGATTTTATGTAATTCTTTCTTCCAGAAGTTTTCAAGGCTATCTACATGGAGTTTTGAGAGCCTCTCAGTGAAGCACCGACCATACCTTTTTTTATAAATAATATCGGAAAGCGAGGAGCATCTTAGTGCAAATGTAGTAAATAAAATATTGATAGAAACATATGTAATCTATGGGTCCAGAAAATCAAAACACATCAAAGTGGGGAAAGAAAGACATGAGAATGAACATCTCAACATTCAAATATCCAATTAAGCCTGTGCAGCAAATACCTCGTTCGTCTTGCATGTGAGAGAGTGCTTAAAATACTACTGGTTGAGCCCTTACCTATTATAGCTTAAACTTTTAAGTTTAGTGGGTTAACAATGTCAAAATAGATATTTAGATAAACAAGGTCCAAACCCGCCCTAGAAAACAAATGAATTTATTAGATCCAACTTTAATGGATGCAACATCAAAGAAAAAGGTCAAATCCATTCCATGGATCTACTCGGAATTTTCAAACAATATTACCAGATCACTTATTGCGACAGGAAAAAGGAAAAAGAAAAAACTACCACATAGCACATAAACAAACTAATCAGATCAGGATTCTCAGTGAAAAATCTACTCGAACGAATTTGCAGACATCAGGTTCACAGCTGGCCTTCATCATAGTTTTCAAACTATAGGTGAGCAAAGAATTCACATATAAAATTCTAAGAAAAATAGAAAATAGATAACAGACTAATGAGACACACCTTTGCACACTCGCCTAGCCAATTCATGATACTTCTTGCAGCTTCAAACATCTCTTCCAAGGCAGTCAAAGTCGTCTGCTCGTGCAGAAAAAAGATCAGTTTAAACCATGTCAGACACACACATACACATTAAAGGATTGTTTTCTTACTTTCGCCGTATAGCAGGCTGCAGCAAAAAGTGCTGTATCATCTGCAATGGCATCACGTTCTTTTAACCTCTTTTTGATTTGGTCACGGGCACCAATGTAAGTGACACCATACACTGATGTCATCACTGTCTGCTTCACCAATTTTCGGTCAACCTAAGTATGTCCAGTTACAAATGTAAAACAGTAACATAATATTAGGCCAGGCAAGGAAATTTTAATAATCAAAATGCAAGCTAACTAGCTCACATACAACCTAAATGAGTTGGCTCGGTCTTCAAATTAAAAGATGAACAAACAATTTTATCACGGGAAATAATCAAAACCTCCCCATAGTTTGCCTTATTCACTAAAATCCCCCTCTAGTTTATGAAATCCCCAAAATTCCCCCTGCTGTTCCATTAGTAAATTGTTAAAGACTTGAAAACACGTAAGGTTAAAAAAGGTAAATTACTAAAATTCTAAAATTAAAAATTATTTAACAAAAAATTAAAATTAAAACAATAAGAAAATCTTTTTACCCTCTCTCTCTCTCTCTCTCTCTCTCTCTCTCTCTCTCTCTCTCTCATCCCCGTCTCTCTTTTCTCCATCTCTCTCTTTTCCCATCCTCTCCCTCACATCCCCGTCTATCTCTCTTTTCTCCACATCTCTCTTCTCTCTCCCTTCTACACTTGGGGGCTGAATCTTGAGTGTTTGGGGGACAGATTTTGGGTGGGTGTTTGGGGATGGTGGTTGGGTAAATGGGTGTTGGGTGTTGGTGTTTTGCGGGTGGTGGTTGGGTGTGTGGAGGTGGTGTTTGGGAGTGGTGGCAGCGGTGTTGGGTGGTGTATGTGAGAGTGTTAAAAAAATCTATTTTATTTTTTTTCATTTTTCATTTTAATTATTTTTTAATATTTAAATATATTATAAATATGTTAATGGTAAAAAAATCATTTCCATTATATATTGAAGGGTAAATTAGTCTTTTTGCTTATTAAGTTAACCGGAGTTAATGGCAAGGGGGATTTTCATAAACTACAGGATTTTGGCCAAAAAAGAAAATAGAGGGGATTCTCGGGAATAAAGCAAACTACAGGGGATTTTGACATTTTCCCTTATTAAATTGGTATACATTTTATACAAAGACTAAGGCATTTCAATTCAACAAGCAGAAATAATGATAAGACCTGATCGATTAAAATCTTAGCATGCAATGCAGCCGGATTAGTTGCAGGATCTTTCTCTGCATCGTTCTGCATGATCTCAAGAACTCTGCATTGCAACATAAAATCCATTAGATGGGTCAACAAGAGAGAGAGAGAGAGAGAGAGAGAGAGAGAGAATCACCGGGCAGCAATTCCTGAGTATACATCTGCAGGTTTATCTCCACCAACAAGATTCACAGCAGCTGCTCCCAACTAAGAAATAAAGCCAATGTGAGAATTATATCAAAAATCATTTACCAGATACTGACATTAATTTTCCTACTTTAATTAGTAGAGAGAAGGAGAGTGAGCTTAAACATGAAATAAGATATTAAAGATACTATGCCTCTTGGGAACTTAAATGTTCAGTACGCTAAATAAGAAAAAAAAATTATAACTTTGTTCAGTATAAAAAAGTACTTCCAATCTTTTTTCCTACAAAAATTTCAGTTTTTTTGACAATGAAGTACATGAAATACTTAATTGACCATATAAACATATATCGTCAGATTGGATTCAAATTTATTATTTATCGCACCTTACCTTTTATCATCAATAATAGGAAAATAACAAAAAAGTGTAACACAAGACTTCTAGAAGAGAGACATATTTGGCATCAAAGGGGAAAAAGAACAAAAAAGTTACTGTCAAGCAGCGGTGATATAGTTTGAAAGCCTATACTGAATGATTGCATCCTTCTTAACTCAAAACAAACAGAAGGTTCATTACCTTATCCCTTCCTAAGGCAGCATAGTGCTGTAAGCCGTTACATGAACCATCCTAGCAAAAGAGTACATCAAAACATTAAATAAAAAAAATGAAAGAACTAAGTTCAGGTTTAAGCAGAATAAAGTATCAAAGCAATAGGAATGAGGAAAAATATGAAAGCTATAAACTTCATAGAATGCAGCAACATAATTGCAGGGCAATAAATAAGTGAATCATTAAAATATGTCCTTATCATATAATAATATCAATTGCTATACACCATACATGGGTGAAAACTACAAAGACCATGTCATGTGCTGACAGTGGTGATTGCAATAATCCAACCTAGATTGAGGTTATTGCATGTTGAGGGTAAATGCACCATCAGAATATGACAAAATGACAACGCTATATATGTTTGTGAATGTAAAACTTCAATCTTCTTCCACCACCTTTGTGGCCATAAAAGTTTGAATCTATATTCCGTGTTAAATAAAAGAAAGTGTGATTAGGAAAACAGGAATCTTATTTATCAACCCCACCAACACAACAAAGAAATGCAATTTTTTTAAGATAAAAAATATATCGACATGCCTATCTATGAGATGATATATTAGCATGCATATTCTCCATACTGATACATGCATATCTTGCTAGGGGATAAAATCAAAATACCATGTGAACGGGAATATGTGAAATAGTAGTTTCTGGAGAGGAGCTTCTCATTGCTTCTGCAACATTAATACATGCTGCCAAGCATTGAAAAGGATCCTCTGCACCTAACCACCAGCGCTTTCCTTCAAGAGGTCTGTCTGCAGAATCAAAGATATCATCTAAATGATTCTCAGTAAATGCTACCCGACCCTCGTAGGACAACTTGTCTACACCTCCAGCATATAAATTCGCCAGATGTATCTTCAGCCAACGTAAGCCTGATTTCCCAAGGGGGCGTCCCTCTGCAAATTCCAGGATCCCTCGACACAGATCAGAGCCCAGATGATTTAAATATGGGTGCATGGGGTATGCACGACCTCGGAAATCAAGGTTATGCGGGTAGTAGAATCCGTCCTCATCCTTCATCTTTCGAGCCACCTGCTCCCCAATTAAAAAAGATCAATACTGAATCTTATCAGAGCATGCAACTGTGCTAAGGAGATTTTGAAAGTTTCTTACAGCAAGTTTGAGTTCCACATCACATCGCTGCGAATGCCTCTCGCTATTTTCCTTTTTTACTGCCTTAACCTTCCACTTCCATTTCCGGATTTCTGCTTCGTCTTCTGTGTCAAGTTCCTCAGGAAGAGGAACCTGTTAAAAAAAATAATTTAGAGAAAATAAAGAATAAAGATAACCGAAAACAAGCATCTAGATGTTAAATGTAAACTCAGGTGACAATGGGACAATAAAGTCCATATCATACAAGATGAGTTTCCTTCCATTGGGGAAAGGAACAATGAACAAATATAGAAGAAAAAAGAATGTAGCTTATACTGAAGGTACACACATCTTCACGATCAACCAACCCAGCAAGACAGCCTCCACTAGCCCACATTCTGTCAATTACACCAAGTAGCCTTTTATTTACCCTCCATTTGGTATTTCCTAGTGTATCTAGTGCCTGATTCACAATACAATTACAGAATTATTGCAACTAAGCAAGAGAGAGATCCTTATATATAAACAATCATCATAAGTGACAACTAGTCATCAAAACAAAATGTCCACTAAAAAAGGGACAAAGATTTTCTATTATAATTGAGCATACAAATGTAACTAAAATTTAAAACTCTGGTGATCTCAAACCTCAAAAACTGGCTCTAGTTGACTCTTTGGCGTTCTTCTAACTGCTTCACGTTGTTGTCTTGCTCCGTGTGTTCTCATGACATATGATGGTAAAAATAAGTATGCACCTTGATCATACCTGCCAAAACATAATTTACAAAATAAACCCAGCAGACAAACTTAAAAGAGAGATATATATATAAAAATAGATGTTCAGGAAAACGTAAAAACAACTACAAGTAAGCCTCAAATCCCAAACTAACGGAGAGAATGTATGATCAAAATATATAATTAGCCCAGTCCAAAAACATAAAAGACATCTATTTCATTTTATGGTGATTCTTTACTACGACATGAAATAGGATACAACCAAACTCTTCAATAAACCATAAATAGCAAAAAATTACATCATTATTTGGAACTAGAAAGCTAAATATGAAACCATACCCTGTCCAGTTTAAAGGAGGCACCAACATTGGCATATAAGGAATGACCATGTGCCTAGCCTGTTTAGACAAATAGCATAAGAGGGAAAAGTTATTACACTTTGAAAGTTTTATACAAGTTGAATATATAAGTCTACTCAATACCAAACAGAAAATCATAAAATGAAACCCATCCTAAAAGATGGTATCCCACTCACAGTTTTCTCAATGCCTTTGAGCACTAGTGGATCACATTCAATAACACCATATCTCCTGCCCTTCCTGTTATAAACAACCACAAAAATGTTTACATTGTGTACAAGTGAAAAGGGAGGTTTGGTTTGGTGGACACTAGATTAAACAGAGATGGAAGATCTCTTACTGAGCATCCTTTGTGATATTTTTGAGGCAGTGCACAAATGCAGGACGAACATCAAGTGGAGTATCGCCTAATTGATCAACTGGAGGTTGTATGTAGGCTGTTTCCGTCAACAACTGAATCAAGCGGCAGCCGACCTGGAAGCACAACCATCTATCATGACAAGAACGAAAATAACAATGACAAGCACAATAGAATTCATCTACAAACATCACAAACCTTAACATGAGCCTCTTGTCCCCATGGCTTTGAATCATCCCGACCCTTCAATATTCCCCTTACCTGCTGCAGCTTTTGTTTTTTTATTAAATTAGTAACTTTTTTCCTTAACTTTTCCTGTTCTTTGGGATCCGATGCACCTTCCAATTTCTCATCTGTCCCTTCCAATTTCTCATTTGTTAAGTTCTTCTTCTTCTTTGTACTCTCCAAGAACCTATGTATCCTAGCCTGAACATATGAGATGATTATATGTAACAAATAAAAATAACTTAGTAGAAAGCTTTCTAGCACCCACAAAAAATACATGTCAAATAATATTTTCAATATTTCTGGTACTATATGCTTCTTATTTTCTGCAGAAGCAGGATTAATTAATAGGAGTGATTCAATCTTAAATATTTTAAAACTGGGATCATAAATCATTTAATAACACAAAGTGCTTTGTCTACAAGATTGACTTTCAACTTCATTTTCAAACCCAGGTTCTTTGCAGAGACAAGGAATATCACTTGACACCATTAGAAAACTCTTCTATTAAATGCTGAATATCAGAGGAAACAGTGATGTCTTCATGCCAACCACCTCTTATCTCCAAAGCACTTAATATGCTCCAAATCAACCAAACATTCCTTTGTAGGATCATATGTTCAGCAAATAGTGTAAAAAGCAAATCCTAAAGTTTCTCAGCAACCCTTCACTGTAGAAGCAAGTGATCCATTACCTCCCTCTTCCTCTTACAAATAAAACAGTAATCACGAATAAACCCCAAAGACTCACATCAATACAGATACAAGGTACTTGATACTTCACATAATTTATGAACCACAGACCACATTGATCAAAGTTGATAAGAAAACATGCCAAATGAACCAAAAAAAAAAAAACAACACATTAACAATAAAATGGACAGTGATCAGGTTACCGACCTCATTTTCAATGGCTTCACCTATCTGGCAAGCTGCTTGTACGACCCTAACACTCCCAACTTCACCAACATTAGTCATCAACAAGCCAACCAATTTGTGCATTGTAATAACAGCCATCATATCCGCGGGAAGCTTATCGATATAAGGTGCATGAGTCAACCTATAGTTCTCTCTGCAGGTTTCTTGGTCCTTTGTAATTGCATCCCTTAAAGGCTCAAACCAACCCAGAAACAAAGACTTGACATAAGGCAAATTGGGAGCAAGCTTTTGCTCACACATGTCCGTTAAAAGCTCTTGGTACTCCTTGGCTGCCTGTTCCCACGCTTCGGTCTCCATCTTGATTTGCCTACGTTTCAACATATAGTACTTGCCCGAACCCATACCAGCAACCATTTTCTTCGGCTGCTTATTAAACGATGACAATGAGGAGCTCGTTTTGTAATCACTTTCTTTGCTGATTTGGTCTATCAATTCTTGGATTTCTTCGGAACCCGATAAGTCTGAATCTGCATCATCTGTTGAAGCAATTGCCTCGGCGACACTTGCATAACTTCTAAGACTCAGAGTGTTTACTGATTGAGCGAAATGGGATCGACCCAAGTTGTGTTTTTGAGCAGATAAAACACCGAGTCGATGAGAATCCATAAGTGGGTAGGGAGAATTAAAGAGAGTTTGTGTGTGTGGAGTGGTTATACTCCCTGTATGAGAAAATTTAAAAGCGGAAAATTTGATCTTCCTAGAAGAAGCTTCTTTGGCAAACTTCCTCCACATGGTTTGATAAAAAATGAATTGGATTTGAAGAAGAAGGAAATCAAATAAGAATAACAAAATTATTGAAAAACAGAGAAAGCTGTGGAGGAAGACGAGGATTGTGTGCACTGTAATGCAGCCGCCTTAAAACCCTTCTAAAAACCTTCAAGAGTTGTTTCGGAATTTCAGTGTTTAATCTCCGGGTTTTTTAACCGACCCGTTTACTATGCCCACTTATCTGCGGGTGGGCTGACCCAATGGTATACTTTGTAATTTGTAAATTATGTGATGCGGCGGATGACATGTTAATACCAAATTACTTTTTAGCTATTTAAGGATTGTATGTTTTTTTATCTACGGTCTGAACAATCCTGAAATTTTTCTAAATATTGAATAAGAATTAAAATCTGAACTTGAATGATATGTTTGTTTGTGTTTTTTTTTTTTCTTCACATATGAATGTATTGTCAACACGTTTGTTTTTGTAAAGTAAAATTGTCTGAAAATAAGTAATTTTACATTTATACCCATATTAAACAATTATACATGTAATATGGAATAAAAAAAATCTAAAAATAATAATTATATATGAACACATACGATCATGATCTTCTTCTTCGATTACAAATAAACTTCATTTTTACTAAGAGAAAAGAAAATGTTTTTTTTTTTTCAAAAAATAAAAGGGACGGTATGAAAACTCACACAAAATACTCTAAAAATAATAATATATAAATACATCACCCTAATAACATAATAAAATATTTATATTAAACACCAATATGAAAAGTGATTATGGTTTTTTTTTTTTTTTAAAAAAAAAACTATTTAAAATAAGTCATATATTAAAATAAAGATTTCTATACCATATATAATTATGATGAAATTGTAAATATGTTATATATGGGGAATAGTATCGAAAGAAAATATTTTGGATTGTATTAATGCAATTTAGTGATATGCAATTTAGTAATTTGTAATTAAGTGAAAAGTTATGATTTTTTACTTTTTTTATTTTAAGTTATTTTTTTGGTATTTTTAAGTTGTTTGACCACTTAAAAAACAAACAAAACAACTTAGGGGTCGTTTGTTTTTTTGTCTGAAGATTGAATAGTCCTGAATTTTATTGGATACTGAATAGTGACTGAAACCTGAATCTGAATGACATATTTATTTTTTATTTTTCTCACATCTTAATGTACTGTCAACATGTTGTTTTTTTGAAAATAAAATTGTCTGAAAAGAAATAATTTTACATCTGTATCCATACTAATTAAAAGAAATAATTTAACATACAACACTCTTTATAAAATTTTACACGTTCTTCCATAACAAAGTTTAATTTAACAAAACAAAAAATTCATCGAGAAATATAATTTTACATGTTATTCTGCAAACAAATTTCAAGTTCAATTTTACGTATCGTTGATCAAGTGGAATACTTACATGAATCAATGTTCCATCAATCACACCAACAGCACCCTACACAATTATTCAACCGGTATTAATATGTAAGAATTTATTGAAAGGTTGAAATGCCATGTGATGCCTGCCAGCAATATACTATACTACAAGATGTTCACTGTTAAGCAGCACATGGTATCTAATCAATTTCTTTTTTCATATAAAATTAAAAAGATAAAGATAAAGATAAAGATAAAGATAAAGGGAAAAAAAAAAGAGAAAATAGAAGTGGAAACAATGGAGAATGCCATGCTTAGGGTCTCATAATCATAACTATGGTGTTGTAGTAGGGTCTATCTATCAACTAAATTTACATAAGATTATAGATAGAATTATAAGATTATAGATAGAACTATAAGTCGCTGATGAAGAAATATAAGTACTGAAATTGGAATATTTATATCTCAAATTTTCAATGTTTTTTTGTCTTCTTCATTTCTGGATTTGCATTGGCTAGTTATATATATATATATATATATATATATATGCATGCAATCACCAATCCATCATACATTGATGTTATTGTTTTGTGAATAAGAGAGAAGCACAAAACATGGATCATGGATGGTTAAGACTTGAGAAGATGCATCACCCTACATAATTAATCTAACAATAATGTAAATGTGATTAGGGTTTTTTTTTTTTTCTTTCTTTCTTTTTAAAAGTCATTTAAAATAAGAAATACGTTAAAAGAAATAATTATACACCATATCAATTTAGGATAAATTAAGAAATGTATCTTTTTTGGAGGATAGACTTTGAAGAAAATATTTTAATTATATTTCAGTGATTTGAAATTAAGTTAAAAGTCAGATTTTCTTATCCTTTATTTTTTTTAAAGTTGTTTTTTGATATTTTTAAGTTGTTTAAACACTTAAAAAAACAAATAAAACAACTTAGTAAATTCAATTAAGACTCATTAAGTCTTAAGTTAAAACAAACGACCCCTTAATAATTATAATTTAAATCCATTAAATTTTAAGTGGAAAAAATATACGATCCCTTAAGTTGATTCTTTCTTCTAATATTTTGAGTTTTGTAGAACTATTCTTTCCTCGCTATTATGATTACATTACTGTGAGCATGTGACCATAAATTAACTAGACCTTAATTAGTATTTTTATTCTCTTAAGATCTAGCACATGTTAACTTTTTATAGTAAAGAAAAATTATCAATATTAGTATATTTGAAATTTTTTATCTAAAAATTTCTAACTGCCCAATGTAATTTGATAATAAAGAGTGTTCATTCCCTTTATCGACCTATAAAACTTCAAACACACTTTACCCTTAATCTATATTTGTTGTTACTCTCAAATTGATTCAAATTAAATTATTTAAAAGCGTAAGCATTGTAAAATAAAAAATAAAAAACAGGATAGTATAGGAATGATTAGGACTTGGATTAGGAGCTTGTTTGGTTGGGTTTTTGAAAAACATCTATTGGTAAAAGATCTACTTGCAATAGATCTATTAGAACTAGAGTTTTTGAAAAAAAAAAAATTATAGTTGTTTTGTTGGTAGACTTTTTTTTTTTTTTTTTAAAGGTCTATTTGGAGAAGCACTTCCCCATGAGCTTTTGTCTAGTATATGTTAAACCTCTACTAGCCTCTACTCAATTTAAAATAGACAATATCAAAAGCTCAACCAAACAACTATAAAAAACTCAAATAGACGTTGGTAGACCTTTTAAGACAGTAAAAAGCTCAACCAAACAAGCACTAGGTTAGCAATGGTTTTTATGTTTTTCACATTAAGGGTGTTTTTATTCCAATGAATTTTGGGTGACAAAAAAATTCCCCCTAATTAATATGTTGAGGAACATCACCTCTTAACACATGGGATTGTACACATCCCTCCCATATTGATGGTTAAGTTCAAGTCCTATAGAGTGTATTTTAGAAACGTGTATGATAAGTTTTCTCTCAACTTGTAAAAGTAATTCGGACCGTATATGTATTGTTTGATTTTGACAAGTCCCAACAGTTCTATAGTAATAGTTGTAATACTTCACAAAAAACAAAAAAAAAAACAAAAAAAAACCAAAAAAAAAAACAAAACAAAACAAAAAAATTTTGGGTAAAAATAAAAATGTGAGGATACTTTTATCAATTTTCCTTCTTTTTTCAATTCTTTATAATTTTCACAAGAATCACAACAATAAAGCTACACAGAAAATGAATTAGATAATTGGGTTATTAGCACCAACACCATCAAACTTTACACGAGTTTACATTTTATCCCTTAAACTTTTTTTTAAGCGTTAAACCCCATGAACTCTTTTTTTCTTTACACTTTGTTCAAAATCCTCACGCCGTCCATTTTTCTGTCATGGCAAATTACACTAATTTCTCCCTGATTATATGTATAATTGCAACAAACTAAAAATAATATAATAATATAACACAAATACCCTTTTGCACAAATTTAAAAAATCAAATAAAAATAAATTTTAAAAATTTAAAATTGAAACAATGGTTAAATAATAATAAAATTCTGAATTTTTTGATAAAGAAAATTAAATAAATAGAGAAATGAAAAAATTAAATTGATTTAACAATTATTTAAATTATCTTTTTTTATTTAAATATCTCTAAATATAAAACTAGATGAATTATCATTTAAATTATCATTTTTATTTAAATATCTCTAAATATCGCGTGTTCATTTACAATAACAAGGGTATTAATAATGTCAAAAACAAAAATTAAAAAATTAAATAATAATAATAATAATAATAATAATATAAAAATAATAATAGTAGTAATATAAAAAAATAATAAAAAATTATTTTTTAAAAAAGAAATAGGTTTATATTTAGATTGATCTCCACCATCTATCTCAAATATTCATGGTGGTGATCAAATTACAAAACAAATAATAATAATAAGAAAAACAATTACAAGAAAATTGAAAAAACAAATTTCTTAATTTATTATTATTTTGTTATATTACTATAATTATTTTTTATATTATTATCATTTTTATTATTTATTATTTTATTATTTTTTTGTTATTATTATTATTATTATTATTATTATTATTATTATTATTATATTATTATTATTATTATTTTATTGTTATTACTACTTAATTCTTTTATTTTTATTTTTGACATTATTAATACTCTTTTTATTGTAAATGGACGAGTGATATTTAGGAATATTTAAATAAAAAATGTATTTTAAATGATAATTTCCCTTATTATTATTTAAAATTGAATATAATTTATTATTATTTTTTTTATATTACTATTATTATTATTATTATTTTATTTTTATTACTATTATTTTATTTTTTATTTTTTATTTTTTGATATTATTAATACCTTGTAAATAAACAAGTGATATTTAAAAATATTTAAATAATAATAATAAAGGGTATTATTATTTAACCATTATTTCATTAAATTTTAAATTCGGTTTTTAAAATTTGATCAAAGAGATATTTAGATTATATTATTATATTGTTTTCTGTTTGATACAATTATACATATAATCCGGAAAACTTAGTACAATTTACCATAAAAAAAAAATGAACGGCGTGTCAACATGATGATTTTGAACAAAATGCAAAGGTAGAATTCAAAAGGTTTAACTTTAAAAAAAATTCAAGGGATATAATACAAACTCACGTAAAATTTGAGAAGTACCGGTGCTAATAACCCTAGATAATTTTACACTTGTTGGAGTCAAGTAGAGAGAGAAATGGAGAAGTCGGTAATTTGTGACCACAAGTGACTTTTCAAATTGGAGATTTGCTTGTAATTTTGCAATAAATATCACCATCAGCATCCATCTAAACTACCATGGAGTGATAATAAAAAAGTTTCAAGTTCTAAGTTCATGGTAGGCGTACAACAATGTTAGAAGACCGTTAAATAATAATTTTCTTGGAATAATGAACACTATAAATAATCTCCAGCAAGGTTGTATTCCATTTCTCTAAAGTTTCTCAGGATCCTCCATTTCTTCCGCTTCAACCAACACAGACCCCAACCCCTTCTCCCAATTTTTTTTTCCCTTTTCTACTCTTGCATATATTATTTCTGTGTTTAACAAAGGAACATCACCAAAATTGTTCTAATGTGTGAACGGAAAATTTAATCTTGCCAAGGATCATTCTCAGCCCTCACTTCCGATGGCTC
This sequence comes from Acer negundo, assembly GCA_035582765.1. Classification (NCBI taxonomy): domain Eukaryota; kingdom Viridiplantae; phylum Streptophyta; class Magnoliopsida; order Sapindales; family Sapindaceae; genus Acer; species Acer negundo. The sequence goes on along the minus strand of CM069239.1, from coordinate 9,283,508 downwards.
GATTACTTCAGCCTCCGAGGGTTCAACAGCACTTGTGTCAGATTCTGCTGGATTCTCTTCAGATGCCTCGGCCTCTTCCTCATCCCCTTCTGATCTACCCCATCTCCCTCCAAGGGCCATTGCCATCATCTCATAGATCTTGTTCCCCAATTCAGCTGGGCTGTCAGGCTGCATAATTTACAGAAAAGTATGAAATTACACAAAGCTAATCAAATCAAAACATATAATAAGAAAAACAATAAAATTTATAGTTTGCCCTTACAGAGAATCCACTGGAGATCAATGCTGTATCATACAAGAGGTCAACAGCTCTCTTGGCATCACCGCTATCAGGGGCATTTTTGCATGCAGCCTGCAAAATGAAAAACCAAAAACCCATAACCATTTAGTGGACAACAGATATACTAATTCTTTGGATCCATGTAGCAAGAGAGATCTCAAACTAGGGGTTGTTTGTGTAGTGGGAAAAAGATTTATTACATTTTAAAATAAGTTATTTATATAACTAATTCTAAAATGTAAAAAGACTTTTTTCAAAAAGACAAACCACCCCTAAAGAAAGATTTCAGAAGCAAAGCTAAGAAAAAAAATATCATGAGCAATTGCAGTAGTAACTTTAAAATGTAAAAAGATTTCAGAAGCGAAGCTGAAAAAACTATATGAGAAATCACACACTAGGTTCATTGATTCTCTTCATATTGTTTTTCTCAGCTCATGACCTCCATTAACTTCAAAAAATTGTATCATGGGACAAACTGCCGTGAGAAATATAATCAGAAAAAAATCAAGAAGATAGTCTTACATTCAAGTCTTTAAGGATGGGATGGTCTGGATTAATCTCCAGTATTCTCCTTCCTCTCATGAACTCCAAACTTGAAGTGTCACCAAGAGCTTGTGCTTTCATCAACCTTCAAAAGGGAAAAAAAAAAACATAAATTAGAGGCGAACATCCTAGAGAGAGAGAGGGGGGGATGACATCAACTACTACTGTTTTTAAGTTTGTATTCCAGGTATTAAAAAAACGTTACTTCTTTGACATCAACTACTACTGTTTTTAAGTTTGTATTCCAGGTATTAAAAAAAAACGTTACTTCTTTCACAAAAAAAGAAAAAAAAAAAAAAAAAAAAACCATTACTAACCTTTCCATATTGGCAGACCATCCAAACTTGCCTGAAACAAGCACACAGGGAGACGAGCTTAGACGCTTCGAAACTTGGACCTTGGCCACCTTCTCACCAAGTTGTTGCTTTATCCAATCACAAAGAAGATTGTATTCTTGTTTATTCTCTCTTTCTTTGACCTCGTCCTCATCACCTGGTATACCAAATCTTCTAATCAGAGGAAATGCAAATAGATGCCCCATATAGATGACAGAGATGACAATTTAAAAAGAAAAAAGAAAACATAGGAAAGATTATATTACTACAATAATGAGCACAAAGGGGAAATAAAACTAACCAAGCTCTAAATCTTCCTTGCTGATGTCAACAAATTTCTTTTCCTTATAGGTTTGCATGTTCTGGATGGCAACTTCATCAATAGGCTCAACTAAATAGAGAACCTAAAACGAAATCAAGCACACCTTGTCACCTCAGCAATCCAGAGTTCCAGACAAAAGGAAAATTGGTGTAAAAACTTTTGTATATAATATAGATGCAAAATCAAGTTTCTGAAGAGAAGAAAGTATGAAACATCTCCCATTTTTTCTACAAGCATTCAATCTCACCAGCCATTTTCAGCTAGCTAAATTAACCAACACCTCTGCGATACTGGCCTGGTTTACAATGAAAATTGTTATGCTAGCATCAGCAAAACTAAAACATGCATACCTCAATATCTTTCTGCACCAACTTTTCCAAGAATGGAGCACTTTTTGCACTTTTTAAGCTGTCTGTCGCCAAGTAATAGATGGCATTTTGTTTCTCACCCATGTTCTCAACATAATCATCCAAGCTTGTCAGTTCCTCTTCACTCTTTGAAGTATGGAACCGCAGCAAAGGTGCTATGCGCTTGTGATTCCCAGTATCTTCGACACATCCTAATTTTATAAACCTGCCAAAGTTCTCCCAGAACTTTTTGTAATCCTGGAATCAAATGGACCAAATTCTGTGTCACTAATACAAGTAAGGTGGAAAAAGAAGAGCAATTGAAGTGTTTAGTGGCTACCAACCTCTTTGTCGTCACTTTCAGAGATGTCCTGAATCATGTCAAATGTTTTCCTAACAAGTCTCTTTCTCATAATTCTTACCTGGATTATCACAGACAGGGAAATGATTAATAAACAAGAAGATATACTGATTCATACATAACTGTGACAGAAATGCTAAGAAAGTCTACACAGAAAATAAAAACTCCATTCATGCATGGAAACAATAACAAAAATTGTGCATTATGATACTAGAAATATGATGGAAACTACGTCTTACAATTCGGCTTTCTTGAAGGATCTCCCTAGAGACGTTAAGAGGAAGATCATTTGAGTCCACCACACCCTTCACAAAGCTCAAATATCGTGGAAACTACAAGCAAGGATTAAAATAAGTCATTCCTATTAGGAAGGAATAACATAGTGCAAGGAAGCAGTCATATGCTTGGATTAATTACCTAATCTAAAAATGGAAAAGGTTTATACTCAGGCTAAGAAACATCAATCGATAAGAATGCCAAAGTTAATCATGATTATGATATATCTTACCACAATCTTTTGTATCAAAATATTATCATTTCACCATCTTGTAAAAAACCAAAAATAAGAAATAATGGATCACTCATTAACCACAAATCATAAGATCATAGGATCTCAGTCTATATGACAATACTTACCAGCTCTCCATCAAAATCATCTGAGATAAATACACGCTTGACATACAATCTAATATTTTTTGTTTTCGGATTCATTACATCCTCATTGTTTAGAGGCCCCATTCCAGGAATGTAAAGAACACTCCTGAACTCTACCTCACCCTGCACAATTTTCAAAGAATAGTTGTTAATCACCTCACCAAACATATCTCCAGCTTAAACACTCTGAAAGATCTCAGTACCTCAGTGGTAAAGTGAGTATATGAAAGTGGATCCAAAAATTCATTAAAAGTTTTTTTGTAGAATTCTTGGTACTCCTCCTTTTCAACTTCCTTTGAATTCCGCATCTACAACAGAGAGGGTAGGAACATGCATAAGACATGATATATAATGATATTAGACCAAGAATGCATTAAATGAAAACAGTTATTGATACAAAACGAATACATGTTAGAACATATATTATAATTTCACCAGCAATAACAGATAACACTCACCCATATGGGTTTTGTTTCATTGGCTAGTTCCCAGTCCCAATACTTCTCAGTTTTAGTTGTTTTCTTCTTTTTCTTTTCACCCTGGAGAGAAACACAGAAAACCACTAAAACACTATACTTACTAAGAAAGAGCAACAACAACAGCCACAATCAGGACAGGTATTATGATTACCTCTGGCTGTTCTTCACCTTCTTTTGGTTCTTCCTCCTCTTCTACCTACTCAAAGATTCAATTTGGCAAAGAAAGATTAGAAATCTTGATTATCTATACTAAGAAAAAAGGTTTTGAAACGAAAGAAGAGACTGAATAGAATTAAAGTCATAATCCTAGATCTTTACTATATTGACTCATCAAAAAAAGAAGTATTATTGCAGAAACTGTAAGGACATAAGTACAACGATAACATTTTAAAGCAAAAAATCTTATATTTTTGTTCAGTTATTCCAATGCCCTTGGTGAGATTGTGTTTGTCTTGTAGACGGTACAATTCAGCATAAACATGAAGACAAAATATAGTTAACACCTTCATTGCATCCCAGGCCCCAGCAACAAGCACTTTGAAGAAAACTTTAAACAGAGGAGTGAAACAACCATTTTGTCATTATCATTAACGGCATACTATACATGTACATAAAAACATGAGTGTGCATTTATGTGTTGCATCAAATTCTTTTAAAAATCAGCCTGGAAGAGAAGGATGTGATATATTACTACAAATGGTATAAATGTCATCACCTCAATGGTCCTTGATTTCTCTTGCCATGTATAGATTGGGAAAGAAACAAACTGTGAATAATTCTTCACCAAACCCTGAATTCTTGTAGGATCTGAGAATTCGTACTTATCATCATCCTGCAAGAAAACAATGTTATTTTCAGCAGTCTGTCTTTGGGGTTCTAAAATGGTACATTCAAGGCTTCCTCAAATCCAAACTAACAAAAAATTACAGCCTTACTGGAATAAGAGTACGTTTGGGAGGACTTCTCAAGTAGATCTTTTTACGGTAGATCTTTTAAAAGTAGATCTTTTAAAAGTAGATCTTTTAGAGGTAGAGCTTTTAAATAAAAGTCGTTGGTCGTTTGGTTGTTAATTAAAATAGAGCTTTTTTAATGATAGAATGACCAAAATACTTTAGCATATATTAAATTATAGGGTTATATTAGAGATTTTAGTCTTATTAAAAAAACTCCAAAAGATCTACTTAAAAAAGCTTTAAATTTGGGCTTCTCAAAGTAGACATAAAACAACTTTTTTAATCATCTAAAAGCTATATTGTGTGACAACCAAACGATACAAAAAAAATTGAAAAGAGCTTTTTTAATTAAAAAAAGCTCTATTACCCAATAGACAAGCTCTCCCAAACGGACACTAAGCTAACTATAACTTTTTCATTTTTCCATATTATGGATACATTTGAGTAGCAGTAAATATATGCAAACATGGCAATCCTAGTTACAAGCACAGATCAAGCATGTTGGCAAATTCGTTATGCGGTCCTGAAAACAGAATCTGCTAGGCTAATCCAATTATTATCTTAGGGAAAACTAAGATGAGCTAATACCCTTAAATAAAGTGTGATTTGAGTTCCACGACGTAGGAGATTCTCAGAATCAGTTTCTTCCTTGATCACATAAGAGCTATTGTCAGCTTCAGCTTCCCAAACATATTGCTTATCTGACCTTGGGCTCTTTGTAGACACAACAACCTATATATAAAACCAATTTCAATAAGCATATTGCCACATAAAATAGTAAAAAGAAAAGCAATGAAACTGAACAGGAAAGTTACGATCATTATCAGTAATGAAAAAATTATGCTGCACCTTCTGAGCAACAAGAAAAGCAGAATAGAACCCAACACCAAACTGACCAATCAAACCATTGTCTGCCCCGAGGTCCTTATTTTCCTGCAGATCACAAAAAGCTTAATGAGATTCAGGCAGAGATTGAGAAATGCTAGATTATGCAATTGCAGATAGAAATATAAACAAAGACCTTAAGGGCTTTAAGGAACTTTGAAGTACCACTCTGCGCAATAGTTCCAAGACAGTCAATGAGCTCTTCTTTTGTCATCCCAATACCAGTATCCCTGCAAATTCAGATTAACCATTTTTTATTACCCCACTAATCAAGAAAAGAAGCGCAAATAAACATAGTAAAGGCTTACGTTATGGTGACCGTCCCATTGTCTGGGTCAGATTTGATGCGTATCTCAAGCTCACCAGCATCTCCAAGTAGGGAGGGCTCTGTCACACTTGAGAATCTCAACTTATCTAAAGCATCACTCGCATTGCTGCAACACAGGATGACAAGTCAGATCAAATACGAAGCACACCCACTTTCAGAAGGAGAGCTTCTGCAGCAACATGCACACAATATTCATAGATGAAACAAGTAAAATAATGGCAGGAAGAGCTTAGGCCCCTTGGGTTAAGATACTCGTTCCATGTTGCCAATAACCCATAAACTTAAAAGGACTAAATGTTATATGAGAAGAACGTTGCACACAATACCAGAATCCAAACAAATTATACATTTAAGATGTCATGGTATGAATACAAAATTGAACAGTAAGAATAGTTCTTCAATAGAAGTGCATGTACTCACCTCACAAGCTCTCTAAGAAATACTTCCTTGTGACTGTATAGACTATGAACTATCAAATCCATCAGACGACTGACCTGCAACCATCTTAAATTTCAATTCTCCAGAAAACCAGAGTGAAAAACAATACAATACAAAATCAATTACTCACAAAAAAGGACTTAGTATATAAAAAACTCAGCAAGCCTTTGATTTTATTTCATGTTCAAACCTAAAATAATATTTCTTTTAACTTGACTAATCATAATTTGGCCTGAATAGATTCATTTCATATCTAACATATAAATAGAAACATAAAAGACCTAACCTTGCAATGGATTCTCATAAACTAAACAGACCCTAATCACAACCCAGAATCAATAAATTCAAAATCCCAAAAAAAAAAAAAAAAAAAAAAAAATTCTTATCAGGAAAGAGACGGGATACCCACCTCGGCTTGGTATTCATACTTCTCACCGGAAGTGTCAGCGGCCTCCTTCTCGGCAACGGCAGCCTCGCAGCGGACTACGATACGGTTGTTACTCTTCTGAAGATTCCAGTTCAAGCCAGCACAAGAAAAGCCCTTTCTGAGAACATTTTGCTGGGGAAGAAAAGCGCTTCTGAGACTCAAGGCCTTGTTATTAGCGTGTTTAAACGAAAAGGGTGTTGAAGATGGCAGAGAAACTAAAGAGGCAGCTGCAGCTAAGGATCTGCTCATGACTGGAGCCATAGATAGAGAGAAAGACAGGGAGATAAACGTTTTGTATTTTTGAAGCTAAAGAGAGAGCTTATCAAAAACCCTATTAAAAGGGTTTTAGAGTGAGAGTGGAGAGTTCTAGAAAGACCGCAACTATGTCGCTGGTTTTGGAGCTATCTCCCCTGAATTTGTATGGCCTATAATTTGCCAATTCATTAACTTATAATATCCTCTCTCTTTTTTTATTTTCTTTTTCTTATTTGGTAAATGAAATAGTTTATTATTCTAGTGTCACTTATTTTCTCATTTGGTAAATGTTAGGACCTTTCACATTTTACAGTGGAGCGCATTTACGGTATGTGCGGAAAGTTTTCTCTCTATGATATGGGAGTAGATAACTCAATTCGCTTAATGATAATGAATAATATCGGTTCACTATAAACTTTGAGGTTGTGGTTAGAATTCTCCAAGAAAGGTTAGAATGGCGGTTCTTGAATTTCGGTAGGTACCAAATAAATACGGTATGTGCGGAAAGTTTTCTCTCTATGATATGGGAGTAGATAACTCAATTCGCTTAATGATAATGAATAATATCGGTTCACTACAAACTTTGAGGTTGTGGTTGGAATTCTCCGAGAAAGGTTAGAATGGCGGTCCCTAAATCTCGGGAGGTACCAAATAAATGACTACTTAAATAGAGGTTTTGAACATAATATTCAACTAACATGTAATGAGCGGACCTAACACTTAGGTTGTGGTAATTCATCTAAGAAATTATTTCATTCTACAAAATATCAATATAGACAAAATGTTTTGTCCAAACCAAGGACCTCACTCCAAACAGTCATGACAAATGATGATTGAGACGAATAGATGATGGTAGTCCCCAACACCAATCGAGACCGAATTGGCTATACTTAATTTTAATATTATGTACATAGATAGTTGCTGTAACTTTAACCATTGATATCGTGAAAACTATATTATAAGTTTATAACTGATGTGATGAATTATTAATTATTTACTCTATTATTTACAAGATGAAATTTGTAATGTATAGAATTATATTGTAGTTTTATACCATCTTTTGCTGCAACACGTCTATTTAATCTTTTAAAATAAAATAAAAATTCCAACAGCAGATCAATCGATAAAAACAAGATAAAACGAGACTCGAATCTCTGTTATATATATGAACGGAAGATGCACAACTGCTTGAAAAGAAAAATATATCAAAACGACACAAGGAAGATGATAAAAAGACGGACACATATTTAACAATTACCCATTAAACAGACAACAAAAGCTAGAAGAACTTGTTTACCAACTAATCTACTAGTTCTGCAACAAATAAAAATTCAAGAATAAAATAGAAGAATAATTCTAAATGGGTTCGTTCATGAAATCTGAAGTAGATGTGCAAAACAATGCTGCTGCTGAATTTCCTTCAATTAATATACTTCAAGCCTCTGCAGCTGTCTGCTTTAAACAATCAACGTTACAAAATCCAACTGATCTCACCATATCTCCAAGCCTGCAAATTTCCATAACATGAAAAGGAAGACATATAAGAATATAAATGGTGATGAATATAAAACATTTTAATGGTTTAAACTGACCGGTCGAAGCTGTTCCTTGCTCTATCTGGTTGATCAACGCTGTTCCTCGCCTTCCCGGATCGATCAACACTCTTTCTTGACTTGTCTCTCTTGTCAGTGCTGCTTCTTGATTTCTCTCTACTACTACTGTCTGTGCTCAGCCTTGATTTTTCTGATCTCTGTCCAATACTAGGCCTACCCTTGTCTTTCTCTCTAAGGTCTGTGCTTGGTCTCGACTTGTCCAATATTATTACTTGCTCTGTGGTGTTGTTGTTGTTCCCTGAACTTGAACTCTCTGCTACTACTACTTCTTCATCTGTTGTTTTCTGTTCTGATACGTTTCGAAGACGCGGTAACTTCTCAATAGCTGATATGAACTTCCTCAGATGTCTTAAGTATTCTGGGTAGAGTTCCAAATTGCAATGGTTTCCTCCTTTAAGCCACAATGGTTCATACTTCTCTTTACAAAGCTCCCATAGCTGCTTTCCATGCGAAAAATCCACTACATCATCTTCAGTTCCCTGCAACCACCAAACCAATGCTCTCCCATTTTCATTCAAACATAGAAACATTGAAGAAGGACATATCACATATCTAGCTACTTACATGAATTACCAGAACCGGGCACTGGACAAGTGGAATTTTATCAATGTTCTGCATAATATCAAAAGGGTCAATGACTCGATACCATTTTAATAATAAACTTGATTGATCAATGAACATATTGCATAATGCAGGATAGTTGATAACCTTGTAAATGTCGAACCAGAAAGTTCGTTTGACAGGATACATAACGCGAAGACCGGATAGGATCGGACTGTGGAGAATGACAGCTCTCAATTGAGGCAAACGGACAGCCAATTCGAGAGTAGGTCCACTCCCAACTGACTGTCCATACAATATAATGTCTTCCTCCTTCACTCCATAAGTCTCTTCGAGGCATTTATAAGCAGCCTCTATGTCTGCATATGTGTCCTGCTCACTTGCCTGTGAAGCATACACATTTCAGGTTTCAACCAACAAAAATTAACAGTAAGAGTTTTTCTTTGAAATTTGCTCTTAAAACACACAATAATCATGTAATTTGATGCTTTTTTTTCTTTTCTCTTGAACCAAATCATTACTCTGAAAATTTTTTGAAATCACAGCTTCAATCTAGTTAGACTTGACATTAGATTTCAATTCAGACATATACAGTATAAAAATAAAAATAAAATAACTATAAAAAATAAAAATAAAAAAAAAATAAAAAAAACCATTCTCGGGTAGGAATTATACTCATATTCAAGACATGAGAAGTCAAAATTTATAATTAGCAAACTCCATTGACTTTTACATTTAGAAGTCAAAGTTTTGAAGACAGAAAAGACAGGAATATACCTTTCCAGAAGACTGTCCGTACCCGGAATAATCGTACCTGAATTAACACAAACAATATATCTCACCGATTGACCGGTCATATCACATAATGTAATTTGAATGAATAAAAAATAAAAAATAAAAACAAATGGATCTAATGAAGTTAGATGACTGACCCCATAAGATTAACATTGAGATGAAGGCTGAGTTCGGAGAAAATGTGAAACATGAGACCGAGATCAGCAGCGTTTCCATGAGAATACAAGAGAGTCAAGGAAGCCGATGCGTTCTTGATGTAGATAGCCACAATCTCGTTACCTTTCTTGGTGGTCAGCTTCAAAACGTCCACGTCCACGTTATCTCTCTGATGAACGTCGGAGATTCTCATATTTCCAGTTTCTTCATCGACTAATATGTTATACGACGGAGGGTTCGGAGGGTAGAAAGCGAACTTGGCCGCCATGGACGACGTCGCTGTCCCCATATATATATATCTGAAGAAGACGAAACACCAAAACTACAAAAATGAGTTGATAGCTAGTTCATGTTATGCTTTTTTGGTTCTTGGGAAAATGATGAGAAACAAAGTTTGCGGATGGAATATTGGTCGGTTAATTAGGAAAAGAGTGGTTAGAGGAAAATTAAAGGGTAAAGAAGATTAGAAGAAGATATAATGGATTAATTGGTGACCATAAAATTAATTACCAATATTTATTAACACTTGTGATTTCTTACCATTCTAATTTCTAATGTTTTGAATTTCAATTTAGACTATAGGAGCCAAAACTCATTATTTAGTGGGCCATTGTATTGCTCAATTTGTTGCGAGACTGCATGACAATCTCCACACTTTTCTTTTTCATAATTATTAGACATTTATAAGTAGAAATGAAATTAAGATATCCTTTCTTTTCAATCTCTATTTTTAACCTTTCTTGGAAGCTAAATTAAGGTAATGTCTAGTCCTCCTGTATGTACTTATTTATTAGTCCCACAATATTGAAAAATAAAAATTAAATAAAAATAAAAATATCAACATATACTTGAAAAATGTACATAGTTCGATTTAAATCTCTCAATAATAATACAGAATGAAAAAAGCACGCCACGCGAACTACGTAAAGATGTTCATCTTCTATATTAAGATTTAGAAATGTACCTCAATATTACTATTTAGTGTGGATGAGACATATCTGAACTTTTTAAATAGAATATTTGTGGTAATATTTGATTTTGAATGTTAAATTAATTAATTTTTAATTTATTTGATTGATTGATAATCCAATCAAATTGGTAGCGAAATTTGATTGGATTACATATGAATTATGATTAGGTAGTGACTCATTACAAAGAGACTCTGTTTAATTGGCATGGATTTTCAATTTAGAAATAATTAATTCTGAAAGTTGGTTTGATGAGTAAAATTGTAAATTTTGAAAAATTATTTTAAATTAATTGTGTGGAAACAAAAGTGAATGGATGATGAATAGGTGGGACTAATGAGATAAAAGAATGGATGCGTGGGACTGATTTTGTAGAGGAGAGGGAACATCTCAATTATGATTTTGTACAACTTACAACTACATCTTTATTTCTTTTTTGACTTTCAACTATTTATTACTTCTTGTTGTTTCTCCTCACAGCTAAGCTCCACTCCAAAATTAAACATGTTAACCAATCACACTTGTTGTATGATGTCGATATACAAATTTAATCATATATGAGCAGAATTTTAAACCAAATACTCTTCTAAAAACTTTGTTCAAATTAATAACATTGGAATATATATATATATATTTATATATATATATATTTTTTTTATGGTATCCGTCTATTCGCCTATCTAGACCAACTATTTTTTTGAAATTTTTTGTTATTGGTAGAATTCGAGTCATTGACTTGAGAGTCAATTGTTCAAGCTCCAAACTCGTCCATCTACTAGTTAAGCTACGTCTCTGGGGGCAACTGTATAATTAAAATATATGAATTAAATGAAATAATAATTTATTTAATAAATTAATACTCGTAATTATTGTGAAGATATAGAGTGTGTGTTTTGTTATTTGAGTGTGTGTTGTGTTATTTAATTGTAAACATTCATTTTAGTTTATTGATTGAAATCTAAAATCTTATATTAACTTGGAGGATGTTACATGGAGGAAATAAGGTTTTTTGTCACTTTTTTAAGTTGGTATTTTAAGACCATCACCACTTTAATAACTTTTATTTTAAAGGTACCTATTAAAGGCACCAAAGGTAGTGATTTTCAAAAATACCCTTATTTTACTCTATTTTTTAATTTACTTTTCAGTTTTTCTTTTTTTGATTGTATTCTTTCATCTTCTTCATAGAAACAGACCTCCATTGGAGGTCAATTGACCAATTTAATAATATTATCAATGCATCTTCATTGGATTAGTTTAGTAGCGCTATATTGATGCACTCAGGAGTCGAGGGCAGCTTCCCTAGAGATTTTTCTCTCATTTCCTATGTTGTTTTGGTTTTGAATATTCCATTGTTAAACACGAGAAATAACAACATAACAGAAACATAGGAGCACAAAACAACAACCCAGTGTTTTCGAGACTTTGTGTTTATGATTTGTGACTTTATGTTTGTGTTCGAGACTTTGTGTTTATGTGTCCGAGACTTTGTGATTGTGTTCTGAGACTTTATGATTGTGTTCCGAGACTTTTTGATTGCTTTTCGAGACTTCTGGGTTGTTGTTCTATGCTCCTCTGTTTATGTTATGTTCATCTTCTCTAATCTTGAATTCTCAATTTGAAACCCTTCGTTCTCAGAGAAAGTTACATACTTTGTTTTTCAGAGAAATCAAAAGTTGCTATTGTGTTTGATTGTTGTCGTCGACAGCGACATACGTGTGTTCATGGTCCACCGTGGTCGTCGCTAGTGTATGTGTGTTTGTCGATTGGTCGGTGTACGTCATGTGTTTGTCGATTCATCAGTTCTACCTCCATTAATGGAGGATTTTGAAAGAAAGGAAAAAAAAAAATGGTGAAGAAGGTTACTGTAGGGGGCATTTTTGTTCGTTTACCATAATATGTGTATTTTAAACATAAAATATTAAAATAGAGCCAGTGTTGAAAAACCCCTTCCAAAAGTACTAAAATTTTTTTGAATTCCGAGATACATGCAAGAAAACATTCAAATTATCAATGACATTGAATAGTTTTTTTTTTAATTGCAATATAAGAATTCAATCTCATAACTTTTATGTGTATTATAACAAATAAATAAAAAATAGATATGAGATCCGATTAGACTTGAATTTCAAAAAATAAAATAAAAAATAAATGTAATAATATATTCAAATTTCAAAAAACATCATATAGTCTTTTGTTGTTGTTGACAATATATATTAATTCAAAACCATATATTTTTTTTGAAAACTTTCGTTATTGATAGAATTTGAGCCGTTAGTTTGGAATCATTTATCTAAACCCTAAACTTATTCATCTACCAACTGAGCTACGTACCTATTGATAAAAATATCATATAGTCAATCATATATGTATTAGTATTTAATAAATTATTAATTTATAAAATGAATGCGATCACAACAAATTTTCAAGGAATATCGAAAATGTAATATATTATAAATTGATTAAGAATATTAAATTAAAGTGATCATGCTACATAATATTATTGAAGAACAATGAAGGGAATAAGGCAATTAAATATAATCTCATCATTAAAGCCTATCAATTTAATGATTCATAAGGACAGGTGGAAGAGAGAGATAGATTATTTAATAATTAATAATTTAATATACATTTGTGATGAAGTGTTGAAAGTTGGCTAATAATTTAAACAACGGGTTGTGGTGCGGTTGGTCACCGTACTCCCAGTGAGACGAATGGTTCGGACTCTGCTCGAGTTTGAATCTCATTGGAAGCACCTCGTGGTTAGGATTACTGACCTCTCAGTTGAAGAGGGGATTAGTCTCACTCATTAGTAAATGATATGGATAAATTTCTAATATCTTATTTGGATAGTTAAATAAGAGAGAAAGGGAAGGAAAAAAGGAAAGGAAATTGAAGGAAAATGAGAGAATAATTTCTTTTTGTTTCACCAAATTTGGTTTCCATCTAAATTTGAGAGGAAAATAAGGTAAAGGAATACATAACTAATGATTTTTTTTCATTATCCTAAAACTAACCCTATTAATATTGAGTATTCATATTGTTGAAAGAATGGTATTTTCGTAAACAGGATAAAATGAGTTCATTTATTTTTTCCCTCCAAATAAGATTGGTTTCCTTTCCTTTCTTTTATATATATAACCATCTAAATAACAATCATTAAAAACACTTTCTTTTCCTTTTCTTTCCTCATTTACCTTTTCTTTCCTTTTTCTCATATTCTACTAAACCATACATAGTGTAAGTGTAGCTCGGAAGAGCTTAGAAAGCAAGAAGGAATTACAAAGAATAGATAATACATGATTCATGTGTCTTCCAACTCCGTCTAGGTAAACCCTTCAAATCTACACCACGAGGTTGTGAGTTCGATTTCTTCCTCTCCTTAAATCTTAAATTCACTTAATATTTAAAATAAAATAAAATAAATAAATAAAATAAAAAATAAAAAAGGTGTCTTCCAACTGCAAGAGATAGATTGGGCCCCATCATGATGGGTTCTGGGTTGGGCACCAATTAGATAGCATGGGGAGCATGCAATCAATCACATTCAATCAACACCAAACACACACATAAATAGAACATTCTTCATCAATATCTGAAGCATAGATGTAACGTAATGCAATGTCACATTTCAACGCAGCTTAGCTTCACAACCCCATTCCCATTTGCCTACCGCATTTCTACATTATTGGAAACATAATAAGTTTACAACAGTACTCTATATGAAATGTGTACTGTCACCAAATTAATTGCCCAAATTAATACTCACAAGGCCCATAACCCGTCCCTGTCAGATGACTCATATGCCTTTTGCACATTGCTTCAGACAATCTGATATGGAGAAAAAGAATTTAGAGGAAGGAGAGACTACAGTTGATGAGACACAGAATTTAAAGAGAGATTAATTGGTGTAAAATTTCATATCCTTTCATTCAACTGATCTTTGTTACAGCAAGTAAAATGGAAATAACAATGCATGAAAATAGGAAAATCCATTAACATTTGAAGGCACTAACTATCTACTAGAGGTTTCATCCCAACAACTAACACCGACTTCACTGGTCCAGGCACGTATCACGATCACACTCAATAGTCAATTCAATGGTCCTCCCTCTCCTTTAGAGACAATATGTATTTAGAATATATCTGATCAACTGTATATCTTCATTCATATATTAATTGAATGGAGGATATATGTAACAATGCATTTTATGTATTTTAGACTTTCTCCTCATTCATTATTATCTCGATGTGGAATGATAAAATCTTCGATCCACCTTATGTGTGATTCATGTGGCCACTGAAATACTTAAACACCACAATTTATTAGTTTTTTGTTTTAATTTTTACAATGAGGGGATTGCACAAATATCCATCAAGATTTGATAAAATTGTACGAATAGGGCAGTTTTAGCCATATATACACAAACTTCCCTTAACATTTGAATATTGTTGCACAAACATCCTATATTGTTAGATGGATCTGTTAGTCAATGGTCAAAATTGTAAAAAGTCTAAAATACCCTTTATTTTTATTTTAAATAAACTAAAAAATTAAAAAATAAGACAAAAATATATTTAAAAATATATTTTAGAAAACATGAATGTATCCTACATCTGAAATTTGGAAAAAAAAAATCATCTTTACAAAAAAAAAAAAAATTAAACAATTTAATAATAAATAAATTTTAAAATTTAAATTTATTTAAAATCAAGGAGGAATTGCACAAACTTTTTTTTTTTTTTTTGAAGATGGATTTTTTTTTCTAGGTTTTAGATTTAAGATACATTCATGTTTTCTAAAAGATTTTGTTATCTAATTTTTAAATTTTTTAGTTTATTTAAAATAAAAATATAGGGTATTTTAGGCTTTTTACACATTTATCTATTGACTAGCGGATCCATCTAATGGTAAAGAATGTATATGCAACAATTTTCAAATGTTGAGGGAAGTTTGTGTGTAGATGGCCAAAACTGTCATATTTGTACAATTTTATTAAACCTCAGGGAGATGTTTGTGCAATTCCCCCTTTTTACAATTTCCTTTCATATATTTTCTCTCTCTTCAATTATACTGATTTCCTTTGATCTATTTTAAAACTTACCAGGTGCATCATATTTTCTTGTATGGAAGTTATCATACAATGCATTCTAGCATTCTCACTGAAGCTTATCCCAATGTTGACTTAAGCTGATTTGCCTAATAATAGTAAATAGTATAAATACTAGATAGTGTTTCATTTCCTATGCCCATCAAGAAATTAAAATTTATGGAATTAAGACGCATGTGTGAAGAAGTTTAGAGGTGTTTAATATGAAGTTGTCAAATTGGTCAATGTGAACTTAAATTGGCACGATATCAAGGGTGTTGGTAGACGAGCAATTAAGAAGATTCAAAGAATTTGTTAATTTCCAATGCCAAACATTGGCTCATGACTCGCCGTCGATCGCTGCCCTTCTATATATATATTGATGATCAGTTCACATCACTAGCTCAATGTTTTTCTTAAAAGGATCTCTGTTTAATTACTTTATCTAATATTTATTTTGCTTTCAATATATTATATATTATATTAATGATTTTTGTACGATTGCATTTGCATAGTGGTGGTCATATGTGAAGCTAATGTAGCACAATTTCCTACCATATATGGAAGATATTTGCAGGCAATTAACTACTTGTTTACATGTGTAACGAAACTTACACAAGCACAGTCCTCTAGGGACACCCACTGAATATATTTGCAACTGCGCGCTTCGATCTGATCTTCCAATTATATATTTGATAACTTTTCAATGTTTATATGTCTTAGCTTTTTACTATATATTTTTTTTAATTGGTTTGTTATTACAAATCCCAATTTAGAGGAAGAAGTAGTGATTTGGCTCCTGAGTTGGAATTAATTAACAAAATTAAGAATCATGTAGCAGGAAATGAATTTAGAAAACCTAGCTACAATATAACCCTAACCAATTTCATTCTCGTTCTTTCTTCAAACAATGCAAAAAAGCAGCTCTTTCTCGTAGATTGCATGGCGACAGACAGGAGCAAAACACAAGTTTCTTCACTTTCACGTTATCGTTTGCACCAACAGTAACACTATATATTTTGATGGTCCTAACTCCAACCTGTGACTTGTGTTTATTATAATAAACCACTTTGGTAATTGGTATCGTTGCCTAATTTGGTGTTTCCTATGCCATTTTAGTAGTCTTTGTTGGGACCACCAAGCGAAGAACGAGGTTTTATCAAATATTTATAATGTGATTAAAAATGCTTCGAGATTTTCATTTCGATCGGTGCAATCAACACATGGGCTGACTCGAGGGTTCATGCAGTACCAATTGTTAATTAATTAATTAATTAATTATATTTACATTATAATAGCCACCATTTTAAGTAATTAACTTAGAGAGTTAGAGGGATGTTCATGACTTCATGCCCCTACACATATATTATATATACATAGGTAGGTGCTAAAACCTATTCTTGACTTTGTGTGTTTGAACTCTCACTCTCTCTCTCTCTAATTCTCTCTATAAAGCCGCTGCTTCTGCTCTCATTTATATCTCTTCTCTGCTCTGCTAGATATTGAACAACAGACATACTCCTGCCAGGCTTAGATCGATGGCTCAGATGAAGTTTATTACAGGCTTCCTTGTTTTACTCGTGTTTACTGCTTGGTTCTCCACTGCTCATGCACATCAAGGTACATATATATATATATGTGTGTGTGTGTGTGAGTGTGTCCTCACAGTTTTTTCTTATTTTTCATGCATTTTTTCATGATCAGTTTTAATTAGTTTCCTATTAATGATATTTGAAACATTTTCTCAGATGGGGATGGAGATGGAGATGCTGAATTTTCTACTACTTTTTCAAAGGGAAAGGTAAATTTGTTGTATACTCTATTGTGCATGCTATTCCTTGGCTCATATTGGTATATGTCATTAGATAGAGTTTGAGAGGTTTAATATATTTACAGGGAGTGCTGGATGAGGAGACTGCAACTATTGCAACAAAAGGGATAGTAGGAGGAAGGAAAATGTCACCAGTTGTCAAAGAAAGGAAGCCGGAGAATGTGAAGGAGAGTTCTAGTGCTGCTATTGAACGTACCTCAATCTCAAGTACTTCAAGTCATAGTTTTGCTGGAAAATGTCATGATGGGAAAGTGAAGGAAAATTCAATCTACTGTAAGAAAACTGTGAGCCATAATCATATTTCTCATGAAGATGTGGATGATAAGGGATTTGTAGCTTTCAATGCAGATTATCATGCTCCTAGGCACCACCCACCTAAGAATAATTGATCAATAAAACCCTTATAAATTTCTATTTTGGCTGTTACATATGCTAGTCTGTTTTTCTTTTTTATATTTTTGGGTTTAATTATGTTCATTTCACAAGTCATATGCTAATGTTTACTTATTTGCTAGATCTCTCTCCTAATATAATCAACTTTTAAAAGAAAGTTGACTATGGGAATAATGCAAGGTTATATTGAATGTAATAGGGTTCCAGTTTTGCTAATTATTTCTTTCATTAATTAATTTTCTCGCTGTTTGTTAGTTTTTCAAAATGGTATAGCTAGTAATCGAGTGATGTTGAATTTTTGATCATGTCTAGTCTTGTCAAGGACATTTTTGGTTGTGTAATGAATTTCAATGGTTTTGTTCTACATGACCCACTAACATGATTTGGGTAAGTTGAAGTGCTTGAAATGAAGTTACTAATTTGAGAACCCAACAAAAAGTTCAATTGCTAGTGTTTTGTATGTATAACATTGCCTAGAAAGGCAATAGACTATTGAGCCAAGCAAGCATGCACGTGAAGAGTCAAATAAGTTTCTCTGTTTGTAATTATCGTTTTTCTTTCGATTGTAAAGATTTCTCTCTTTTGCATGTCCAGCCAATTGATAAGCCAAAACGTAACTCGATCTCTCCTTAACTTTGAAACTTGTTTTCACTTAGATTGATCGAGAGTTGTCATTCCAAGTTCCAACAGTGTTTGAGTTGAAGTTTCAAATTTGTTGTGTCGTTCTATGTTTAATTACAAAACTGCATGTATATATAAGTTTCGACATAGCTTTTCTTATTTAATTTGTTTAGTTGGCCACAACTTGAATAGGCATTTGCATTAAATTTGTGGTATTTAATATTAATTCAGCCTTAGTGAAGTGTTTGGATTATTTAATATTTATTTTGATTTATTGATCCATATGATAGTGCTTTGAATTTGGGAAAACACCATAGCATTTTAAGAGATAGTACAATCGATCAAATTCAACAAATATCAACATGTATTAGTTGTGGGATGTCATTCCACAAATATTATGTTTTGTGTAATTAAGTTGAACCTACACATGCATGCAATATTGTGGCTCTCTCTCACACCATTCTCTCTCTATATTATATATATATATATGGTTTATAATAGTTTACATTCCTATTTCATTTTGTTTGCCACAATCCTAATCCTAAATAAAAGAATGTCAAATCTATATAAAGTTGAACTTCATTTCAACAATTCTCTGAGTGAAAAATTCACCAAGCTCCAAATTTCATTCGTAGAAATGATACTACACAACAATAACATATCTCTTATACCTAGTCAAATTTCAAATGTTATACAATTCCAATCGGAGCTATACAATGAACTAACTAAACGACTCTCCAGTAACGGAATTCAAATAAAGGAATTGTACAATCCCGATAAACAAAAACTCTCTCTTAGTTAATTTCTCACCCGTGATGAGATTTTAACTTATTATTTCCAAGAATAAGAGGTATATGAATACTACGTACCGCTCTATTTTTTTTTCTTGAATATTTTCTTTTACTTGTTCTTTAATATTATAATAATTGATAACTCTCTGATTATTCACAGGTGAAATTGAAGGGCGGGCATGGTGTTTGTGACGTTTGTGTGCTTTGAAGGGTAGCCATGGAGTTTGTGTACGTGCTTTCTTAACGTCTAGCTAAGAGTTTAGTTTTTAGAGTTTATGTGCTTTCTTATGTCTAGCTAAGAGTTTAATTTATTTTCTAGTATGGGTAGATCAGCTTGTTTTTAATATCATAATCTATGTAGTGTGTGATTGTATTTAATTCTCTGTTCTCATCATGGAATATGCATTCTATTTTCAATATTTTCTCTCTTTCTCATCAACCAAATGAACGCAAGCACATAACAATCCCCGATAAACAAAAACACTCTCTCTCTCTCTCTTTTTCACTGCATTCGTAAAATAAACAACAAATGGATTTATAAAAAGAAGAGATATAGAAAATTAAATAAAAAATATGTTAGAAAAAAACATAAGGTTTTTTCAAAGAAAGAAACCAAAATTGAGAAAAGAAAAATAAATGTTTTTTTTTTAAATAAAAAAGAAAAAGAAAAAGAAAAAGAGAAAAGATTCAAAAGATGATTAAGGAATGTGAATTCAATCTAAGTTCAGACTTCAGAAACCCAAATAGAATGTTGGTACTGGAAGGGCCCCTGGGCCCTGGCCCAATTTGACTAAGTTCTGTATCTCTTTTGGGTCCTAAAAAATGGCAAACAATGTTTTCAATGGAATTACGGAGGGTAAAACGGGGAATAGGGTAATCTAGAGTGGTGGTTTACTGGTTTTGATAATATATCCATATATTTATGAAGTTAAGATATTATTTTATTTGTTGTAAGTTATTGGTGGTACTATTGGCACCTCCATTACTAAACTATTTATGCCTCATTTTTTAAAATTTTGATTTAATTGTATAAAATTAAATGGTTTTATTAATTTTTTGGGTTAATATTAAAGACTCCCCTCACCTTTGAACTATTATTGGATGTCTTGCAAAAAATGCTTTTATTTCAGAAACATCCCCTGTGGACTAACAAACAATGATTCAATTGATCGATTTTTGATGTTAAAAAGTCTATAATGTATGTATTTAAGCTTTAATTATATTAATTGAACATTATACTCTCTGAATCTTGCCAAATAAAGCATTGTTTGTTGGTCCATAAAGGGTGTTTCTGAAATAAAAACATTTTTATCTAGACATCCAATAATAGTTCAAAGGTGAGGGGATGTTTTTAATATTAAACCTAATTTTTTTGATTTATTTCCAGGACTACCCTTTTACTTATTATTCAAACTTAATATACACCATATGTTTTTTCAAAAAAAAATAAAAATAAAACTACACTATTGCATCGACAAAAATATCTTTCTTTTAACATTTATATCAAACACGGAGTATATTAAAAATAAAAGTGAAGATGAAAACAAGCAAATTAGGACCGATAATGTTGTGATGGCTTCATGTGCATGCTCGAGTTCTGACTATGCTGAATGCGGTATAGCGCTTGAGTGCCGCTTGTTGTTTTGGAATCATATGCCTTTAAGGAATGTTGTTAATGCTGTTGCCTACTTGCCTCCAAGTCTACTCCTCTATCAGATGTTGGGGTAATGATCAAGGATATTCTGCAGCTTCCATTTTGATAAAGTGCAATTTGTTCCTAGGAGGTGTAATCGAGTGGCTCATAATTTGGCCAAGTTTGCTTTGTCTCTTGGTGTGAGAATGTTTGGATTGAAGATCGTCCACACTAGTTTTGGTTTTTTTGTAATTATGATTAACGAATTGATACAAATTATAGTATATTTGGAAGATCTGAAAGAAAAAAAAAATAGAAAAAACATGGATCTGAAATTTGAAAAGAAGAATAAAACAAATATGTGAAACAATAAAATCAATACATATTAAACATGGTAAACAGAAGATTGAGATCTGAAAGAAAATATAAACAAAAATAGTAAACATTGAAATAATCTATGTCATTAAAGTTTTTGTCATTAGTGTTTTGAAATAAGGAAAGTGGGGTTTTATTAGTTTTACTTTGTACAAGATTTTTGTTTAATAAAAAATGTATGTCTCTTTAAGTAATTTGATAAAGGAAAAAAAAAAAAAAACTAAATAATTTAAAAAGTGGGGTATAAATAGTTTAATAGTGGGTGTGCCAATAGCAACACTCGTTTAAAAATTCCTTACTTGATATATCAAAAAGGAAATTAAAACGAAATCAATTAAGAGAATGAAATCAAAACCTAATCAGGTAAGAGAATACAATTCGTTTAGGAATAGGGTTTCCTTATTTAATATATATAT
Source organism: Acer negundo (assembly GCA_035582765.1). Lineage (NCBI taxonomy): Eukaryota > Viridiplantae > Streptophyta > Magnoliopsida > Sapindales > Sapindaceae > Acer > Acer negundo. The sequence continues at coordinate 9,261,658 of CM069239.1, read as the reverse complement.
ATATATATACACAAAAATTTTCTTATGAGGATGCAATGATAGAATTATATAAGAACATTGAATGTGAGCCATTCATTACACATATTTTAACTTGGTATGTATGTACTTGTCAAATCACTTTTATAAATGAGTGGTTCACATTCAATATCATGATAAAATTATGTAAGGATACTCTGATAGGAACGAGATCGTATATATATAAGAAATTAAAACCGAATCAATTAAGAGAGCGGATTTAAAACCCAATCAAGTAAGAGAAAGATTCAAATCAGCTGTCAAATTTTGGTGTCCCAATTTGTGTCCAACCAACCAAACTGAGACATATATGCACATTTATGGAAGTAGTTGGAAAAAAAATCCATAAATGTGCACACAATTTGGTTGGTTGGACACAAATTGGAACACTAAAATTTGACAGCTGATTTGAGTCCGTAAGAGAATGCAATCGGTTTAGGATTAGGAATAGGATTTGGTTTCCTTTTTCCTATGAAAACCACCCTGCCTTGTGTAGTTTTTCTTCACAAACATCATCGGATAATCAGATTCATCTTGTACGCAACAGTAGAAATAGATGATGATGATGATGAAAAGCTCTCAAAGCCAAAGCCAAAGCCAAAGCCAAATCTACGACGTTGAGTTTCGATTCGATGATAGTCTAAAAAGCAAAATCATAGATGTAATGAACATCTATAAAGAGCTAAACATCATCTCTGAGCCCATCGATCCCAATTTCGAACCCTACATTACACTGGTTGAGACCGATGAACAACGCATTCAACAACTTGTTCCACAATGTATTCCCGATTTTCGGGTATCACTCGTTGAGACTGTCTTACTCCCCCCATATGAAAAGCATCGGTTCGGGCTTGGTCTGATAACAAACCAATTGGCATTAAACCTTTACGATTTCCACACACATTTATGGCAAGCCTTGACAAGTATAGGTATTGAGATTGAAGATAAATATAGTCCAGAAAATTGGCAACCATGCCGCACCCTTTTCCAATCTACCCCGGCAGATTGAGTTAGGGATGCCGTCACAGTCGTACCTGACCTAAAATTACCTCTTATCGAGAAACTACAACAACATATTGACTTGGTGCAATTCTCACCTCATCGTCATCAACTATCAACCTGCAGCTTTCCCATTAACCCAACACCTGTAAAGCTTGATCAGGTTTGGTGTATTACAACTGAAATACAGAACTTCCAATATGCCCCATCAAGATAGGCCATGGTTGGAGAGGCCAATCTTACACTTAATTGTTTGAAAGTTTGAGTGTGGAAGTGGTTTAGTAAGAGCATCTGCTAACCGATCTTTGGACGACACATGAGCAACTCTTAGCGAACCTAATTGAACTTGATCTCTAATGAAATGAAAGTCTATTGCCATATGTTTCATACGTGAGTGGAAGATGGGATTAGAACAGAGCTGTGTGGCACTGACGTTGTCACAATAAATGATTGTGACTGTGGGCAGTGTAATGCTGAGATTCGATAAAAGGAAGCATATCCAGTTGAGTTCAGCAGCTGTGGATGTGACAGTCCAATACTCAACCTCCATTAAGGAGCGCACAATAGTTTGTTGCTTATTTGAGCTCTAAGAGTTCAGAATTTTGCCAAGATAGACAATGTAGGCACTTGTGGACGAGTAGTCATCTTTGTTTCCAGCCTAGTCGGCATCGGAGAAAGCATGAAGGGAGACTGAAGAGTCACGATGGATGAGGATGCCTTCATCTAAGGTGCCGCATAAGTACCTTAACACATGCTTGACGAGTTCCCAGTGCTCAGTTGATGGTTGATGCATGAATTGAGACAATTTATTAACCGCATAGGAGATGTCTGGGCGAGTGAGTGAAAGATATTGCAAACTACCAACTACCATCCTATAGGTAGTGGGATCTTCTAGTGGTATGCCTGAGTGTAAGCTGATCGGAGGGCTTGTTGGTAGTGGTGTTTGAACAGGATTGGCACCTGACATTTTCGTGCGTGCGAGGATATCTATAATGTAACGCCTTTGTGATAACAGGATTCCACTTTTGTACGGGACCACTTCAACACCTAGGAAGTATGAAAGAGAGCCAAGATCCTTTAATGAGAATCGCCGAGCAAAAGTGTCAACAAATCGATTAACCTGAGTCGCACTATTTCCTGTAAGAATAATGTCATCAACATATATAAGAAGATATAAGAGTGTACCACTAGTTTTGAGAACAAATAGTGACGTGTCAGCATAGGAATTTTTGAACCCAGCTGCGATAAGGAATTGGCGCAATTCGTGATACCAAACATGTGGTGCTTGTTTCAGACCATAGATAGCCTTACGAAGCTTACATACATGTGATGGATGGCCCGAATCAATAAAGCCTGGAGGTTGAGCCATGTAGACATCTTCAATGAGCCGACCCTGTAGGAAAGCATTATTGATGTCCAGTTGGCGGAGAGCCCAGTTATGACTTATGGCAATGTTGAGAACAAGTCTTACGGTTGTGAGTTTGATAACTAGGCTGAATGTTTCAAAGTAGTCGACGCCAGGCCGTTGATTGAATCTTTTCGCAACTAAGCCAGCTTTAAACCTGTCAATTGTTCCATCGGATTTCGCTTGATCCACTTGCAACCAATGATGTTGGTGGAAGAGTTCAGTTGGACCAGCTCCCAAGTGCCATTGTTGACTAGTGCATCACATTCTTCGGACATGGCTTTTCACCAATTTGGATCTTTTAATGTTTGTGCCACTGTAGAGGGTTTGACTGCAGTTGAGTGGTGAAGTTAAGTGTGAAGATTAAGCTTCTGTAAAGGTTTGTGGATATTATTCTTAGTTCTAGTGACCATGTGGTGCTTGTTTAGTGAGGAAGGAGTTGCAGACGAAGTGGTCTGCTGCTGTGAGGAGGTCGACGGTGGAATAAGGACTGGTCCTGGTGTATAGCTAACAACAGCTAGCATGTCAGCTGTGGTGCTAACAGTGGTGACGTTTTCTGGTGTGGTAGTTGCAGCAGACGGTGCTTTTGAAGTGACATTGGCTAGCGGTGAGGTAACTTGATAGCTTGCTGCTTGTGATGATGTAGAGGCTTTAATGCATGAAGGCAATTCTGTTGGAGACACAACCAAAGAGGGAGCTGCTGGTCCTTGACTCGGAAAAATAGCAATTAGGTGTGGAGGAGACCATGATGCTTCGGTGGTGGAGTTGGAACATTGAGACACAGTGTTTGATTTTTGGTAGGGGAAGACTGAATGTTACAAACTGAACATGACTAGAGACATAAAGTTTGGTGCTAGATAGATCAAGACACAAATAAGCATTCTGGGACAGTGAGTATCCAAGAAAAACACACGCCTTAGAGTGAGGATTAAGTTTTTGGTACGCTTATGGTCGGAGCCACGGGTAACACACACAACCGAAAATCTTGAGTTTAGAGTACTTGAGTATGGTCCCAATTTTTTTTTCAAAAGGTGATGTGAGTGATAGGGTTCTGGTGGACTAACTATTTATTAGATAGACAGTTGTGGCAAAAGCGTAAGGCCATAAATCTAGGGGAAGAGATGCATGAGTCATTAATGTGAGACCAGTTTTGACAATATGTCGATGACGTCTCTCTAAGTACCCATTGTGCTCAGGGGTATGAGGTGGGGTTGTGAGATATGAAATACCATTTTCTGCAAAATAGTTTGTAAGAGACATATACTCCCCTCCATTGTCAGAGTAAAAAGTGATAATTTTATATTTGAAATAATTTTCTACAATGACTTTAAAACGAATGAAGGTTTGTTTAAACTCTGCTTTTTTCTTTAGGGGGTAAAACCATATGTATTTAGTGAAGTGATCCACAAATATTACATAATACTTGAAACCATCCCGTGACATAACAGGGGAGGTCCATACATCAGAGAATATAATTTCCAAAGGTAAAAATAAAGCAAGAGATGAAATAGAAAAAGACTGCTTGTGACTTTTATTGCAATGACAGGCATGACATGATGTTTCTTTTGACATGGGAGACGATAAATTTAAACTATAATTTGAAATAATATGTCGTAGAACTGGATAAGCTGGGTGTCCTAATCTACGGTGCCAATTTGATGATGATGTTTTGGTGCCAGAAAATGCTAAGATTGAGGAAGACTCGGACTTGTTATTCGGCCATTCATAGACGCCATCCTTGGTTGTGCCCTTCAAAAGAATTGCCACCGTACGAAGATCCTTCTCATGAAAACAAGAATATAAGAATTCAATAGATACATTATTAGTGTTGCAAAACTGAGAGATCGATATTAAATTCTTTTTCATGTCAGACACATAGAGAACATCATTCAAAGTAAAAGATTTATTATGAGTTTGAAGAGATGTGGAACCAGTGTGCGCAATGGGAAGACTTGTGCCATCACCAATCACGATATCATCGAAGCCATTGTAAGGTGCATGTAGAGAGAGGTTACTCAGGTCAGCAGTGACATGATGTGATGCACTACTGTTAAGTAGCCATGCCGGATTAAAAGAAGAGGTATTGGCAGTGAAGTGCGCACAATGTTGCCATGGTGGTGGAGAGGATGCGTGCGGTGGGGTAGGAGCTGTGCCAGAGGACTGTATTGGAACCATCTGAAAGGAGGTGCACCGTTTGGCTGAGTGTCCTTGAACACCACACATTTGACAGCGCCCTAAGTATGGTCTTGGTGAAGTTTGATTGCAACGGTGTTGTTGGCCAACATTGTGAGGAGATGAAGGTCGATTGGTTGTGGTGTGCAATGGGCGCCAGCCCGAGTTGAGGAAAGATTACTGTCACCAGTTGTTGTTTGAATTATGAGGACGCCAATTGGTGTTAGTTTTTGTGGTTGAATTTGCTGTGGCTGGAAAGGTGGTAGTGTTCCTTTTGCTATTCTAGAGAGATGCCTCAAATGACAACAATTTCTCATGGAGTTCATCAAAAGTAATAGGATTGTCTCGAGCCTGAACCGCATGAACCAACGCTTTATAGTCATCATCAAGTTCATCAAGGATCTTTTCAGTGAGATCTTCGTCATCCACTAGAGCACCAAGTAAGGCAAGTTCATCTGCATGAGCTTTAATAGAGTGTAGAAAGTCAGTGATATTTTGGGTACCTTTTGTGGAGTGTTTGAGAAGAGATTTGATTTGTTGTATTCGTCCTCAAGATGGTTTGACATACGTATTAGCAAGAATGGTCAATGCTTCCTTTGAAGTTTTGGCTCTGGCAACAAAAGAGATAATTGTAGGTGACAGGGAACCAATAATCACATTCAGGATGAGTTGATCTTGACGTGTCCAAATATGGAAGGCAGGATTCAGAGTGGCTTCACCGTTGACAATGAGGGTGGACTGCGGACATGGCTTTGCTCCATCAATAAAACCAAGAAGATCATATCCAATGAAGAGAGTTTGGAACTGGATTTTCCAGGACATATAGTTGGTGGTAGTGAGTTTGAGAGGAGCCTGAGTGGAGATGTTAATGGTTATAAGATGAAATTCATTCGAGCGGAGGGCTGTTGAAGTTGATGGTGTGACAATAACGATCACAGGTGTTGATGTGGAGGAGGCAGTGGTAGTTGTGAGATCGAGATTTATCGTCATTGATTAGATTGAAGGGAAGAAAAAAAAGAAAGGTTTTGTTTCTAGAACTGAATCATGAGCTCTGATACTATGTAAAGCTTGATCAGGTTTGGTGTATTACAACTGAAATACAGGACTTCCAATAACACCAACAGGAGGTATTCAAATCTCTAATTAATTAATTTATTAGTTTTCCTTATATTTTATCCATTAAGTACTTCATGATTTTAATCTGATTTTGCAGCAAATCCAACTTCACAAGAATGAAGATACTCTCTTACCAACATCCAATCAAATCAAGTTCAAGTCCTATTTTTTAGCCTTAGCTTTTGTTTTGTTTTGTTTTTTTTTTTTTCCCTTTGTTTCTTTATTTTCAGCTTTTGTAAACTTTGATTTACCCATATTATAGTTTTGAATCGCAGTAGATATTGCATTAATTTAGGAAACAATAACAATATAAGAGTCATGTACTCACGTTAATGCTGCCGCACACCCTAAACACCATAAACGACTATGTGATATTACATCACATACAGGGGCGGAACACCGTGAAAGCCAGCAGGGGCCATGGCCCCCCCAAAGATTTTGAATTTTTTTTTTAATTATTATTTAATTATTAAAAAAATAATAGTACTAGTTTATACTTATAGTCTATGCACACTTCATAACCTTCAAGGTTAAAAAAAATATATTTAAGTTATTATTTTATTATTAAAAATATAAAAGTATTAGTCTACATTTTATGCACGCTTCACAGGCTCCGGTCACTATAGTTTATAGGTTGTTTTTATAATAAAAAAACTATAAAAATATTAAATATTAATACAAGTTCTCACATCTCACGTTTTCCATAAACAAATTTTCATTGAACCCAAAGTCTACTTTCAATTTCTCTGTCTCGGTCTAAAATCCACCCCCAATTTTGGTTGTTACTTATTTCTAGTATCTTCTCAGACGCAAGGGAGTCAAAGACTGTATTGAATGACTAGTAGTTCAGTTGTAGCAAACCACCGTCAATATCTTTAAGTTTAAATGTTTGTATTCAAATTGTATAGTTTATCTTTTAGTGTTTCAGGTTTTCAGATTACTTATCAAGCTGTACATATATATTCAATAGTCTATCAATGAGAAAAGTGTGTGCAATTTTACACCAAAACAATCTCTGTTAACAGAATGTACTCTCATAACATTTTTCTAAATAAATATGCTTTAACATTTTTTAGTTTAACCTACGTAGGAGAGAATGCTAATTTGATTGCTTATGTCATCATCATGTATACCATGAAAAATTTGTTAAGTAAACTGTGGCCTCCCCAACATCAAATTTCTAGTTCCGCCCCTGATCACATAATCATTAAGATCAAAACATAATAATTGTCAACTTCTCCAGAAACGGAGATGATAAAAATGTACGTATATGGTTCCAACACAGTATTTTAAACACACACATAGAGCATCAATCCGTTACATACCTTCTTTCACTATACAAACATTATATTATTTAGCCTTAATATGTTTCAAAACTACGTCGTCCGAGTAAAAAAGAAAAGCCTTTCCTTCCATGAAGTTTATGTGCAGTAAACAATGAAAGCAAGCAACGACACATCTCTTTTCTCTCACTCACATTTAAATCCATCTTGACGTACTATAGCTCTAGTCCTTTTAAGTTTCATGGCTATAATAATGGAAGGATTCATGTTGTCAATTGAGTAATCCAAGAGGGCAAAACACTTGCAAAAAGTACGATTATCTTTTTTTGTATTCATGCATGCAGTAATTTAGAGCAATTCCAGCTTTCTCACATCAAATACTTTATGATCATTTAATTTTATTCGGTGGTAAGATAAAGGTAATAGAATCATATCAACATAAAACCAGTTGCTGCCTACTTTAACTGCATCAAAACTTCAAGTTCAATTCCTAGTGTTCATATTAGTACATCAATCTGTCAAAACAATTTCATCCACCTTTATCTAAAATATGAGCCCAAAAATTCACATGAAATTCTATGCAACAAAACATTATGATAGGATTAAAGCTAATCATGTTAATGTTGAAAGTTAAACATGAATTTATAGTAAAATATATACATGAACCTTGGAGGATTTAAATACACATTCATCTAGAGGTTTGTGTTCATGTACTTGGAGAATACATGTACTTGGAGGGTTCATGTATTTAGATTATCTATGTAGTATTTAATGTGATGTATGTATGAGTAAGTTCTTTGTATTGTAGTTATGAGAGTGATCTAGAACTCTTCATTGAGTCCTTTAAATAGTTGGTGTTGTAGGCAATTGAGCAAGTGTGAGGAAAATTGAAAATACATTTGAGTGGTGGTGTGATACAAATATTGTATCAGTTGACAGTTAATAGAATCTTCATTCCTCCTCAAAAAAATTTTCTTCTTATTGTGTTTGAGTGAGTTCCCACCATCAAAGTTTTCCAACAAAGTGGTATTAGAGCTTGTGTTAATAGAGAGGAGTGATTAGAAAAATATGGCAAATAATAACTTGGTTCCTTTCCAAGTTCCTCGACTCACTAAAGAGAATTTCAGTAACTGGTGTATTCGTATGAAGGCCTTTCTTGGCTCATAAGATGTATGATAGATTGTTGACAAATGATACATGGAACCTAAGAATGAAGCTTCCTTGAACCAAACACAAAAGGATGCTTTATGTAATTCAAGGAAGAAGGATCAAAAGGCTTTCACCATAATTCATCAAGCTATTGATGATGGAACTTTTGAGAAGATCTCCAGCACAGCAACTGCAAGACAAGAGTGGCGGACTTTGGAGAATACCTTCAAAAGTGTTGAACAAGTCAAGAAGGTGCGGCTTCAAACATTGAGAGGCGAGTATGAAGTCTTGTAGATGAACTAATCTGAAACAGTTTCGGATTATGTTACAAGAGTTTTGAAAGTTGTGAATGAAATGAAGAGATATGGTGAGACAGTTAATGACAACCAAGTTGTTGAAAAGATCCTTCGTTCGTTGGATGAAAAATTTAATTTTATTGTTGTAGCTATCGAAGAATCAAAAGATTTGAGTACGATGACTGTTGATCAACTCTTGGGTTCTTTACAAGCCCATGAAGAAAAGTTGTTGAAGAAAAAGAAAAATATGACGGAGCAATTGCTACAAACAAAGCTAAAACTAAATGGGAAGGAGGATCATCAAGACAAAAATCAAAGCAATCGTGGTCGAGGCCAAGGCCGAGGTAGAAATCGTGGACATGGAAATTCCTGAGGTCGAGGAAGAAGAGGAAATTATGGTCAAAGAAAAAATGAAAATGGCAGTAGCAACCAACATTCGAATTCATCAAGGGGTCATGGAAGACAAAGCTACTCAAGGCCATACAGAAGACAAAATGATGACAATAGGTATGACAAAGCCACGTTGAGTGTTATAATTGTCATAAATTTGGCCACTACTCCTGGGAATACAGAAGCAGAGTTGAAAAAAATCATAACTACACTGAAGAGGAGAACAAAAGTAGTGAGTTCACATTAATTTTGGCATGCAAAGCAAAAGAAGCATGTGAAAGGAATACTTGGTATCTTGATAGTAGCGCAAGTAATCATATGAGCAGGTGTAGATTGATGTTTGTTGAACTGAATGAATCTGTGAGAGCTGATATTACCTTTAAAGATGCAACAAAAATTCATGTGAAGGGGAAAAGCAATATTTTAATTCATTTGAAAAATGGAAAGCATGAATTCATTTCCAATGTTTATTATGTGCCGGATATGAAAAATAATATTTTGAGCTTAGGGCAATTATTGGAGAAAAGGCTATAATATTTTAATGAATGATTGTAGTCTTTCAATTAGAGACCCGTAAAGAAACTTGATTGTCAAAGTACCAATGACGAAAAACATAATGTTTATGTTAAACATTCAAACTGATGTTTCTAAATGTTTAAAGTCTTGTTTGAAAGATTCTTCTTGGGCGTGGCATTTAAGGCTTGTACATTTGAATTTTGGTGGCTTAAAATTGATGGCAAAAAAGAACATGGTGAATGGATTGCCTTACATTAAGCATCCAAATCAATTTTGTGAAGGATGTCTTTTTGGCAAACAATCAAGACAAAGTTTTCTGAAAGAGTCTTTTTCAAGTGCAAAGGAGCCGCCGGAGCTTGTTCATACAGATCTTTATGGACCGATCAAACCAAGTTATTTTGGTAAGAACAATTATTTTATGTTGTTTATTGATGATTTTAGCCGAAAAACTTGGGTTTATTTTGTAAAAGAAAAATTAGAGGTGTTCAGGGTATTTAAAAAAATTCAAAGCTTTTGTTGAAAAAGAAAGTGGTTATTTCATAAAAGCTTTGAGGTCTGGCAGATGAAGAGAATTCACTTCAAAATAATTTAAAGATTTCTGTGATTAGAATGGAATTTGTCGTCCTTTAACCATTTCATGGACACCTCAGCAAAACGGTGTCGCCAAAAGAAAAAATAGATCCATCCTCAATATGGTGCGTAGTATGTTGAAGAGTAAGAAGATGCCGAAAGAATTTTGGGCACAAACTGTAGAGTGTGTTGTGTACTTGTCCAACAGATGTCCCGCTAGAAGCTTGTGGAATGTGACACCTCATCAAGCGTGGAGCGGAAGGAAGCCGAGTGTTGCTCATTTGAAGATATTTGAAAACATGGCATATGCTCATGTACCGGATCAAAAACGATCAAAGCTTGATGATAAAAGTGAGAAATTTATTTTCATTGGCTATGATTCAAGTTCTAAAGGCTACAAGTTGTACAATCCAAGCAAAGGGAGAATTATGGTAAGTAGAGATTTTGTTTTTGATGAAGAAACTACATGGGATTGGAATACTTAGGAAGAAGATCACTCTTACTTTCCTTTGTTTGAAGAAAGCAATGATGAACAAAGTGAAGAACTTCAAGAGCCTGTAACTCCACCATCTCCCAATAATGTGGAATCATCTTCATCATCAGAAGAAAGTCATTCTGTAAGACCACGCCGCCAAAGAAGTCTGAGAGATATTTATGATGCAATAGAAGAATTAAATAATCTCTCCTTATTTTGTCATTTTACAGACAATGAACCAATTGATTTTGCAGAAGCTACACAAGATAGAAAATGGGAGAAAGCCATGGATGAGGAAATTCAAGCAATTAAAAAGAACAATACATGAGAACTTTCTTCTCTTCCAAAAGGGCAGAAGGCAATTGGAGTCAAATGGGTGTTTAAGACAAAGAAGAATGCTGAAGAAAAAGTAGGGAGATACAAAGAGAGATTAGTCACAAAAGGCTATGCTCAACGTCAGAGTGTAGACTGTGAGGAGGTGTTTGCTCCTATTGCTTGCATGGAAACCATAAGGTTGATGATCTCGCTCGTAGCCCAAAACTAATGGAAGATTTATTAGATGGACGTCAAATCAACTTTCTTGAATGTATACTTGGAAGAAGAAGTTTATCTAGAGCAACCTCTTGGATATGTTGTGAAAGACCAAGAAGATAAAGTCTTAAAATTGAAGAAGGCTTTATACAGTTTAAAGCAAGTTCAAAATGGCTATGTGAAATTTCTGCACGAACATGCTCTTTATTCTAAAACTAACAAAAATGGAGACATTTTGCTTGTTTGTTTGTACGTGGATGATTTAATTTTTACAAGTAATAATCAAAGCATGTTCGAAGAATTTAAAGAAGCAATGATTCGAAAGTTCAGACAAATATTGGGCTCATGTCATATTATCTTGGGACTGAAGTGAAACAGATAGAGGAAGGCATTTTTATTTCTCAAGAACGGTATGTCAAAGAAGTTCAACATGATCAATTCCAAACCAGTACCAACTCCTGTTGAGATTGGAATCAAGTTGTCAAAATATGAAGAAGGTGAAGCTGTTGATCCGAAATATTTTAAGAGCTTGGTTGGAAGCTTGAGATATTTGGCCTACACTAGGCCAGATATTCTCTTTGGGGTTGGATTAGTGAGTCGTTACATGGAGTCTCCTACAACTACTCATTTAAAGACAGCAAAAATAATTCTCCGTTATCTCAAAGGTACACTTGATTATGGGTTGTTTTATTCTTATTCTAATGATTTCAAGCTTGAAGGCTATTGTGACAGTGATTGGGCTGGAGACGCTGATGATCGTAAAAGTACTATGGGATTTGTGTTTTTTTATGGGAGAAACAACATTCACATGGAGTTCTAAAAAACAACTCATTGTGACCTTGTCTATTTGTGAAGCTGAATATGTTGCAGCCATATCTTGCACTTGTCATGCAATATGGTTGAGAAATTTGCTCAAAGAGATTGGAATGGTGCAGGGGAATGCAGCAAAGATTAATGTGGACAACAAGCCAGCTATTGCTTTGTCAAAGAATCCGATGTTCCATGACCGAAGTAAGCATATTGATATGAGGTTTCATTTCATTAGAGATTGCATTTCGAAAAAGGAGATCCAGGTGAAATATGTGAAGTTAGAAGATCAAATTGCAGATATTTTCACCAAGCCTATAAATGTTGGTGTTTTTAGCAAGTTGAGAACTTTGCTTGGAGTCTGCAGGAAATCATGTTTAAGGGGGGATGTTGGAAGTTAAACATAAATTTATAGTAAAATATATACATGAACCTTGGAGGATTTAAATACACATTCATCTGGAGGTTTGTGTTCATGTACTTAGAGGATACATGTACTTGGAGGATTCATGTATTTAGATTATGTATGTAGTATTTAGTGTGATGCATGTATGAGTAAGTTCTTTGTATTGTAGTTATGAGAGTGATCTAGAACTCTCCATTGAGTCCTATAAATAGCTTGGTGTTGTAGGCCTTTAAGAAAGTGTGAGGAAAACTGAAAATACATTTGAGTGGTGGTGCGATACAAATATTGTATCAGTTGATAGTTAATAGAATCTTTATTCCTCCTCAAAATATTTTTCCTTATTGTGTTTGAGTAAGTTCCCACCATCAAAGTTTTCCGATAGTTAAGAGGATACTGAGTTCATGAAAGCAGAACATTAAAATTAATTAAGATCATAAAAACGTAAAACCTGTTGCCCAAAACATCTAGTCTATTCGCCTACCCTAACTGCATCATAGCTTCAACGTTGTCCTGCAATTGCAAATATGATTTTCATTCCAATCTAGACTCACAATTAATCCTAGAATTCAAGAAAATAAAAGTGTTAAAAGCAAGAAAATCGTACTAGATCATAGACTGAGACAAGACTTTCTTGGCCTTGGAACGTCTTGACAATACAGAGCTTGGTGGCCAATCCCTTTAGGCTTTAGCGCAAACGGTGATTGCTTCATTGTAAGCTTGAACGAATTTCGTTAAAGGAATATCTTTTCCTATCACGCAAACAGAGGAGGCGAAATCAAAACCGACCGGAATTCTTGAGTTTCTCAAGAACCCTCCAAGTTGAAGTGAATCGACAGTCAAATATGCCTCGCACACATCGGACACCCTCGCACACATCATTAGGATGACGTTTGTGGTTTTGCATATTTGGATACCTTTTGAGAAAGTACAGGGGACCTATTAATGTCCAAAAACACCTAACAAGCAAGCATCTCTCTTGTATTAATTTATGTAGTCCAGGACCATCTGTCCTCCAATTTTTCCTAGCTTTTTGATAAAAATTTGACCGTTTGACTTCTTCATGTTATGATAATATTTGAATTGCTTTGTCATTTGTCAATATTACTATTATTATTATTTCCTTGGGAGCCGATATTGACAACCATAAAACTTATTAGTATACTCATATTTTATTTAAAATTTTTATTATAAAAATATCCCAATATAAATTTACCAATAATGACAAGTTACTTTAATTAAAAATAAACCAAATACTACATACATTCATTAATTATACTCATATCTTCAACTATATATTCTTTATTAAAAAAACTTACCTTTCAAAAAAAACAAAAAAACAAAAAAACAAAAAAAAAAAAAAAAAAAAAAAAAAACTAATGATAAACCCTAATTTTTATGATAAACTCTAATTAAATTCTAATTTTGTTTCAAGTATCAAATTTTCTCATCATCACATGATTATCATAATTATAGTTGTAAATATCAACAATTTTTTTATTTTTTAAGATAGTTGTGTAAATAAGAGAATTCCAAATTGAAAATCTTTTGACCCCATATACATATTCCCTTTTATAAGGCTCCTACATTTGAGATATTTTCAAAAGTAAATTGAACCATCATTAAAAAATGATTTGATTCTAAAAATAATATGATTTTTTTTTATAAATTGGGTGTGGTAATACTTTAAGGAGTGTTTATAAATAATATGTATTAAAATGAATATATTTATTTCAATGAGGGTACTATTAGTATTAGGATGGGTGTTTATAGTAATATTTAATTTTAATTTTTAGATATTAGTGTACTTATAAAAATGGATGTACTTATAAGTTTTATAAGTGTCAATATCCGTACCTTATTTCTTTACATGATATTTTTTTAATTTTTGGGAAAAATGTAAATATCCCTTAGCTTTTGATCAAATGTCAAATCAAACCTTTTGGTTTGAACAATTAACAAAAGCCGATCCGAATTTTTTCAGTTTTATCAATTTTCATTTGAAAATAAGAAATTCCAAGTAATATGAAAACCAAACTATTACTGAACATGTCCTTTTTTTTTTAAGGTGCGCACTTCTCTGATCCGTAATAAGTTGGGGGTATACATGAATTATATTTAGTTAATTCTATATTTCTTTGGCCATCAATGCATTGGCTACAGTATTATATATATATATATATATGGAATTATGGAATTGTTGAACATTACAACCATATTCTTAGGCGGTGATAGTTCAGGACTCAAACATTAAAAGTTCCATTGCTAGTGCTAGTGTTCATAATTGTGCATCAATCAGTCGAAACAATTTCATCCACCTTTATAATAGGTTTGCTGGCAAATGCAAGGCATGTGCTTGATTTGTGTTAATATTATATATTTCTTTTGGTAATTATAATTTCTAGTTATGAACAATAATAAATCCAAAACCCCTCTCCAAGTCCAACCAGACGTGAGTGTGATTAGTTATAAAATTAGATAAAAGACAATTTCATGAATAACAAGTTTTCTCATAAACAATAATGGATTAATATACTACCGTACCATTATATAATCAATCACTATATTCATTAACACCGTCCGTTCTTGTTTTTGACTCTCTCTTCGTTGATCCTCGACCTATCTTGGGTTCTTTGATAACCTTTTTTATTCTATAGGTTCAAATCTAGCATGGGTGATCAATGTTTCTTCTTTTTCATGTAAGTATTCTCTTTGGTCCCTCTTCTTATCCTCTATCTCCTATAATCTTTTATGAGACTACAAAGGAACAAGAAAGGTTCGGCCTTTTCTCCATGTTATTAGAAATTTCTTAATTATTTTATTGTGCTAAAGTTCGCTTCAAGGACATCTTCATTTTTGGCAAGTGATTTGGTTAATTACTTTTTCTTCATTTTTTGAATCTGCAAAAAATTATGGTGATACAGTAGTTGTGTGTCTTGAAAAATATTGATTTTGAATAATCAGTTGAATTGACTTACTATTCTAAAACAATGAGAGATTGGGAGAGTTTCCGTCAACCCATACCTACTGTCGTATGCCCGCACATGTACAAGGATAAAAATTGTAAAAACTCTATGCACAATTCGCATTTCATAAATATGTGTGAATATTTTTCTCTCCGACCGGTGTAGTAAGAGTAGATATTCGGATATCATATATATTGTTTGATCTTAATAAGTCTCGACAGACCTCATTCAATTGTCTATGTCATAATTTATTACAATACTTCAAAATAAAATATAAGACCAGTGAAAATTGTTTTGTAAAATATATTAGGTATATATTAATAAATTTATTGATATACAACTTTGGAGTGTTAATGTAATCCAACTTGATGTGGCAGCTAAATAAATTTATTGATATACAACTTTGGAGTGTTAATGTAATCCAACTTGATGTGGCAGTTAACATGGCTCTGCCATGTCAGCTGCCACATCATCACATTTTATTATTATTATTATTTTATATTAAAGTATTAGATTTAAGGAATACAAATTATTATTATTTTTATAAAATATATGTATTATATAATATATATATTATATTATATTATATATTATTATATTAAATAATATATACTTTTATATTTAATTATTATTATTATCCATAATATATCATGTTGTTATGAATATTTTATAATTAGGGGTATTTTGGTCAAAATACAGTTAACTCCATTATATTTTGTTGTTAACCAAACAAAATAATACTGATTCAAAGACTAATTCTGAAATTCCAACCAAACAAAAAACTTAGTTTTCCTTTCCTTTTCATTCTCATTCTCATTCTGATTACCATTCCACCATGTAACCAAACGTGATCATAGAGTATTGACTAATAACTTGATTATATATGTTTTAAAAAATATAGTTTTATTAAAAGTTTCAATAAATATTTTTTAATATATATATGTCGTAGAAATTAGAATTTTGATTAGTTGAATAAATTTAAATTTATCTAACAAGTTTTTTTTTTTTTTTTTTTCTAACAACTTATATAGGTTATATATAAATAACAAATCAAATCTTATAGTCAAGTGGTAAAAAATTACAACTTTTGACTTGAGGTCTCAAGTTCAATTAATTGTCATTATTATCAGAAGTGGGCAGGGTCGAACGGTGGGCGGTGACCAGAGGCGACAGCGGCTACAGGGGGTGGTGTATAAATATAAAAAATATTATTTAATTAAATATTATAATTAAATATTATATAATGACAGTTTTTAATTAAATATTAAATATTATAAACATATTACAAACATATCTTGACAGTTAAAAACTGTCAAGGAAAAAAACTGTCATAAAAAAAAAACTGTCAAGATCTTTCTTGGCATTAGTATTGTTGTTGATACTTGATAGTTTTTAAAACTGTCAATAAATCTAGTATTTTCTTGTAGTGACAACTACTTTATGAACAACCAATCACATGCTTTAAAAAAGTCAGAAAAAAGATCAGATCGGTGGAGGATCCAAATCCTGAGTATTAATATGAGGAACAAAAGTCTAAGCATTAAATATTAACGTGAAATAAAAATATCATGCATTACACACATTTTGTATATTAAAATGAATTTATTTAATTGAATGGGTAAGTGTAACAAACATTAAATGTATTTTATATTAAATTTATGACATCTCTTAAAAGCTAAGTAGACTAAATAAGTTGAATCTTGTTTTTTTATTTTTGGATGCATAAATTTGTAGTCAAGTCAAATTGGATCTCGAAACTTGAGATTTATTTTATAGTATTTTTTTTTTCAATATTTGTGATTTGAAATTCAGTTGCACTATAAAGAAAGCTTTGTTCATCAACCAAATTTAAGGAGCTAGTCTAGCATTTTTTTGACTCTGTTTTATTGAAGTTTTAATTGTTATTTTGAAACAAATCTGTCATACAATGCTAGTAGTTTTTCAGCTAGCATTGCAATTGAAGAAAGGTAGGTAAGATTTGTTTGATGAACAAAGTTAGTTCATTTAATTGCAGTTGAATTTCAAATCAAAAATATTAAAGGAATTTTGACTATAAATTTTTCTGCAATTTGGGGATCAAATCCAAATTTCAAGATCCAATTTGACTACAAATGTGTGCATTTGAAAACTTATTAATTAGATTCAACTAATTACTTTCATTTATTCAATCCGATTATATTTTAATAGATGCCCTAAGTTTAATCAAACGAACTAAGATAATTAAGTAAAAACAATAATTCTATACCAAATAAAAATATCAATTATATATATATATATATATATATATACACATGCAAATAATATGTGAAATAAAAGTAGCATGCAATACAGATATTTTATCTATTGCTTATATATGACAAAACAAAAGTACAACATATTTTCACAACTATTTTAAAGTTAATTAAGTGTTATAATATATTTTATAAAAATCATTATAATCCAAAACATAAACTAGTATAATCAAAGTACACAAAATATTACAACCTTTGGTTATCATGCAATCTAGGCAGCTTTTCACAGCTATTTTTAAAGTATAGTGTCACAACACATGCATTTCATGAAAATCATTACAATCCAAAAAACACAAAACACAAAATATTGCATGCTTAATTTGTTATCCTGCAACCACAACAGATAGCTTTATGGGTAGTGTTAACATGTGCCATGTGCCCTATGCCCTAAGAGTATAAGATAATAACTACTTTATTTTTATTTATAGAAATAAAAACACTGTATTTATTTAAATATATAGATATATATATATATATATATATGCACCTATTGACCTATATTTTTATTTCCATAAATAGAAATAAAGTAGTTGTTACCCTATGCCCTTAAGGCACAGGTTAACACTACCCTAGCTTTATTTCTTCATTTTGATATGTATGATTTTTTGGGACAGTCGGTGCTAAATTAAAGAATAAAAAGAAGAAAAGTAAGATTTTATTTGAATAAAAAAATTGTAAAGAATTATTGACTAATTAAATTTTTTAACTTCTTTTATTTTTTATTTTTTTAGCGAATGACTTATCTTTGAAAGCAATGATTGGTAGATAGATAGAGTCTGGATCACTTTCAGAAGCATTTTCTTCAGCATGTGTTTGTTTTGTATTGGTAAAAGCATTTTAAATACATAAGGCAACATATGTTATATTAATTAGTAGATCTAAATATAGAAATTGTTAATGAAATAAAAATGAAAATATATTGTCTATCCTGCGTATTTCTTTTTCCAAATAACTTCAATCTGAAACAATCAATAGAATCACTTTTTACTTTGTCTATAGCAATTCTAAAAAGTTTTACCAATTCATTTGTCTTATCAAGCATTTGAATAAGACCACCAACGTAACTATTTCATCATCAAGCTTATCATTTTTGTTTGATCGGTTCAAAACATCAACACGATTTTTAATTTCGTTATCGGTGTCATAAATGTAAAGTTGTGCTAACTTAGGACATTCTCCTTCTGGTGGTAATAATAAATCAAATGGTGAACTTGAGCATTGAATTTTTTTTTTTTTTTTTTTTTTGATAAGGTTGTTGGGGATCGGAATTAACTCCATCCCAACATTTTATTAAGAAAAAAGAAAGAGAACAAAAGAGAACAAAAAACAAAAGAAGAAAACAGGTCAACATAACCTAAAAGAAGGTCTGCTACGAAAATCATTGAAAATAAAAGGGTTGCAATAATACGGAGCGGTCCACCACCATGTAGAAGAGACGATACTAGGACTCCTAGATGCTAAACTATCTGCAAATTGGTTACTTTCCCGATAACTATGAGTGACAGCAAAGTCCATTTGAGAGATTAAGCACAAACACCTATCCCAAGTAGGGCGCCAACGCTAAGGAACCTTACGAGACCTAGAACGAATGATATCCACTACAAAAGTTGAATCACTCTCTAACCATAACCGACGCCAATCAAAAGTCCAAGCATAATCAATAACGTGTACGAAAACAACCAATTCAGCCTCAAAAGCAAAACAGACACCAATATGAATAGCAAAACAACCTTTAACCAAACCCATGCATGTGCGAAAAACCCCTGCATAACTAGCAAGATCAGCACTACCAAAAGTAGCCTTGTCCGTGTTAACCTTTAGATAGCCTGGTGGGGGAGGACACCAATTAACCTCTAAAATGCAAGGAGCCTTAGAAGGACGACTAGAGACATGAAGTCATTGAAGAGTCTGAAGCTCATCCACTGAATTCTTCATAGTGACAAACTGAAGAGAGTTTGCCTCGTGAACGGAATGCCAAATCAAGGAAAGAGCATCAGCAAAAACATGCTTGTCACCCTCAAAGGTAGCTTGATTCTGGAGGAACCACACCACCCAGAAAACTGTGTCGATAGAAACCTGCCAGAGAGCACTCAGTTGAGTGCTAAAGACAACCCTCATTGCCTCTTGCCAAAGGTCCAAACAAGTACCATCTAACCTAAGCTTATGGCCAAAAGTAGAGGAAACAACATCTCACAACCCACGAACAAAAGGACAGTCAAGAAACAGATATCTTAAGTCTTCCTCTGCAGCACAGCAAAACCGACAACGAGATGGAGAAATATAACCTCTAACACGCAACGCAATGTCCGTAGGAATCTTACCATGAAACAAGCGCCAAATGAGGACAGAGCGAGAAGGAAGAATAAAAGACGCCCAAATCTGCTTACCCCAAAAAACAGAACTCCTAACCTCAGAAAGTAGAGGAAACAACATCCCACAACCCATGAACAAAAGGACAGTCAAGAAACAGATGTCTTAAGTCTTCCTCTGTAGCACAGCAAAACCGACAACGAGATGGAGAAATATAACCTCTAACACGCAACGCAATGTCTGTAGGAATCTTACCATGAAACAAGCGCCAAATGAGGACAGAGCGAAAAGGAGGAATAAAAGACGCCCAAATCTGCTTACCCCAAAAAACAGAACTCTTAACCTCAAAAAGAGAATCATAAGCAGATTTACAAGAAACAACACCATCCAAGGAACATGTCCAAACTAATGAGTCTGGGTCAGTGCTTACTACCACCTTCTCAATCTCAGAAGCAACATCCGGGTGAGAAGCTTGAAAAGAAGAAGAAATATCCCAACTTGTAGCATCTAAGTAAATATAACCGACAACATAATCCATAGAAGATTGTAACGAAGACATATCCTCAACTAGGTCAATCAATGGATCTCCCAACTAGTTATCCGTCCAAAAACGAATCTTAGAGTGACAACCAACCAACCACCTAGACTTAATCATTTGAGGAGTATAATGCAATTTTAGACCTGGATAAACAGAAGAAACAACATACCACGTTCTAGGTCTGTGATCCTGGGTGAAAACCGAGCTTGAAGATATGTGAATACGAAGGACTCCTCAGTCAACATCCTCCAAGTAAACTTCTTAAGCATGGTCTTGTTAAGAATACCAAGGTCTTTAACACCAATACCATCACTATCCTTAGGCCTGCAACAAGATTTCCATATAACTTGGACAGATTTAAGACCATTGATGGAACCAGTCCAAAATAAATTTCGGATAGCAGCATTTAAATCTTTCAAAAAAGAAATCACTGAATTAATAAGACATAACATACTTGCCATTGAAAGAGAGAAACTCTTCCACGATTCCAATTTAATTTTAATTTTGTTAGCCCAAGGGATCAGCCATCGACGTTTAGGCTCACCAGTGAAAAGAGGGACCCCTAGATAAGTCATTGAATCACCGCCCTTATGCATCCTAGACATTGAAAGAAAAATTAGTAATTCGAGGCCTAGAGATGCCTCTGCCAAAAAAAATAGAAGATTTTTCCCAATTAACACGCTGACCCAAGAGAGAACCATAAAGAGTAAAAACATCTAAAATCACTTGTAAATTCTGAGGAGAAGCCCGACAAAAGAGGATAACATCATCAACATAGAGAAAATGTGAAGGGGCACACATCCCAACCAGAGAAAAGATAGAAGTCACAGAGCTCGAGTCTACTAGATGTGTAATGTATCTGCTCAAAAAATCTTACGCCAAACAAAAAGAAAGGGAGAGGGAGGATCACCTTGCCGCACACCACGAGAACATGTGAAATAGCCTTGAGGGAAACCATTAATAAGAACTAAGATCCTAGTAGAATCAAAAATAGTCGCAACCCAACCAATAAAACTCTAAGAGGGAATTGAATTTAAACACATAAGGACTAGATCTTTTATTAATCGATTTATTAACTTTAGCTCCCATGGAAGTAAATGCAAAGATCAAGTTATAAGCCCTAATAGCTTGTTAAAATGCAACACTTTTTTCGACCTCTAGTTGAATCCAGCAAATCACTTAGATAAACATGTGTATTTCTTGCTGGAGGTAATTTAATTTTTCCACTTAAACAGCAAAACCCAATTTGAGGTCTACTTGACTTAGCAGGATTTCTTATGCCAAAACAAAGCATTACAATGTTGGCACTCACAATTCCTATCCCCAAAAGAAACGTATTCATTAACTGATTCTAAGGAAACAAAAAAAAAAAAAAAAAAAAAAAAAAAAAAAAAAAAAAAACAATGTTCATATAAATATATTTAAATTTTGTGAGTCAATATTTAGAATTCAAATAAATATACAACTAAAGAAAAAAGAAATATTTTTAAAAGTGCTTACTATTCCTCCTTTTCTGATAGCTTGTTTGACCATTCATACTATAACGGTGAAATTTTCGATTCAAAATGAATTCCTTGGTTCGGTTAAAGCTATCACTATCTAATTGAGAATATTTACTGCCAATACGATTCGATGATTTTGGAACATCAGTCATATCACAAAAAACATTGCAATTGATAACATCAACAAACAAAGGATCTTTATATCCCACATCAAAAACAGAAAAAAAGCGGTTCAAACCATTCTCAGCAAATGCATGCTTCTTTAAAGCAAAAGCAGAGCTTTCACCACAATAATTTTTATAATTATAAATGCTGGTACTGCCGGTAATGCTTCTTTTTTTACAAATATTTTCATCAACAATTATTGGCACATCATACCAAATGATATCATCGAGATTCATATCGTTACCAACATTAGATTGACTACCTTGTATAATAATATTTTTTCTTGATCGAGTTATCAAATTTCTAGACATTGTACTATGTAGATAAACAATTAATGCAATTGTTATAACCATATTATAATCGGTCATCACAAAAAAAAAAAAAATTGCCACATCAAAAACAAATAAAAAATATAAATAAATTAATATTGAGATTTACAAAGAAATAAAAAATAGTAAATAACTTACCAAAAAAGCAATTGCACAATAATCGCAAAGAGTTTGCACTCGAAATATGAAAACCATGAAAAGTATGCGCAAAATCTAAACACCACAAAAAAAAATGTAAGCAGTTTTTATGATATAAAGTTATAAATACCATGGAAAATATAATATTTAAGAAACAAAAAATATATAAATCACAAAATACCTAAATAAGCATAATTGAATAAAATCAGAAAAGAATATAAAAAAAAAAATCCAAGAACAATGAATACATATAAAAAAATAATCATTGTATTTTCTAAAAAAAATTATACTACACTCAGCAAAGTAAAATTAATCACTTAGAAAAACAATAAAAATAGTAACTAACTTACCAAGAGAGCAATTGCACATTAACTGCTAAGAATTTGCACAAGCAATATAAAAACCTAAATACCTTAAAAGGACCATTAAATATGCATTAAAAATTTGTATAACAAATATAAACGATAGAAGAATATTTAAAACCCATAAATTTTTTAGAAAAAAAAATCAAAAAAAAAAAAATCAAGTATATTTTATTGTATAGATTTTATACACACATATTCTTTTAACAACAATTTACAATACAAAATAATAAGCAAACAAACCAACCATAAACTCAATATTGAACTTGATGATAATGAAATTCAAAGTTTATAACATCTTAAATAAACTTATTTTGTTACTGAAAAAAATTAAAAATTACTAAATGAATCCCCTAAACAAATTTTTAAAAACATCATAAATGCATAAATTGATCAAACAAACTATAAATAATGAAAACAAATGAAAAGCAAAAGAAAAATTTTATTTTAAAATGAATAATTCAACAACAAAATCAAAGAACATTAATATTACATAACTATAAATACATATATAAATAAATACTCATTATTAAATTTTTAGAAATCGTAATAGTTGCAGTAAAACAAAGATAATCACTAAAAAAACTATTAAAAATGTGAGCCCTAGAGATCAATCAAAACCCAAAAAGAAAACAACATTATATGTAAACATGATTACAAAATGTAAATAACCAGGAAAAATGTAATATTTAAATGAAAAACTCACGTAAGTGCAAACAAAATTTAAAAAACACAAAATATATTCAATAATCATTGAAACCATGGAAGTCATACAAATTAAAAAAGTATATGAAAAATGTATTTGAAAACAAACAAATCAGTAAACTAAATAAACACAATGAAATGAAATAAAAAGGAGAAAAAATTATAAAACTTGTGAAAATGTTGAGCTCCAGAAACAACCAAACCCCAGAAGAGAAAGAATACCAAACATATATATACATGATTAGAAATGTCAATAGATAGAAAAAAGTTACATATGCAAATTAATTATTAAAAAAAATAAAATGAAATCATGCTATTGGTACAAAAAACACATACCTCAAACAAAAAATCTAGTAAATCAATCATAAATAAAAGAAACTCATACTTCCAGTACAAAAAAACCATACATATTTTACTGTTTTAAAATCATAACTCCTCTCTCACAAAGTACTAGACGTGGCCATGGTTACGGTTCGGTTTCGGTTTCGTGGCCACCAAAACCGAAACTGTAACTGAAAAACTGATTTGGTGCACGATTTGTAATCGCTGGTTAGGCGGTTACAGTTACGGTTTCAGTTTAGGGCGGCAGCGCCGGCCTTAGGGCAAGGCAATCAAGGCCTTTGCCTAGGGCCTCCTCTCTTTGGGGGGGCCTCAAAAAAAAAATTAGGACAAAAAAAATATTTTTAAAGCATTAATTTGAATCCTCGTATTTTTAGGGGGTCTCAAAAAAAAGTTATTGAAAAAGAAAAAAAATTTTAATTTTCAAAAACATTAATTTCTTTTGAAAGTTTCACCTAACAGAATTGTTTCATTATTTTTCATTAATTAGGTAATTTGGAGTTAATTTATATATATATATATATATACATGAACTCCAATTTCATTTTATAATTACAACATCATTTTTTGATTTTTTTACATTGCAAAACCTCCCGCTACATCAAGATTTCTCTTTCATCAATCTCAATCAATATTCTTCTTCAATTGCAATCAATCTCTTGTGTTTCATTAAGGAAAAAAAAAAGAAGGTAAGTTTTAATTTTTTTTTTAATTTAATGTTTATTTATATTTTATTAGTTTAATTTTTTTTTAGGGTTTTAACTATATCAAGTAATTGATTGTGTTTGTTTTCTTGTAGGTATTATGGAAGATTGAGTGTTACTTCAAATCTTCAATATTTTATTTAATTAAAATTTTGTTTTTATTGTCTTTCATCATTTTATTTTGGTAAAAATGTCTATTAGAAAATTCGAATCTGGTTATGACAAATGAAAGAAAAAGAAAAGAGTGGAAAATTTAGTTCAATCTCAAAAAAGTGCATTTTAAGTGAGAACTTGCATTTTAAGTGAGATTTGATGTCAAAACTTGAATACAAAATTTTGATAAATGATTTTACATTTCAAAAAGCAAGAAAAGCGAATTTTAAGTGAGTATTTAAATGCATTGCAGGCATGTCAACAAAAATATGGAGTGAATGCGAGGATCTTAAGTTTCGATGTGATACTCAACTTCATCTTAAGATTTTTCCTTCCAAAGAGCATAACACTTTGATTTTTGTAATTACATTTTTAGATCTATTTCACTTTGGTTTTTATTTTAATTTTAATTTTTAACTTGTATTTTGTAATCTTATCATTTGAATAAAATTGATTTATTTGGAAAAAAAAAAGTATCGGTGATACAATTGCGCCTAGGGCCTCACTTTGCGTAAGGCTGGCCCTGTAGGGCGGTTTCAGTTTTAGGCTCTTTTTTTTTTATATATAATTTACAAGTGAGATAAAGATTGTGTGAAGAAAAATAAATATAAATTCTTGCCTAATAAATAATAATAATTACAATCAAACAAAGTTTTAAATAAAAAAATAATTATAATCATTTTCATTGAAGTATTTTACAATGTTTAAAAGAAAAGAAATTGACATTTATTAATAAATACAACTTTAAAATTGCACAAAAAATTAAAAAAAAAAATTAGAAATTGGCTTTGAATTCAAATATACAATGTAACAAGGTTAAAATTAATAATTAAAAAAAAAAAAAAAACCGGCTTTCGCTTAATTTTTACCACAATTAAGTTGTCTACTTATCCTCCATCAATATAGAGGAATGAAAGACCACGTAGTTGTTTTACCTTTAATTAGATGCTCGGTGTTGGAGGTTGGAAGTTGGAACGGAATTTATTCGCTGCCTTCCGTTCCCATGGTTTGGTCATCTTCGAAGAAGTCATTCACTATCTCCGGCTGGAGTTCTTGTTGTCTATATTTTGCCTTTGTCCAATCATCAACACACGCCTGCATTTCAAGTGATTGTGGACACATAACCGACCGTCTTGGTTCCAAAATATTTCCACATGCACTAAATTCTTGTTCCACAACAACGGTAGAAACTGGCGTTCTAAGAATTTGTTTAGCAATAATAGCAAAAATTGGATAATCATGTTCATGACCCTTCCACCAAACCTGGATACAATATTTATCTTCTAAAAATTCATGAGTGGCTTCTAAATACCGGTCAAGCTCAGAGTCATATAAGGTTGAAGAAGATGTTCGTAATTTTTTGGCTATTTGGGAAAACAATCGATCACCTAAACCCTTTAATTTAAATTTTGAGGAAGTAGCAGTACTATCGGATGTGGGTTGGGGTTGTGAAACCGGCATGTTCAAAGATGGACCATATATTCTAAGATATTCATCACATAATTCATAAAGCAAAGTCTTAACGGAATTACAATAACTAAGAATATCAACTTCTAATCTTAAACTATAGTAATAATGAGTTAAATAATTCTGCAAACATTCTAATTTAAAGCTTGGATCAAAACACGATACAAGCAATTAAATATTTAGAATCTCCCCATAATACTATAACCATTTTGTTTTCATAGCAGCAACACACTCACTCAATTCAATATCGAATTCACAGTCACTAAATGCACCAGCAATATTAACACTTTGAATAAGAAATAAATGAGTAGTGAGATAATAAACACCAGATAAAGTATTTGTAGCATCATTAAAAACACGTAACACTTCAAGAATTTTTATACATCATCCTAATGGTTCAATTGAAGAGAAATTGAAGGAACGTTATAAGTAATAAAAGAAACTAATAAGTCCTTATATTCAACACTTTCACTAAGCAACTTATAAGTAGAATTCCAACGAGTGGTAATATATCAAGAAAATTTAATGGAACATATATTATTTTGAGAGCAATATTTTAACCATTGTTTCTGGGTTTTGTTATTCCTCCAGATATAGTTAATACTATCTCTAATTCGTCTAATATAAGCAGAAAAAACTATTAATCCAGCATGAACACACAAATTTAAAACATGGCATGAACATCTTTGATGAAATAATTTACCTTCAAAATAGAGATTGCACAAATCTTGTAACATAGGAATATATGTGGTATTGTGTGTAGCATTATCAAAACCAATAGCCAAAAAACTTTTTTGGATATAATAATCTTAAAAAATTATTTTAAGGAGTTGAAAAATATTTTAAACTAAATGTAAGTCATCGAAAACACGAAATGCAATAATTTTTTTTTTTGCATGTCCCGGTCATTATTCATATAATGACATGTCACACTCATGTATGAATGACTACCAAAATTGTTGGTCCATATGTCGGCACATACGGAAATGCGACCTTGAAATTAATAAAAAAATGATTTCAATTTGTTTTTTTTTCTTTTGTAAATGGTATTTAGTGTACGTGTGAGAGTGGATCTAGGAACATGTTGCATTGTAGGATTTAATGCATTTTGACAATAATTAACAAAACCTACTTTCTCACCAAAACCAAATTGTAAGTGTTCAACTACAATCAGTAATGCTAATTCTTCCTTTTTTTTTTTTTTTTCCAGACGTATAATGAAATAATTGATTAGAAGGGGTTCCATACCTGGAGATTTGGGCTTGGTTACTAGCCTTCGCGTATTTGGACGGGTGACTTTTTTTTTATATGGATCCAGTACGTGCCATATCCGAAGGATGTGGCAGTCCCGTATGATTTGGGGCAGTAATTACCTTGGATTTTGATCATTCCATCATCTAACTTAGTTCTCTTCATATGCACTTTGAAGATTTCAGACTTTATCGTCTTTTCTTCTTCACCTTCACCTGTAAAAAATTCATCTGAAGGGGGTGGGGGTCAGATAGATTTTCATTAGTATTGGGAGCATTGGGATTGGGGTTGAGTTCATCAAACTCGGGAATTATTAGAGAGGGATTAGGACTAGAAGGGGGATTGGATCCAAATCCAACTTGAAGGAACTCGTGGTAAGGTCGTCGTTAGTGACATCATCATCAACGTGTTCCAACAAGTTTTGCATTGGACCATTTCCTTTGTCTAAATTTCTTGAACCATCTCCCTCACTTGCTATTGAAAAATTAATAATAATAAAAATATAGATATATGTAAAGAAAATATTGTTGGAATAATAGTGGTAACAAGGTAAAAAAAAAAAAAAAAGATGATTGAAAAAAAAAATATATAGAGAGCTTCTTTTGACAATCCAATTTTTTTCTTTTTACACTTCTTTTCTAAAGACACTCCATTCTCAAAATTTAAAATTTTAAAAAATTTTAAAGACACTTCATTTTGTTCCAAGATTATCATTTTTATCTTTTAACACTGATAAAAAACAAATTTGTAAAGACATTCCATTTTATTTTAATAAAAGTTAGGACGAACAATCATCGTAGCCTTTGGATTCATCCGAGGGTAATCTTTTTTTAATTAAATTATTATAAAAAAAAAGTTATCTCTCATAAACCATTAGATTAAATATTACATATTAAACACTCTATCATAAATTTTTAATTATCATATTAAACTCTTTCTCCTCCAATACATATCTGTAATGTTCTATCTCTATTCTTTTTCAAGCAAGACTAATAGTTTTATAAAAAAAAAAAATTTACGAATAAGCTTGATTTTTAGGAACCGTATATATGTATATATTAAAAAAATAACTCAAAAAACAAGTACATTGTTTTTAATTCTTTCATTAGTCTTATAAATTATGAGTTTAATCGAATCTAGTTGCAACAAATCAAGTTTTCATATATCTATTTAATGAAAAAAAAATTAACTTATATATATATATATATTATTGTTAGTAAAAAAATATATATATTTATAAGTTTTTTTTCTTTAACTATTAATTGAGAAAGTGAGAAGATATGATTTTTTTTTCTTTTTTTAATGGAGAGATAGTAATTAGAAGAGAGTGTTTAATATGGTAATAATAGATTTAGGAGAAAGAGTTTAATAGGTAATATTTAATCTAATGATTTAGGAGAGAGAATTTCTTTTTTCAATAATTTAATTAGTTTGGAGTGTCTTTAAATTTTTTTTGTCTTGATTAGTAATTTTAGTTCAGGTTAAAATTGTCATTAATAAAAAAATTTAAATTGGAGTGTAATTAGATAATTTGGGGATTGTAAGAAAAAGCTTTCAAAAATATATTGTAGGAATAATAGTGGTAAGTTGGTAACACTTAAAAAAAAAAAGGATGATTGAAAAAAAATATTGTTGAAATAATAGTGGTGAATTTTTTTTATGATAGTAAAAAAATAGAAGAAATAAATATTGTAAATATATTTGATGATTGAAAAAATAGATGATAGTTAAAAATAGAAGAAATAAATATTTATTAATTTATATGTGAAATGAGAATTAAAGAAAATTGTAGAATGTAGAGAGAATTGAGAATATGAGATTGAGAGAGATTGAGATAAGTTGAGAGAATGAGAGTGGTGTGAAGAATAATGTAGGATTATAGTGGAGAGGGGCAACTTTGCAATTAGGAAAAATTAAGGGGGAAAAAGCTGTTGTCGGTCGTTGGGCAAAAGATGACTAATCAACGATCATCGGCCTAACGACCTTTTTTTTTTTTTTTCAAATCTGCCACGTGGCAGCTTTTGATTCGTCCAGATATTTTTTTAATTATAAAACCGATAGTTTAACCGTCGGTTTTAGGCGGTTTTTTTTGTACTCCAAACCTACTGAACGGTGGGAAACCAATTTTCTAACTGTCAGTTTTAGTCACGATTTCGGTTAAGGTTTGGTCCGTACAATTTCGGTTAAACCGTAAACTAAACCAATGGTTTAACCGAAACCGTGACCACCTCTACAAAATACAGTGTTATCACATCACCATAATTTGAGAACACCATCCATAGTTTCAGTACAAAAATGGAGTAAAAAGCAACAAAATAAGAAATAAAGAGGGAGAATCTACCTACCACATATATTTTCAAATGCATGTCCATCTTCCTCTGTCTCATCTTTAACCCATGACCATCCACTATCTCCACTAAACAATTTTTTCTCTCTTAACAATCAACTCATCTCTCCTCTAAATCAACTTTTTTATCTCTGTTCTGTTTCTCTTTCAAACACATATTTTTTAAGACAAATATTTAAATAATACATTTGGTGTGAGTATCTTGACTGAGTGAGTGAAAGAGTTTTTAGGGTTTGAAAGAAAAAGATGGAGATAGAGATTGAGAGAAAGAGAGTGAGTTTTGATGGCAAGGGAGAGAGAAGGACGATGGGCAGAGAGAGAGAGAGAGAGAGAGAGAGAGGTGGTAGTGGTTGAAGATTGTCTAGCACATGTATGCTTGCCATTTTTTTTTTTCTCATCTTTTAGAAAACTCATCAATGCCATTTTTGTAGATAAAAAGAAATCTGTTAAATTTTCCTGTTCATGTGAACAGTTCAATTTTAGATCTGTTTTAGTATATATAATAATATTACAAGATTGCCGATATTGTCACCTAGACCTGACAATGGATCGAATTGAATACGTGTCAAATGGTAAATGAGCCGAACCCAATTTTACTCAACCCAAACTCACCTGTTAACTTATTGGGTTTTAAAATGTAAACTCAAACTCATTCGTTAATTTAATGAGTAATCTAAAACCGATCCATTTAACCCGTTATTTTTTATTTATTACTTTTAGTAATTAATAATTTTAATTGTAAAAATAAGAAGAAGAAAAAATATAAAAATATTTGAATACTCGTAACACAAATATAATTTTAATTTAAATATTTATCACTATAGAAAAGTGAAAAATTGAAGAAAAAATATTGGTTTATAGGTTAGTTATTAGTTGTTTAGGGTTTACAAACTTTTTTATAATGAATTTAGGTAATTTAAGGTTTTTCAAAATTTCTTTTTAAAGAATTTAGGAAATTTTAGGGTTTCCAAACTTTTTAATTAATCAATATTTATATAAAAAAGACATTTTTATTAATCAATTTAGGAATTGTAGGGTTTTATTTTGTAGGTATAAATTGGGAGTTAGGATCCTCTTCTTGCCTTTTCTTTTCTTAGTTTTTTTAAACTGTAAATGAAATATCCACTTGCATAAGAGAGAAAGAAATCAACAAATATTAACCATGTATTTTCTTTTAGGCTTATGTGTAAACATCTACTAAAAAGCTAAGGAAAAAAAATGGACAAGAGAGAATCTTGATCCACAAATTGGACGTAAAACAATTATAATATTATTATTAAACTTAATAGATGGGCCATGCGTTTTAATGTATTTTGAGAGATAAACTTGAACCCTACCTATTATTGTTTTGGATTTTAATGACCTGATCCATTAATGACTCAACTCAATAAAGCTAGACCCATAACTGTTTACGGTGAGTGGGTTTGGGTCGAATTAATTGGTTGGGTGTAATTCTACCATGTCTTTAATGTCACATGCAAAACTAATTGGTACACCCAATTAATTAATGCATTATTCATTGTTGCAATTTAAAAAGACAAATACCGTTGACAGTACACTAATTATCTGTTTATACTCCATTTTTTTTAATGACAATTTTAATCAGAATTAAAATTAATAAACAAGACAGGAAACTTCTGAAAACACCACAAACAACTTTTATTGGAAAACACGTTTTTATTCCATCTTTAATTTTTTCCCACTTTTTTTTTTTCCTTCTGTTTTACAAACCTTAAACTATCTTCTTCTTTCTTTTCAAAATAATTTTTTTCTCACAGATCATCAAACTCTTTATCATTATTATAACAAGTTTTATATATATATATATATATATATATATATATTTATAAAGTTTTCCTAAAAGTTCAACCAAATTTGAGAATAGTTTTTCTCAAATACCACCCACGTTCATTCATCATTGTAACTAGAATATATTTATATATATATATATATATATACATAATTCCTTTTTTTTTTTAGAAAATTATATTTGTACTCAATAGAATATTTTTACTCAACTTAAAATCCAAAAAAGAAAAACAAATATTGTTTGCTGGTATTGGATTGAGATCAAGATTTTTAGAATTTCAGAAGAAAATGGATTTTCCAAACTTTTTAGTGATATGTATAAATAGCTTGAACCCCAAATTGTTTTGCCCTCTCCCTCAATACTTTCCAGACTTTTTATTTTATTTTAGATATTTTGTGAGTGTATTGGTATATAATAAATGTGGCGGCCAAACATGCAAAAGACAGCATAAAACTACACTTGAAAGTCGAGTACCAAATGACTGATCAAATGTCTCTGTGAGTTAAAATAGTTTTATGCTAGATTTCCATGATCCCACCACCACCACAGGTATCTAAAATATTTAGAAACACTTGTAAAAATGGATCAAATGCTTTATCTACATCTATAAAAGATGGATTTGGCAAAAAGTAAAGATAAAGAGGAAGTTGATTATATATAAATATATATATAAATATATATATATATATATATATATAATATACCCGATAAAAAGAACTGGTCCATTACCAATAATATCGCCCTTTGTGTAGACTGGGTTCAAAAACAAAACAAGATGGTCACCATTTCTGTTGATTTATTGTCTGAGTGAGTTAAAAAGATATGAGTCTTGCATAAAACCATATTTCTATAAAATTTAGATACATGTTTTTTTTAAAAAAAAATTCGATAACGGAAGGGTATGCCGAAACTTATCGAGAGCAAACACTAATGGACTGTTTGGAGTTATTTTTTTTTTTATTTTAAATATGTATAATTAAATCTTATATATCAATTCTTTTGTTATTTACATTTATATTAAAAAAATTTCTTGTCATGCCCCGACCCTCCAAATTTAACCAATGCATGCATAGTCTGTATATTAACTTATCTCACCAAACTTGAATCATCTATCACTAACATGAAAGGTGGACGTACATTGTACACACCATTAGAGAAAAAAAAAAAAAGATTAAAAAGCAGTGAATATTAAAGTTTGATAACATATGAATTAATGAAGTCCAACAAGCCAAGCAGAAATACTTTAATGTTCAAGCTATTTTTTTCTCTGTTTAATGTCATTTCTAGTGATGTAGTGGGGGATAGGTTGTTGGTTATTATATTTATTTCATAAGGTGACATTTTCTGCATAGCTTATACATGTTTCTCTTTCAATTTTTGTTATTCAGTGACTGCCCTCAATAAGATTATGGAGCACTGGAACTTGAAGAGAAAATTAAATACTACAATCGACTCTTGAAAGTTTATATTTTTAAAAGTCTAAAAAGTATTGAAATAAAGTCTAGATAATCCTAATAGTCTATAAATAAAGTCCAAAGACTCTTTCAGAATCCTAAAAGTCTAGTCCATATAATCATAATAATCTTAACAATCCTAATAATCCTAATAGTCTTGTAAATCCATAAAATCTTTTCATCACAAAATTGTCTATTAAAATCTCAATCCTATACACCCCCTTAGCAGCCGTAAAAACACCAAAAATTATAAAATCTTTCTTTCTTCAAAAAATAAAATAAAATAAAAACACCAAAAATACCCTTATTGAAATAAATTTGTTTATTTAAATGTATGGTTCACTTAAAATTGTTTAATTTTTTAATATATTTTTTTGAAACAAAATCTTTCGTTTATTTATTTATTTTAAATATAATGATCTTTTAAGTATTAATTATAGGGCAGTGATATAAGGATCTTTTTTAAGTATTAATTATAGGGCAGTGATATATATATATATATATAGAGATGTTCAATTCAGTATGCACTGATATAATTTCAATAGTGCATTGGATGTAGACCATTAGATTTACATACTTTAACTCAAAGTGTATGCATTTGTCAAAGCTTCTCTATAATCAGTAGTCCATATGCATTGGTACTGATGTAGTTACATCAGTACGCACTGATCACTGGTGCCTAGGCGCGTTTTTTTGAACATTGATATATATATATATATTGATTAGATTATAAGTAGTTTATTTTGATTTATTGATCCATATGATAGTGCTTTGAATTTGGGAAGATATCATAGCGTTGTAAAAGATAGTACAATCGATCAAATTCAACAAATATCAACATGTGTTAGGTGTGGGATGTCATTCCACAAATATTATGTTTGGTGTAATTAAGTTGAACCTATACATGCATGCCAATTTTGTGGCTCTCTCTCACACCATTCTCTCTCTATATTATATATATATGGCTTATAATTAGTTTACATTCAAGCCTATTTCATTTTGTTTGCCACAATCCTAATCCTAAATAAAAGAATGTAAAACCTATATAAAGTTGAACTTCATTTCTTCGGGTCAGTGATTTCTAGACCACTAATTTGGTGAGACGGTCTCTAAATGTCCATTAATTTTTTATAATAGCTCAAATTAGCCATTTAATAGAAAGAAAGTATCAATTGTTGCCACATTTTCCATTAATTGTTTGAAGTCCGTTTGCTTATGTCATAACTTGTCAGAATAGAAGTCAAAATAGTAAAACAAGAAAAGACAATATTGTAAAATCATCAAGAAGGCTCAAACAAGTATGTGTTAAAAACAAAATAGGCATAGCAGAAGGGTGGGCCCGGCTTAATATTCTATAAAAACAAAGTTTAACAGGATCGTTATAATCATATTGATTTTAATATTTAATTTAAAGGAAGTAAATAATGAAATCGTTACTCATACTTTTAAAAGAATAATAAGTTGAGAGAAAGATAAGCTAGAGATAGAAGTAATGATTAACGTCAATAATTCATTTAAAATAAAAATTAATTAAATCATTACTTTATGTATATAATCAAATAATCATATAATATAAAAATAATAAATTAATCAAATCATTACTTTATATATATAATTAAATAATCAAAATGAATAAAATATTGTCCATAAAATTCTTTATGAGATCCATGTCACAGATAATGACAGTTTTATGTTAGATTTTGACTTAATGATTGCCAATGAACAATGTTCTGTCGAAATTGTGATTTTTGAACAATTTAAATATTGAATGGTCTTTTTGGGACTCCACCTACCAATTAATGGTACCTAGTGCTATTTTCTCATGTTGAATCTTTCTTAAAAAGAAAAAAAAAATTAATAATTTAACTTAAAGAATAATTTTGGAATTAAAAAAAAAAAAAAATGTATTGTGTACTTACCATTTTAGAGCCACTCTTTTATAATAATACTAGTTTTTGAAGCAAATGCAAGGTATGTACTTAAATAAATATTTGAGTTTCATATTTACAAATATACATATTCTCGAGAAATAATAAATGTTAATATAACACATACAGTTTTAGTTCATGTAAATATTATTACATGGATCTAATACCTTAAGGAAGTCTTAAGTTCATACAAATGATTTAATTATTTTTCTATTTGGCCAGAAACCACCGCTTGGATTTTTTCTAAAACTTTTGTTTACTGCATTTCACTTTACACACATCCATTGTATAATCCACAAAATCATAGAGTTTCACAAAAATTACATCTCCACCCCTGTATAATTCCTTTTTCTTTTTCAACATATTAAATACATAGAAAATTATATTTTCATCCCCAGTCCCATTTTACAATTTAAAATAATAATAATAATAATAATCTTTATTATAGGTCTCTATTGTGTTACTGTTACTAAGATCTATCTATTAAGTAATTATACAAACTTGAAGGTTGTATTTGTCAATCGACGTTCAATAATCTATTGGATGCTATAATTAAAATCTTACTAACCTCTATCTATTAAGTAATTATATAAACTTTAAGGGTAGTAATTGTAATTTTACATGCAAAGAAATTAAAAAGAGAAAAAAAGATGCTATAATTGAACCGACATATCACATTTTTATATATATTATAGATATAGATATTGATTTGGGTCCAGTCCATATCATTACCTCTAGCCTCTTAGCAAATAATCATATAAAGTCATAATAATTGAACCGACATATCACACTTTTATATATAGTATAGATATTAATTTAGGTCCAGTCCATATCATTACTTCTAGCCTTTTAGCAAATAACCATCTAAAGTCATAATAATTGAGGTAAACTAATTTAACAATGATTTAACCTATTTAGAATTTTAAAATAAGACAAATTTTGGAAATTAATATACGATACATGTTGTGTTACTAACTTACTATTACTAAGACATGTCTATTAAGTAATTCTACAAATTCGAAGGCTTGTATTTGTCATTTGACTTTTCTAAAAAAATTGGGGATGTTATAACTAAAATCTTACTAAAAGAAATCCGCTAAGTAATTATATAAACTTTAAGGTTTTTATTTGTAATTGTACTTTTAAAAAAAAAATTATATAAAAAAAAAAAAAAAAGATCAAATAAAATCAAGGGAGTGAAAATTCCAGTTGACAACTCTCTCTTTTTGTATATAGTATAGATTTAGAATTTTAAATTAAGACAAATTTTGGAAATTACTATACAATCCATGTTGTATTACTATTACTAAGACATATCTATTAAGTAATCATATAAACTCGAAAGCTTGTATTTGTCATTTGACTTTCATAAAAAAAATAAGAGATGCTATAACAAAAATCTTGCTAACATCTATCTATTAAGTAATTATATAAAGTTTAAGAGTTGTATTTGCAATTGTACTTTTAAAGAAATTTTTAAAAAATAAGGGAGGCTAAAACAAATATCTTACTAAAATCTATCTATAACAAAATAGGGGGGATAAAAAATCCAGATTGGCAAATTGTCTCTTTTTATATATAGTAATGAAATTTGTCTAATA
The DNA here is from genome assembly GCA_035582765.1 of Acer negundo. NCBI lineage: Eukaryota > Viridiplantae > Streptophyta > Magnoliopsida > Sapindales > Sapindaceae > Acer > Acer negundo. The sequence goes on along the minus strand of CM069239.1, from coordinate 9,225,171 downwards.
ACTTTTTGACTGATTGGCACTGATGATCCTTAAACTCTTCAAAATTTTACGTTATGTCCCATGTATTTTTTTTTTGGCACTAAAAGTCTAAACCTCTAAATTCTTGTTTTATTGACAAACACTTGAGTTTATTTTCTCCTATGAAGGGCATCTATAGTCGGCTTATGTCAATAAAACGAGATTTCAGAGGGTTTAGTGCTGAAAACAAAAAAATACATAATGTATAATGCAAATTTTTAAAGAGTTTAGGGGACGTAAGTACCAATTAGCCTTACTTTTTATCATTATGATTGATGTACTTGTAGCAAATATCACAATATCGAGAAAGTTTTAATAATATTATCATTTGGGTCCCTTATTTTTTTTTTTGTGAAATATTTATCTTTTACTCATTTGTACATTTTCAAAACATTGGGCCCTATATTTTTAAAAACCACTCAATTTAGTCCTTCTGTTGATCAAACGTTAGTCAACTTTAACGGTTTCAATGGTGTTTTTGTCTTTAAACAAAATGTCAACATAGAAAAAAATAAATATTTATGTAATACTAAAAAAAAAAAACCAATAAACTGATATTAATTTATTAATGAAAAATAATAATAATTAAATTTAAATAAATTTTTTTTTTTAGGATATGGATCTCTACTGCCCATCACACGAGATGGACAGTGGAGATTCAATCTGGATATCCACGTAATAAATTAAAACTTAAAACTTAAAATTAAACTTCATCTTCTTATGAATCCAGAAACACAAACAAATTCTCTCTCTCTCTCTCATCCTTCTGGTAGATCAACAACCTCCAAGATCAAAAGGAAGCAGAAGATGCAACTCCTATACCAAGATCACAAAATAAAATTTTGCAATTTTGCAATGATGTAATAAAACATGTTTAACTTATATGAGAAACTAACTCATTAATTTTGTTCACCAACTTCAAACTTCTCTAGATTCACATCAACACCTATGATTCTAGCAGCACCACATAGTCTTGCTCCCTCTGCAACCTACATACCAAAGAGCTCAATTCAGCAGAGTATCGTAAACAAATGTTCGATATGAGGAGTATTACTGAACACTCAACAAAATTTGCAAGAACATACAGCTAATCCAATTGCCCCCAGCCTAAAAATGGCAACGGTTGATCCAGCCTCCACATGTGCCTTTTTCCAAGCAGCACCTACACCTACAAAACCAAATGCAGTCAAGTTGGAATCCTGTATTCATCGTTGTACACAATTCCAACGCAAGCAGAATCTGGATTCCATGATTTCCAAAATAATAAATTTACCAATTTATCCCTAAAATCAAAACAATCACAAATTGCATATAAATTAAATAGAGGAATTGAAACTGGAAGCTAACTGTACTCCGGCGACTCCAAAGAAGAAGGAAGCTAACTCCAAGCACTAGTGTGAGGATGGATTCGACTCCGATCAAAAACCAAACCCGAAGCCACGTGGAGAGATTGAGAGCTGGGGTTTGATCAGATCTCGTCCGATCTGAGTTGGTCTCCACCGTCAGTCTCCATCAACCCAACGCCGATCTCCTCCGATCTGGGTTTCTTTTCTTTTTTTGGATCTGCCGATGTAGATAATTACTTGAGATTTGTAAATGATATCCTTGTTTGAACGAGGCTTGAGTTGATGGTGGTGGTGACGACGACGACAAGGGTTTGGGTGTTTGAGTTGACGGTGGAAGATGATGATGATGAGTGATTGTGGCGGTTTTTGTTTTGTTTTGTTTTTTTAAGATTTATTTATTTGTTTTTAATTTTTTTTTTTTTTTAAATTTTAAATCTATTTTAAATTTTTAAAAGAAATTAAAAGGCTAGAGATAAAGAAGTCATTTTGTATTTTCTGTAACCGTTTACGGTTAAAAATCAAAGTAGAGCGATTAAATTGAGTGGTTTTTAAAATTACAGAACCCAATTCTTTGAAACCGTATAAATGAGTAAAATATAGATATTTAATAAAAATAAAGGAAGTAAATGAATAATATCCCAAAGTTTTATGCAGATCGGTAATTTTTGTTATGAAATCGTCGTCACAATTCACAAATGCAAACATCATTAGAATGACGTTTGTGGTCTTGCATAATTAGATACCTTTTTTGAGGAGAAAATCTTACATGCAACCTAACCGATGGGTGCATGCCACGTGACATAGAGAACTCATTTGATTGGTTGTTTTTCCCAAATGATATGCACCAATTGGATGGGTGGGTGTATGTAAGATACTCTCCCTTTTGAGAAAGTAAAGTGAACCTATTAAAGGACCCAAAAACGCATGACAAGCAGAGCATTTTTCTGTGTCTCTGCTTTGTCTCTGTCTGAAACAAGAGAACAATGTCCAGGTCAGGCGAACGCGTCCATGTTCTGGTGTTCCCATACCCAGCTCAAGGTCACACACTTCCTCTTCTTGATCTAACCCACCAGTTGTCTCTCCGCAACATCACCATCACCGTCTTAACAACACCCAAAAACAAGCCAACACTCAGTCCACTCCTCAACGCCAACCCCACAATCCAAACCCTAGTCTTCCCTTTTCCATCTCACCCTTCAATCCCACCAGGTGTTGAAAACGTCAGAGAACTCGGCAACAATGGAAACCTCCCCGTCATGCTCGCTCTTGCAAACCTTTTTGACCCAATTGTCCACTGGTTTCAATCCCACCACAACCCACCGGTCGCCATCATCTCTGACTTCTTCCTCGGCTGGACTCTAAGCCTCGCCAATCAACTCCACATACCCAGAATCAATTTTTGCTCCTCCGGTGCCTTTTTGTGCTCTGTTCTTGATTATGGTTGGAACCATGTTCATATTATCAAGTCTTTCGACGATGATGCTGTTATTGAGCTTCCTGATTTGCCAAGGTCTCCTGCTTTCAAGGGTGAGCATCTACCTAGTGTGTTCAAGTTCTATAAAGAATCCGATCCCGATTCACAGTTTTTGAAAGATGGCATGATCAATAATTCCTTGAGTTGGGGTTGCGTTTTCAACTCTTTTGAGGCTGTGGAAGCTGAATACTTGGATTATTTCAAGACAAAAATGGGTCATAACCGGGTTTATGGAGTTGGCCCGCTTAGTTTGATGGGTCCTCCTGAGTCAACCAGTTCCAATGACTATACATCGGAGTGGCTAGACAAATGCCCTGATGGGTCCGTACTCTATGTCTGCTTCGGGAGTCAAAAGCTGTTGAACAGAGAACAAATGGAAGCCTTGGCTTTAGGCCTCGAAAAAAGCCAGGTCCGATTTTTGTGGGTGGTTAAAACGGGTTCGGACGGGTACGGGTCCGTACCAGAAGGGTTCGAGGAGCGGGTGGGGGAGAGGGGACTGGTAGTAAAAGGGTGGGCCCCACAGGTGTCGATATTGAATCATAAAGCGGTGTGTGGGTTTGTGAGTCACTGTGGTTGGAATTCGGTTCTAGAAGCGATAGTGGGTGGGGTGATGGTATTGGGTTGGCCCATGGAGGCTGACCAGTTTGTCAACGCTAGGCTGTTAGTTGAAGACTTGGGTGTAGCTGTTAGAGTGTGTGAGGGTGCTGACTTGGTCCCGGACTCGGACGAGTTAGGGAAGGTGATTGCTGAGTCATTGAATGGATGTGTAGAAACCAAAGTTAAAGCTAAAGAGTTGAGAGACAAGGCTTTGGCTGGTGTGAGGAGTGGTGGTGGCAGCTCCATTGCAGATTTGGATAGGCTTGTGCAGGATTTGAACAATCTTCAACTCAAAACTCTGTTGCCTGGTGCCACAGAAAAAGAGTGATTCGGCTTTAAGAGAGATGAGACTTGAGAGAGTTTGAAGCACCTTTTTTATGTTTTTTTTTTTTTTTTGTGGAGATGAAGAGAAGATGGTGATGACTCTGATGACTGGTGAATTGATGATGGTTGATAATATAATCGATTTCCATATTTTGGGTTATTTTTGATCTATTTTATTTTTAATTTAAATAATAATATTAAAACAATTGATCAAATATTAAATGAAGGGTAATTTGGTCATTTCATAATTTAGTATGGTCAATTGTTTTAAGGTAATCTTCTTGTAATTAAAGAAAAGTTTAATATGGTTGTGGTAAGTGGCAACACTATTTTTTTCGAGTATTATATTATTATATAAATTGAGGTTTTTTTTTTTTTTTTTAAGGGATGATTCAAATTTGTCGAAAACCCTATTGAGAATTTCTTAAATTTCAATATTTTAAAAATAATTTTAAAACTAAGTAGTTAGTGGGTGGACACCACATAACGAAGAGAACAATATTACACTTGTAAAATTTTCCGATATTGATCCCTAACGATGTACCCAAGTCGTTATCCAAAGAAAGTGGCGACGGATGAAGGATAATTGTGTGATTAATCTTGATTTGATCTTCCGATTTGAATTATAAAATTTGGTCCAAACCTCATTTTTCCTTCTCTTTTTTTTCATTTCTCATCTCAACTTTCCAATTTTCAATTTGAAAATTAAAATTCAGAATTTGAAATCCGATCATCTCAATCTCTAGTTTGATCCTATTAATATATTAGTTTTTTAATTTTTTTTTAATTTTTTATTGTTTAGACTTTAGATTACATATATATTTTGTGGGTGGGAGAGGGTACCTCCAACCACCTCCCCTATTTATAAAACGGTGGCTAAGTTTGCTCCAACCCCTACCCCCAAAACCTATTTAGGGGCAAAATTTATCCCTCAAAACCATGGGGGGCAGAGCCCATGGGGAAACTCTCATCCATACTTCTATTAATGAAATCATCAAATTGAACATAAGATTCGGAATATTTGGTAAGCAAATTAAAATAATAATAATAACATTAAATTTTCCAAATTACATCTCACTAAAATCAGAATTTAATGTAAATTTGCAGCATTGAACATTAATCAAGCATCGCTGATTAACTAACTTAGTTAATAAGAGCGTGTAACGATCAATTGGGTTACAAATGATCGGTTCTTGAATGAAAATAGATTTATTTGACACTTGTATAGGGTGTTGTTGTTTTGTACTTTATACTAAATTTGTACTAATGTGTGACTACTCCCATCTACTTGCATATTGCCTCCTATTTAATCTTAAAAATATGAAAGAAAATGAAAGATTTTTTTTTGGAAAATAGACAAACACTTTCGATTATTTTGTTGTTGGTTTTTTTTTTTTTTTTTTTCCTCTGATTAATTAATTTTAATATAATAAAATAAATAACCAGGGTATTTTAGTCATTTCACACCAAAGCTATGGTTTGACAGAATTCATCCAATGATAGGAGATGTCAGTGTCGTTTTAAATTGCTTATTTTTTGCAGTTAGACATAATATCAGGGGTTTTCACTAGGCAAAAGCACTTGTTATCTCTTGACTGTTCAGTCTTCAGCACTTGTGAGCAAGAGTCGTCCATCAGAAAACCAGTAAAGTGATCATGTCCAGCTCCAGCTCCAGCTCCTTTAACAATCGCACCCACGTTTTGGTGATCCCTTACCCAGCGCAGGGCCACATGCTGGCTCTCCTGGACTTGACTCACCAATTAGCTCTCCAAAATATCACCATAACTATCTTAGTTACACCCAAAAACCTCCCCATTCTCACTCCACTTGTCGACTCTCACCCCGCTATCCAAACACTGGTCCTTCCTTTTCCATCCCACCCTTCCATTCCAGCTGGTGTGGAAAACGTTAGAGAAGTAGGCAACAGCGGAAACTACCCCTTCATACACGCTCTAGGCCAGCTTTGCGACCCCATAATCCACTGGTTCCGTTCCCACCCTAACCCTCCTGTTGCCATCATCTCTGATTTCTTCCTTGGCTGGACTGTACACCTTGCTCGTCAACTCAACATTATCAGAATCAACTTTTACTCTGTCGGTACGTTTTTGGCATCCCTCAACGATTATTGTTGGAATCACATGGACAGTGTTAGGTCATCATTGGGTGTTGTTGAGTTTCATAGTTTGCCAAGATCTCCTGTGTTTAAGCAAGAGCATCTGCCTAGTTTGTTTAGGCGGTATAAAGAATCAGATCCTGTTTCCGAGTTTGTGAAAGATAGCATGATCGCAAATACTTCAAGTTGGGGTTGGGTTTGCAACTCTTTTGAGGTTCTGGAAGGTGAGTATTTGGATTACTTAAGGACAAAAATAGGACATGACCGTGTTTTTGGGGTTGGCCCGCTTAGTTTGGTGGGTCCGGAGTCAACCAATCGGGGCAATCCGAGTTCAGATTCGAGTGACGATGTGATGAAGTGGCTCGAAGAGTGTCCGGATGGGTCTGTGGTTTATGTGTGCTTTGGGAGTCAGAAACCGTTGCAAAGACAACAGACGGAGGCGTTAGCTTTAGGACTGGAAAAAAGTGGTGTCCGATTTTTGTGGGTAGTTAAATCAGGTATTACGGGACCAGCGGAGGACGAATATGGATCAGTCCTGAATGGGTTCGAGGAGCGAGTGTCGGGTAGAGGTTTGGTTGCAAAAGGGTGGGTACCCCAAGTATCAATACTGAATCATAAGGCAGTAGGTGGGTTCCTGAGTCATTGTGGCTGGAACTCAGTCCTGGAAGGTATAGTGGGTGGCGTAATGATATTAGGTTGGCCCATGGAGGCTGATCAGTTTGTGAATGCAAAGCTGTTGGTGGAGGACTTAGGTATCGCTGTCAGGGTGTGTGAAGGTGACGACACGGTGCCAGACTCGGAGGAGTTAGGGAGAGTTATAGCTGAGTGTCGAAATGGGTATCGAGAAGTGAAGGTCAGAGCTAAGGAGATGAAAGAAAAGGCCTTAGCAGCAGTTAGAGATGGCGGGACCTCTATGACAGATTTGGATAAGCTTGTGCAAGAATTGAGAAAGCTTCAAGTTAATTAATGAAAACTGCATATGAGGTATCCGCCATAACGGTATCCCTTCGGTCCTTGGATAATTAAACTATTAAAGTAGGATAATTGCTCTAAACTGTATTTCAGAATCTTTATGAAATCCTAATTATTATTTATATGTAATTTAGTATAACAAATGTCTTAATCAAACCTTGGCTGCCATCTGTTTGGCATCCGCCAGAGAAACACAGCGGATAGTTAAAACCTATACATGGTACTGTCCTAAATCTACCAAATGTTTGGTAGTTTATCAATCTTATACATGGATTTGGTATTGTGATTGGTTCTTTAATTACATCAGGCATAGAGTTTGAACTTTGCTCTGTTTGGTGCAAGATTTAGGACAATACCGTGTATAAATTGATAAACTACCTACACATTGTCCTAAATCTTGCACCAAACCGAGCAAAGTTCAAACTCTATGCCCGATGTAATTAAAGAACCAATCACAATACCAAATCTACTTAAATACTGTCTAGCATAGTGCAACTCAATCAGATTGGTAAAATACAGGGCAATGTGCCAAACATACCCGAAAATTCAGTTAGGAGTTATCTCTGCCATAGCCCATAGTGCCGCCTGCTGCCTGCCACCTGGTCTTGAGATGAAAGTGTGTACATAAACCTGTGAGGATTTTAGTAAAGTGTGATCTATTACACAAGTGCATGAGGTATCAATGTTTTCCGAAATTTCCAATTCTATAGTAGCATCATAAATGCAATCCTTTGTCATTACCATATTTAGAATCAATCATATACACATGTATACAACAAATTATTAAACAACTATTATATGCAGGTTATCAGGTTAAATAAATGGTTAAGATTAACCATCTACTTTTTATACTGAAGATTTATTAAATTTCAATATTTTTAAAATAATTTTAAAATAAAATAGGTAGGCTGTGCACCACATAACTAAGAGAACAATATTACACTTTGAAAATTTTCCAATGATCCCTAATAATTCAATTCATGTTGGTTATCAAAAGAAAGTGGTGATGGCAGAAGAATAATTATGTGATTATTCTTGATCAGATCTTTCAGTTTGAATTATAAAAATTTGTGTTAACTTCGTCCAACACTAGATGGTTTCTGAGTTTGAGTGAAAACTCCATCTTCTATGAATGAAATCATCAAACTGAACATAAGACTAGGAAGGTTTGGTAAGCAAATTAAAAAATAATAATAATAACTCTTCAAGTGTTCTTTAAACATCAAATTTTCGAAATTACATCTCACCAAAATCAGAACTTATTGTAAATTTGCAACATTGAACATTAAGCAAGCATTGTTTACCTATTAAAATCAAGATGTAAGCTACCTTACGTAAATTGTACAAATCAATCCACCTTATGCCAAAACCATTTACCTAATTGATATTTGGGTCGCCTGTACTAACTAACTTAGTTCATAAGACCTTTAATAAGAGTGTGGTACGGTCACCTGGGTTACAATTGTTCGGTTAGGTATTTGATATTTGGATCGCCCGTACTAACTTAGTTAACAGACCTCTAGTAAGAGTGGGTAACAGTCAATTGGGTTACGAACGGTCGGTTTGAAAAATGATCCGAAACCATGGGTTCTTAAAAAATGGAACCAACCAAACCGAATCAACATATAAAACCAAACTGACAGGATCGGTTTGGTTTGGTTAAATCAGCTTGTGTTGGCTTAATGGTAATTTGCTCACCCCCGTCTATTAGATATGAGGTCTCGGGATCAAACTTCACTTGCACTAGGATTTGGCAGACGGGTGAGATTTGGTTTTCATTTGAGTTGAATTCTCATTTCTTTAAGAAAATACTCAAAATAGTTATTTAGATTTGCAATGAAGTCATAATGTACAAGTAACCTAAAACGGCACGCATGTTCTCTGAGCATGTAACAGAAATTCTATGCCTCGCCTACTAATTTCTAAATCCCTCTGAAATTACTTGAATTTTTCCAACTTGGGAATCTTAACTCACTGCCATAACATACAAAGGTTTAGAGTGTTCAAGGTTCTCTCTAGCTCTACACATAAGGAATTGGAAAAAGTATGTATAGTGTATTATAAATAGTCCAGGAGACTGATACAATGAGTCTTTAACCAAAAATACCTGACCCAAGAGCTCCATGAATAGTCATGGATTCCACCGTCTGCAAGTCCTCCATATCATGTGCTACACATCTGGTGTCAAAGACTGCAAACTCCCAATTGAAGACTGCTCACCCCGTTTCCCTGGATTTCACAATCCTGAATGGTTAATCAAACCCACTGCTTGTATAGTTTTATGTAAGTGTGTGAAGTGTAAAGCCACTGGGATAATACCAGTCAAAGCAGGTGCTGGCATTGAAACATCAAGAATAGCCACCATATTCTGCCTAGCTTGCCCAGCTAGCATTTGTATGAGACCGTTAACATCCATAGCACCAGATACATCACCTGAATCCGCAGAGGGCTCAACTGGCTCCATCCGAAAGGGAGTACTGGTAGAGTGAAGGGCAGCAGCATAAACTGCACTGCAATGGTAAGGCTTCTCATCTTTGATACGCAGGAATGCTGAAGCTTTACCTTTAAAATTATGAACAGAAGATTAGTCTACATAAATTCGATAAAGTATGGGATGGAGTGTTACACTAGAAATCAAGGAATTGAGGAGTGACCATTAGCTCAACTCAATTTATAGCACTAGCTAATCATTATTAAGTATAAAGATGATTAACAGAAAATCGTAATATATAATACACAAAAAAGGCACACATGCACACGAATACACACCTTGGTAAAGTGCGTCTATTTCATAATGATCAGAGAAACCCAATTACCAAAATCTTTTTAAAGGGAAATCAGAATTTTATAAAATGTTTTGAACTCCAAGTGGGAAGTAACAGCAAAGGGAAGGATACAGTGCATTACAAACAGTGGAAAGCTAGAAAACATCGTAAATTCTTGATTTGACAAAGTAAGCTTACTTGTACTCAAGAAGGGTAAACCAACAGGTACAATCAATTTAGAAAAGGGTGCTAATCTTGAAAATGAAACTGCATCATGAAGTTCCTTGATGATTGTTTGCTTCCGGCTTCTCAGGCTCACATGAGAACCAGGACCACCAACAGCATAGAGCAATACCGGAGTGTTTGTGTATTCATCAGCGATATTCTCCAAAAATTTAGCAGCTACAGCAGAGAAACCTCCTGAGTCATCAACAATAAATTGAAAACCCTGTCAAAATCACCAAATATTCAAAAACAAAAAAGAAGCATATATAAAGAATCAAAAATTATATTGATAATCCCTACATCAAGGACATAATTAAAACAGGCTCCAGCCAACATCCAAGGGCATACTCAAACAGTTTCTAAGGCCTAAATATCACCCTTGCAATGATCATATTCATATAATCATATGCATGAAATATTGACTTGTGATTGACATAAAATGTGTTTTCAATGGGAATATCATATCAACAGAACACAATAACTAATTAATAGTCAGATCTTTCCACTTTGTTTAAAACAACAAATGCTATCCACATGCTAATTAGATGATCTAATGAACAATACAAGTTCAGGAAGATATGAATATATGTATATTTTGTGCTGATACAGCTCTTAGGAAGAAAGAAACAAAAGCTTTTTTATGTTAAATTAAACAATGACTAGCTCTAATAATTGTGGTGTTAAATATTTTTTATAATCTGAAGAGGTGCACCCCTATATACAAGATGGATTGTATAATCAGCAACGAATCTGCAGGCACTTTAGACTTAAGGGCATGTAACAAGAAGTTTATCAATCTTGACCTCAATGCAACTTACAAAGATGAATGTTGTTAATTGCTTCAAAAAAATGGGGTAAATATATATAAAAGATGAGGAGATTAAATGTGCTACAAGTTCCCAGGATAAAATCTCTAGGAAGGTAAAATGTTTTTCGAGTAAAATATACTTGAATATGGTCACACTCTTCAACGAAAAAACGAAGCCTCTCGCATATTTCTTCACCCTGAAAACCCTTTGTGAACGCATCCTTTCCAATACCATGATTATTGAATTCCTGAGCATCCATCCATAATCCACTTAATTCGTATAGACTCTGTGGATGATAGTGGACTTTTGAGAAGTCGGTCCAATAATGGACATCATTATCTAAATACTTGACTATATCCTTATCCTGGATTTCTCTTCGATAATCATTCTTCCCAATGTTGGTACCATTCTCTTTCTCATCCTCATACAAACTCTGCAAAAATAAATTCTTCTTATAAGGTTCAGATGCATGAGTGGAAACATCACCTGTCCTTCACATTAGTCCAAATGCAATCAATTCATTTGTATATCACAGGCAACTAATAGGTGAACATAAATTGCAATGCACTACTAATTGTACAGACAAATTTAACACACCAAAAATTTGAGAAAGGGAAAGCATATAGCCTACTGATTTTGAGGATCTAGGAGTTGAAATTTATATTGAAGTCGAAACAACAATGTAGAACTTTTTTTATTGCTAACAAATTTTAACAAATTCACCAGATATGTCAGAAAACAGTAAAAACAACATATTAAGATGCAAAAGAAGACAGTTCATGGATGAGATATACTTGAGCAAATAAAAAATTGAAGGGACCGGGACATAAGGCTGGAGCCAGCTACAAATTCATTTTAAAGCATTCATCTAATAACTATAATGTTGATTCGGTTAAAATAATTAACGTTCAGTTGGTATGATGGGGATACAATCCCCGGATCTCTTGCACTACTACAAGAGATCTAATCAACATTTTACATTTAAAAATCAATTAAAATCTTTCTTTTTTCTTTTCATTTTTGTTTACAAATCAGCAGGACTTGTAAAAACTGCCTATTGGATTGTTGATGTAAGAATGTAAAATGTAAAAATCAAAATTCTCACCACATGACATCTGATGGTGCAGAGGAACCCCCACTATACAATGTACCACATGAACTCATAGATCCAAGGGACCCTGAAATATGAAAAAGCATAACATTAAAATCCACAATAAGAAAACTCTAATTCAAGAGCTACCTCTTTGAAGAATGACTTCATGAAAGATGAAAACAAACAAGATTAATGATAAGGTTTTAGCTGACATGACTCTTAAGCTTTCGTTGACACAGACGCTGACAGTACACAGCAACAATAAAGAACAAGCAACGGTGTAATTAATTTCAAGCTCCATTACTATGATGATACTAAAAAATTATTCCCATTACGTAGAGCAAAAATAAAGTATTAATCAAAATTGCATATGCATCAAGTACCTTGAAAGTCGACTGAAACTAGGCGGTGAGTATATGTAAGTATGCCCTGCACATTTTAAGCAAAAATAATGTGAAAAAAAAAAAAAAAAATCATCTTTATCAAATCATACATGCTGTGAAGGAACAACCCAAGCAATCGAAATTTCTGCAAACTGTCTATGACATGATCTCAAGTACATTGATATATACTACAACTTCCAAAAATGGTTGAATTTCTAAAGTAACAAACAACCTTGGAAAGAATTAGTTAAATTGCAGTAGTTGAAAGGCGAAAAGCTGTCCCTGTTGTGTTTCACCAGTGTGGTAGAGAACGAGAGCTGCTAAGAAACCTCCAACTTGGAATATTCAATAGATAACTACGTATAAAAATCAATCGAACTTAGTAAAATTACCTGTAGACAATTCCATGATATTGCAAGGGATTTTGCCTGAGAGAGTCCATCAGCCATTCTGATGAAATTAGAAATATTCAATTCACTAAGAATTGGTGAAGTATGAATGTTCAGCCTGTTAAGAAGCAAACACTGATTAAATTCAAACGCCAATAGATACGTCCCATTGAAGTCGAAGAATTCGAGGTTCGGAGCAGATATCACAAGCTTCGTCAACTCATAATTTGTATCAAGAGCTACACATTGCAAACCTGATATAACCAAATTAACCAATATTGGGGATGAAACTTCTATTGTATCCGCTCTCCAGGGCCAGCCTCCCACCCAACATTCAATTAATGTCAGGTTTTTTATTTTGCATAACCATTTCAAAAGACCACAACTGAATATCCTGACACCATATAGTGTCACCGTTGTGATCGACGAGCACGAAATAAATGAGGGTCATTCAATAAGCCATCCGGATAAAACCCCCACATTGGATTCTAGGTTTTCGACCCCTGTGAGATATGGCATAATAGAGAACTCTGATCATCAGAGCAGGATCTGAGCCTTTATCGCCGTAATAAAACCTGAGCTTGACCAGATTGAGTCGGGGCTTGCGATGGTGCAAAACATTGGTGACAAAATATGCAAAGGGCGGACCAACTTCTGAAACCTAAACCATCAAAATTGAGAGCATGGACATTCGTCCAATGATACCTCCATTGCTTGGACAAAACACAAGTCTGGACCGCGTATTTGGTGTCCATAAGCGAGAGAATGTGATGGATTATAGTGTCGGGCAAGTTGCTTAGCCTATCAATCTCCATTCAAAATCTGATTCTGATTTTGATTTTCATACTACTAGCTTGAACCTCCATTTTTTTTCCTAGCTATTTTATGTCCAATACTTGCTTTGAACAAAATTTAAAAAGATAAATAAAGCTAAAAAAACCTAATTTGACTTGGATAAGGAATATGGAAATACGGATATCAAAATAAAAAGGGAAATTCTTTAAAATAATAATAACAACAGTAATTAAATCCAATTTTTCGGGGACAAAAAAATAGCATCCCATGCACAAATTCCATATCATCAAGAAATTGCAAAAAATTAAAAACCCTAATTTGATTCTACTAAAATTGCCTTCAAATCCACTGTGACACCTCTGTGCGAGTCTCTGCGAGATAGCTAGTGATGTTGCTGCTGCTACAAAAATTGGTCAGTCACGATTTCTCTCATTCTTGACCTGCGGGGGGATGAAAATCATCCTCAAATTAAATGAGAATGGGGACTCCCCATCCCCATTTTCCCATTTCTCCCAAATATATATAAATATAATTATAGTGTATATATATTTATATTTTATTTATTGAAAACTCTAACTCTCTAATTATATCTACATATTTTATATAAAATACAATAATGAATTTTATTTTGTATTGATAATTGAATATTTATTTTTTTTAGTTTAATTTATAAATTTTAATCAAATAAAAAAACAGGAGATGGCAAAACAGAGAAAATGAAGAATTGTGGATGGGGATAGGATGATGATGGATATAGGTCCTTCTAGAATTTTTCATCCCATTTTTCCCAAATAAGGAAATTGAGGGATAGAAGAAAGGTCTAGGGAATGAGGATGGGAATAGGGATGGGAGACCTATATACATCCTCATTCCCCAAATGTATATCGTTAGGGTCTATGGAAAAAAAGAAGCAAAGATATTGTTTTTAGGTCTCAATTTCAAAGCTTTCGGTAGAAGGCCCACTACTAAAGCAATAAGGATAGAAGGTCCAATCAGGCCCAGTCAATCCACCATCTGGAAACCCACTGGAGACATTGCCTTTAACCCGGAATTAGGACCCCGGGCACAAAGCAATTCGGACCAAGTCCTGAACTCAAAACGTAGTCGTTTGGAGATGTTCCATCTCCTATAAAACCCTAGCTTCGCCCAACCATCAAACACCACGAACACTAACAGCAGCCCAAACCCATTTCCTGACATTCCCTTCCTCTTCAAAGCTTCTGTGAGATTACAGTCATCATGACCAGGAGCTGAACCACGGCGAGCATTCGGTTTTGGACCTGTTTCAGAACACGGTCGGCCAGCGGAAAGACCAGAAGCTGACTTTCCGGTCTCGTACAAGGACGATCTACGCCAGGAGTCACCTGTTGGACTAGTTTCCGAGCTCGGTCGGCCACTGGAGAGGCCCGAAGCTGGTCATCTGATTTTCATATGACCAGGAGCTGGAACTGGTAAGCCTTTCTTCTGTTAGTTTGCTGCAAATTTCGGCTCAGAGCCTCTGTTGTTTGTGTCATTGCAACCTTGAGTACAATAGGGGGTCTAGCCCTGACATTCCTAAAATCCTTGGTCTCATTTGTGCTAGTTCTTAGTTTGGAAAAAGTGTCTGTAGGTGGGTCGTCTAGCCATGGTTTGGCTCTGTTGAAGTTGGTGTGTATAGGTAGCTTGTTTGGCCATGGTTTGGGTCTGTTGACGATAGTGTGTATAGGTAGCTTATGCAATTTACCCTAAAAAAATCCAACTAAAACGACGTAGTTTTGATAACACCCCTAACCTAAAGCCATCCCTAGTCGGTTGTCCCATTGTCTTCCTCAGTTCACCAGCAGCAAGCAATTCTTTGTCGTCACTCGTCCGTCGATCTTCTTTCACCGTAATCTCTGGTAATTCATTTGTTTATTTTTCTTTATTTCGACGCTCTTTCGTTTTTTAACTTGTTAATTATTATCATGATTCTTTGTAAGTGATAAATTTTTAACAACAAAACTGTAAGCCCAGATTCCAGAATATGTGTAATATACATATTACTTACATATAATATTATTTTTTTATCACTTATTCATATATCACATTACCTTACCTATATTGAATTGAAAATATATAATTACTGGTTTTCTTGCTGTGGCTGTCGATTGTGTGTTGGATAGTTTGTGTCGTCGTTTATGTTTATGCTCATTGGAATGATTATCTCAAATTTCTCATTTATATACAAGATTGTGATTTTCTTTTTACTATACAACTTGCTTTTATGTTTTTTATGGTCTTACAATATTAGCACTTAATACATTATTTTCTTTTGTTTGTTAGTTGACAAAAGTTAAGGAACCGAAAAAAGTTTGTTACTTGACGGTGGGATTCGCTGCCGGTTGCTTTCCTTGATTTTTTAAAAATGTCATCTCTGAGGAATGCAATTCCTAGAAAGGCTCATAAGGAACGATCTCAGCCGTGAGTTACTTTATTTCCCTTAGCAATTATTTTTCGTATTGAAAGTTTCTGGAATCTGTTCTATTAGATGACATATTTTTGGTTTTGTGTTAGGCAATCGAGGAAGAAATTTGGGCATCTTGAAAAACATAAGGACTATGTTGTTCGTGCAAAAGCATTTCACCAAAAAGAAGAAGCTTTACAGGTGATACTATTGTAAACTTTGGCAGTATCATCATTCTTCACTATAAGATTTTGTGTGCTCAGACATGACAATGTTTTGTTTACTTGTTTTTCCATTTACAGAAACTCAAAGAGAAAGCAGCATTTAGGAACCCGGATGAGTTTTACTTCAAGATGATCAAAACAAGCACTGTTGGTGGAGTGCATAGACTTGAGTAATACATTCTCTCCACAACTTCTTTTTAATGATTTTTCTTTTTGTCAACAAATCTAATTGGTTGGGTTGTCTTATTGTGTGTTTAGGAGTGAGGCAAACAAGTACACCCACAATGAACTCATGCTAATGAAGACCCAAGATATAGGATATATTCTTCAGAAACTGCAAAGTGAAAAAAATGTAAATTATCACTTTCTTACGAGGCATCCGGTTTACATGATGATTGTTGATCCTTTTCCTTCATGATTATTAAAATTCTACTTTTTGATGCAGAAAATTGAAAAGTTGACTACAACGTTGCACTCTCTTGATAATCATACATCAAACAAACATACATACTATGCTGAAGACAGGTTTGTGTTTTCTAATGTTTGGTTTTATCTTCAAGTAATAATATTTTCTGTTTATGTCATCAACATTCAAATATCTAGACGTTTGTATCTCCATGATCACACGTGGAATGCATCAATGATGGTTACTTACAAATGTTCGATTTTCTTTCCGTGGTGATCCTTCCTCCCCTATGTTCTCATATCTGATGCTAAGTTGGAGTCGTTGTCATTTATTATAATATAATAACTGACAATTCCGGCATCTAAATGTATGAAATGGTGTTCATCAATTGTCTATGCTGTGATGTGTACTAGTATAGTAGTGGTTTTTTTTTTCTTTTTTTTTTTTTTTGATGAGTGTAGTAGTGTTAATAATGCAATTGTGGGATTTAAACATTTTTATTCTGGACAATTATTACAATTTTGAGCTTCACAGTATCATTAGTTGTTTGTCCTGTCTCTCCCATTTCCTTTTATTTATATTTCTCTTTTCCTTCAATGTGTTATAATATGCTAAGTAATTATGAATCCTTATATATATATATATATAGTTGAAGCTGCAACAAATTGTTTGATTGTCATTATATCGTTTGTATTTCATGCAGGGAAGAGGCCAAAAGTATCCGGTCTCAATCTGCAAGAAAGGTTGCAGTGCGTGCTTCTGAGGACATTCCTGATCACATTAAAAGGTAAATGTTGAACACTTGATTTGTTCTGCAAGCACAAATTTATTACACTACTCGATTTTGGTACTGGTCCCATGTTGATTTAGTGACTGCCTGAAATTGATTTAGTGCATAATACATATTCGTTTATTATAATTTGTATGTGGTCTTTACAAAAGAAATCATCCGAAGTAGCTTTTTTCATTTATTGTTTTATTTACTTTCTAGTTTTTTAAAACATGTTATCATTGCCATGTTGGATCAACTATGCTGGTATTGTATTGGCATGTCATTTTGAAAATTCAACTAATCAAAATTTGTACAATGTTCTTTTTCTTGATCATGGATGTATAAAAATTCTCATTGTAATAGTAGGACCATTTTGCTCCAGCTTTTCTTAATTTTCCTGAAATCTAGGTTTAGCTGCTTTTTTTTTTTTTTTTTTCTTTCTTTGGTTAACAATAATCTTTTATCTTCCATGTACAGGAAAACTGCTGCTTCCTACAGAGAAGTAGAAGCCAGGAAGAGTAGAGTTCAAGAATTGGAAAAATTATACATGGACATGGCTATGCAGAAGGAATTACAAGTAAGAAACAATCTTTTTGTAACTGGTTGTTGATTGAGCATTGACAATTATGAAACTAAGTTTTCGTTTTTTCAATGAATAGAAGAAGGGCCGGAAGCGCAAACTCCGGGAAGACGAGATCGTCTGCCCAACCTCAAAACCAGTTTACAAGTGGCGGGCAGAACGGAAGCGATAAAGAGATGAATGTTTGGAAGGAATTTTACTGATTATGTCAAAATGCATGTCTTCTTCGCTCCATTGAGTGGGCAGTTTTGTGTAGAAGATCTGGTGGGATGATTTAGTGACTATGCTTGAATATAATCCAGTAATGTTTTGTACTGTAATTTTTACATTTCATTTTTGTGGAAGTATTTTATCTTCAAATTAATGCCAGGGGTTTTCAGTGTCAAGGATTATAATCATGTTGTTGCCTCAAATTTCAATACATGGAAAATCTTTAGAGTAGAATTTTGTCATATGTTAGAGAAACAAATATTTGTAAGTTTCTTTCCTGTGATATGGAGTTGAGAGATTAACTCTTCCCCTTAAAAGTATTTACATTAAAAACAGAAAATTAGGTTATAAATTGAAGAAAAAAGTAAATATTGTAGCTTTGTATATTCTCACCTTATACAAACCACAATGTGTGTGGTCAATTGGTCACCTTACACAAAACAGCCAATTTTTTAAGATAAAAAGAGCAAATTGGCTGTTTGAGGAAATTTGGTAATTTGTATACTGATTCTGAATTTTACACAGAAAACATTGCACTCCTTTCTCTCGAGACTAAAGGAAATCCAAGGAAAAAAAACAGAGACACTGATTTTGCTGAATAATGAACTCTTGGAGTTCGTCCTCTGATTTAATATTTAGCTCTACTGTACGTTACAAATATCCTGAACAAATGAGAGAACCTATTACTATTTCTTCAACTTGAGCCAGATGTGTCGTTCTTCTAGGAGAACTTCCGTGCATAGGGATGCACCATGCATTTTCCATTCAAATCACACAATGCGGCATGAGAGTAGATGTGATAAGCTATCCAGTACACATGACATTGAGTGGAATATGTACGATGCATGGAATCAAATGCACCATAGACTTTTCTAATCTCAATCTAGAGGCTGATGGCTTTCTATTCACGAAGTTAAAATGCATATTACACTGCCTGTAATCCTACAGGACACAAATTTTATCTCATGTCAGCAAATGGAACTCCAAGCAAAGGAAAATGGAGGAGCCCCCTTCAATATGAATATGCATCCTCCGAGAAGAGTAATGCACTGACAACATTTGTTTTACTTGCCGAGGATGCACGATGCACTCTGAACCATTTCCATTGCATCGACCTGTTGCCCCTTCACCAATACTACCATATTCATCTCCAGATTTTGTTGCACTTGTTTCCCCTCCTTTCTTTCCAGGTGAGTTGTTGCTCTTTTTACCAATTTTATCAGCATACTTAGCAAATGCGGCAGACAGAGCTGATTTAACGGTCAATTTAGATTCTTTCTTTCTTCTTTTTTTGCTTGTGTCCTCCGTGTCTTTCTCCACTCCTGTCGCTTCTTCAGTCTCTAAGCAAGGTTCACCATCTTTCTGCACAGGAGTTTCTGGAACAGGAGGATGAATAGAAACGACATGCTTGAATGGTAATACATTTTTTGTATTCAAATATGGGTAACATGCGGCACAGAAACATACCAAACAAAAATGAAAAAAAAAAAAACACATTTTTGTCTCTTTTTATAGCAGGCTTTACTGGCTTGTGCAGGATTTGAACAATCTTCAACTCAAATGAGGCTCACATTTTTACAACTTGGAACCAAAACTCTGTTGCCTGTTATTATTATTAAATAATGCTTGTATTGTCATTTGAGTGCAATATAAAATTTAAGTGGGGTTGTTTTGAAGCTTTGATTATGATTTTATTAAATGAGACCGTCCTAAAATACAAATACGGATTCAAAAAAATCAACTACTCTTCCATTATGAGACATTATCAAATTAAATGAGCGTCGTTTAACACAAAATCGCCTTGTGCGGTAAGTCACTCTCGAGTTAATATTGCAACATGTGTACATCAATTTTGTATTTATTATAAGATTGATAAACTACCAAACCTTTGCTCTGTTCGGTAGTTCTCATACATGGTACTATCCTGAATCTTGCACCAAACAGAGCAAAGTTCAAACTCTATACCAAATCTACTTAAATACTGTCTAGCATAGTACAACTCAATAAGATTGATAAATTACAGGGCAATTATGCCTTATATACCTGAAAATTGAGTTTGGAGTTTTCTCTGCCATAGTGCCACCAGCCGCCTGGTCTTGAGATGAAAAAGTGCAACGCTATTACACATGAGTGTATGATGTATCAATGTTGTCTTGAAATTTCCAACTCTATAATAGCATCATAAAAGCAATCCTTTGTCATTAGCCTATTTTGAATCAATCAATCATATACACATGTATAAACAAGTCATTAAGCAACCACATAACATTTCAGTACTATTATATGCGGGTATCAGGTCAAATAAATGGTTAAGATTATCCATCTACTTCTAATACTGAAGATTTCTTAAATTTCAATATGACTAAGAGAAAAATATTACACTTTTAAAATTTTCCAATGAAACCTAATAATGTAGTTCATGTCGTTATCAAAAGAAAATGGTGATTGATTCTTCTTGATCACTAGATGGTTTCTGAGTTTGAGTGAAAACTCCATCTTCTATGAATGAAATCATCAAACTGAACATAAGACTAGGAAGGTTTGGTAAGAAAATTAAAATAATAATAATAATAATAACTCTTCAAGTATTCTTTAAACATCAAATTTTCCAAATTACATCTCACCAAAATCAGAACTTATTGTAAATTTGCAACATTGAACATTATTCAAGCATTGTTTACTGATTGAAATCAAGATGTAAGCTACCTTATGTAAATTGTACAAACCAATTCACCTTATGCCAAAACCACTTACCTATTTGATATCTGAGCCGCCTGTACTGACTAACTTAGTTAATAAGACCTCTAATAAGGGTGGGCAACGGTTAGTTGGGTTACAAATGATCGGTTACATATTTGATATTTGGATTGCTTGTACTAACTAACTTAGGCCCAGTTTGGCATTGCTATACTGTTGGGGGAATTGCTTTTGAATCTGCTGTGGGGGGAATTGCTTTTGGAATTGCTGTAGAGGGAATCAGCTGAGTGTTTGGTAAACTGATTTTCAAAAGTGCTATGAGAACCAAAAATAATTTCAATGTGTTTGGTAAACTTGAAATAAAAAGTGCCGTGACCGTGTAAAATTACTAAAAGGACACAATTGTATTGAAACTTGTCCTTGTCCACTATAATTCTTTGATGAACTTCAATATAATTTTTTTATAGAGATTTTAATAATTGAAAATAAAGGTTAATATTTGGAATTAAAATAATAATAATAATTATTATTATTATTATTTCTCCTTTTCTGCAAAATATTATAATAATAATATAATAAAATTGTTTCATTATGTCAAAGCCAAACCTTATGATCGGAAAGCGAAGTGTCAAGGTTTTCTAAAAGTTGTTTCCGTATATCAAAACCAAACCTCATGTAGGTTTTGTGTAATTTCTTGTATTGATTTTATTTGAGAAGAGGCTATTGTTGGTACCACTGGATCGTTATTGCAAGTTAAGATGATAATCTTCAATTAGTTTCGTTTCCTCTCTATCTTGGACATTGTAGTGTTTCCTTCAATCTAAATGAATGATTAAATTAATTTGTATCCCCCTCACCACTCATCCTTTTTTAACCAGAGCTTACATATATTTAGGATTTAGCTTCAATGTCTTTGTGCATTCTCTGATAGTATCCTCATATTTCTCTTGAATATACATTAACATCAATTTCAATGAATCAATAATCAAGTTCAACCGATGAAAAGCGGCAAATGTTAAATTTTTATGGAAATTCTGAACTTCACTCTCTATCAAACCCATCATAGCTCAATCTTAACATCACAACTGGACTTCATTTCTAAACTATACAATAACTACACAACATTAAAATGTGGTGGGTAAAAGTCTCTGTCAAACCCATCATAGCTCAATCTTAACATCACAACTGGACTTCATTTCTAAACTATACAATAACTACACAACATTAAAATGTGGTGGGTAAAAGACAAGGCTGATCAAATTAAACTATTACTCACAACTAATAAAAAGAAATCATGAAAAAATCAGAATCCTATAAGACTATCAGCAGAAGATCTATTCTCGATCAACATAGTTTCCACTCATATGAGCTACCAAACCAAGGTTTTATACTGGACTTTTAGTTCGAAAACATATATACAGTTATATACCATGGCAATTATAAATTTACATTCTTTTTAGCAAATATGCAAGCATTTGTATTGAATGGTCAAATTGATGATAACAACTCATGAGTTTGAAGAAATATATCCCATGATTCAAATGGAAAATAGAGCACAATTCCTTAGTTTCTAGTCCCGACGCCACGCCCAAAGCCACCTCATACTTGACCAACGCCTCCTCGTACTTGCCTTCTACGAACAGTCTGTTCCCTTCCAGTTTTGATTCGGCATCGTTTTTGTGATCTCGTTCTTCTTCTTGCTTCTGTGGCGCAACCTGCTAATGTCGTGATTGCTGGCGGTTTCGAATCCAGGCGTTGCCGTTTTGATTGGCTGTTAAATCGGTGGATGACGATGGTTTGGGAGGGTTCTGTTTAGAGTCTTCTTGCTGTTGAATCACCTTCTTCAATCATCCAAACCAAACCCATAAAAACCCATCATTCAAAAATCACAAAAATCACAACAACAAAAAAAGAATCACGCAAAAATCACAAAACCCATAATGTAATTCAAATCGATTTACAAACCCAGAAATTAAACTCCTCTGTTTTGATTTTTGATTCGATAAGATGGATGACGAGTTGATTGAAGAAGAAGATGGGTTTTTGGTAAATTTAATGAAAGGCCGGGATAAATTTAGAAAGTTGTAAAATTTCATTATAAAAACACTGTAGCGCGTTTTGAGAAGCAGAAGCTGAAATCCAAAAGCATGTATTTGTAGCTTCTCAAAAACTCAGTTGGGAGAAGCTAAAAGTGACCAAAAACACTTCCCCACGATTTTACCAAACACCCTATCTTTGATCCGGAATCACTTTTGACCCCAAAAGCAGCTTGGGAAGCAATGCCAAACTGGGCCTTAGTTAATAAGACTTCTAATAAGGGTGGACAACGGCCGGTTGGGTTACAAATGATCGGTTTCGGTTCTTGAAATTGTATCACTCGGTTCAGATTGGTCCTTTTAAGCTAGATTATGGTTCTTGTGAGTTTTAAGCGGGGTGTAAATTCAAATCAACATGCAACTGACTTGGGTGTAAAATAAGTATTTCATTACATAAGCATTAAATCACATAATCAAATAATTAAGAGAAAAAAGATACTTAAATATTATGGGTTCTGCTAACACATGAAACGCACATAAAACCAAGAAACAAAAAAGAAAAAATTAGAGAGAAGTGGGGTTGAAACTTACATCAATGTCAAAACAAGGCAACGAAGTGAAAAGTTGATGAAGACGACGATAATGTTCAAACTGGATGAAGCTGCAGCATTGCAGCAAGGTCGAGGAAGAAGAGGCCGAAGCTGTAGCAGAGGAGAAGTTGAAGATCTTCGCAACTGAGTACATCAGAAGTCAGTATGGGTTTGCTGGACTTCAATCTGGTTGGAGAGAGTGCAGTGCGTGTGTGGTATTTTGCTCACCCCAGTCTATTAGATATGACTTATGAGGAGCTCTTGGGATCAAACTTCACTTACACTAGGATTTGGCAGTCGGGTGAGATTTGGTTTTCATTTGAGTTGAATTCTCTTATCTTCATTTCTTTAAGAAATAGTTATTTAGATTTGCAATGAAGCCATAATGTACAAGTAACCGAAAACGGCAAGCATATTCTCTAAGCACTCATTTATGTAATAGATTAATTCTATGCTTCGCCTAATAATAAATAAAATTCTCACACTTGCATATTTTAAAATTGGATTGATTCCACTGCCTGACCGCCTAATTATATATTGATTCAATTATTTTACAGTTATGTCCACAACCATTCCTAACATCAACACCATTATAATTTATAAGAAGTCACCTTTTGACATAGGTTGACCGGGGAATGACTCAATTCTCCCTACCTTATCCCGCTAAAATAACCGACTGCCTTTTGATCCCAGAAAAAATAAACCAAGTACAATTTACTTATTTTGGTGGATGATTTTAACTTTCAATTCAACCCTAGCATTTATTACCAAATGAAAATAATAATAACAAAAAGAAAAAATAGATTGTACCCATGATATGATCATTGTTTCATTTATTAAATAGGTATGAGTCTTCCGGATACGTACCTATAAAATAAAACACAAAACACATTCATTGAAAACTTAGTTGCTGCCGGGTTCCCTTTCCTGCAAGCATAAAAATGGATGCTTTAGGTAGCTTAACTTCAGTGCAGGAAGCAAGAGATTATGAAGAAAGAAGAAAAAAGTAGGTATTCCCCATAGTAGGTAATTTTTTATGGCTAATTCATAATTTAGACTTCATCAATATTAAGATCAAGAATTTTCTTACCATATAGAGTGGGATTTTCACCATGTCAATAAGTATCATTTGTGACAAAAACCACAACCTTCAGCACCACAGACTATCGTTTTAGTAAGGAAGCTTTTTCTACTGAGCCTCTGGCCTCAGGTTTTGAGCAACTTGCACTAGTGGCAAACCACCAAGTGATAAAATTTCAAATAATGCTACCTTCCCCGCACCTAAAAGGACAATTCCTGAAAATATGTGTTTTCACAACACATGAAGTTCCCATGCACATAATATTAGTAATACTGCAAAAGAGAAAAAATATACTATTAAGAATTGCTGAAAACTAGGTACTTGTAATTGCTTTCCAAGTCCTGAAGACCATTTATGAGTAAGTTACCAAAAATTTCAGCATGATTATCAGCAGATAGTGTTGTGAAAACCATTCTGAAGAAAGTTGTTGAAATTTGTCTATACTGCCAATACTAATAAAGATACTGGACTTCAACAAGTGGCTTGAGAGCTCTTTAACTTAAGTTCCAGTCTGAGTATTTTCCTGTGTAGTGTTTGACAAACTGATCTCTTTCTCCATGCAAATTCTTCCCCTGCATAATAGCCCATAAAGAAGTAAGAATTGATTTCCAAATTGGTTTCCCTCAAAATGTTGAACTTTGATAGCATTGTAAATGTGGCAGAAAATGCATTTAATAGGTTTTATGAGCACCAGTTTAATTTAATTCTGCAGTTCAGAAATGATATCCAGAAACATGTGATGTGATGAAGTATAGTACCTGATGCAGTAAAAATCCATATCTAGCAACAGACAGCTCTTCCCGAAGATGATACGCACGAGAATCATCACTTTCTCATAATTTTATCAGGAACTAGGCCAGATTTGATCATCCCAACAGTCAATTCAAACATAGAACTTATATCACCACCTTGATGAAAAGAATTACAGATCACTTCACAAATGTGTTGATCAGGACGATAGCCATCCGACAACATCATACAGAAAAAAGATTTTGCTTCACTAATTAAACACCTTTTGCATAATCTATTGATCACAGAACTATAATCTCTAATAGAAATTTCAAACCCCTTCTCAACCATATGACGGAAGTACACCACAGCCTTATCGACATCGCCCTTGACACAATGTGCTTTGATTATTGTGGTATAAGCAACTTTTGTCAAACTGATATCGCTTTTCTGAAGAGAAAATAGTAGATTATCTGCATCTTTTAGGTTGCCATATAAACAAAGCCCATTGATGAGAATATTATATGTAACGGGCGTAGGCTCTAGTTTATGCAGCAGCATCTCTTCATGTAACTGAAAAGCTGTTTTTATGTCTTTTGCTTTGCAAAAACACTGGATGATGGTATTATAAGTAATTTGATCAGGGGTTAGACCTTCAGCATACATATCCTCAAGTAATCGGATAGCTTCTTGCAGCTTCCACTGTTTACAGAGTCCTTTAATAACTACAGTGTAAGTGATATGAGATGGTCCTATAGCTTTTGCTCTCATCTCTTCCAGCAACTCAAACAAACAGTGCATGTTTCCTTCTTCACAGTATGCATTCATAAGAATAGTATATGTTACAGTGCTTGGTTCCAGTCCATGCAACATAATTTTTTCCAATAACCACCTTCTAGCTTCAGCTACCTTTCCATTTTTGCAGAGCCCATAAATAAGAGAATTAAATGTGACTATACTAGGAGTAATCCTTTCCTCAATTAGTTGGTTGTATAACTGTAAAGCCTCCCCAATATTACCAAATTTTACATACCCATCAATCATAATATTGTACAAAATAATATCTTGTGTCAAGTCACCCATTGTCAGAGTATCAAAATACATTCTTGCCTCTGACATCATTTCATTCTCAGACATGCCCAGAAGAATAGCACTGTGTGTAAAGGAATTTGGATAGATTCTCTTTGAGCACATTTCGTCATACAGTTGGATAGCCTTCTGGACTTTTTCTTGCTTGCAGAGGCCATGAATGAGGATAGAGTATGTGACAAGATCTGCATTCAAGCCAGCAGTTTCCATTTCATAAAAAAGTCTCAATGCTTCATCAACCTGTCCGCTTTTACATAAGCAGCTAAGCAGTACACTGTATGAGATGGCATTCAACGGTATACCCTGTGAAAGCATCTCTTCCCGCAACCTTAATCCTTCTTCAATATTGCCTATCTGGCAATGCCCACATATCAGAGCTGTATACGTTACAAGATCTGGATTCAAACCCTTAACTAACATTTTTTGAATGATCTCCCAAGCTCCAGTCATCTGACCAAGCAAATGAAACCCTTTGGCAAGAATGTGGTAAGTTAATGTATCAGGTTTCACCCCGTGCTTCTGCATGTCATTTGTGAATTCTAATGCTTCTTCCATGGAACCAGCTACACATAAACCATGAATAAGAATATTATAACTATATGCATCAGGATGTAGGCCATACTTTAGCATCATACAAACCAAAGCCTTTGCAGCTTCAGTAAATCCCAATTTACAACACCTAGACATGATGGTATTGAAGGAAACAACAGAAGGCCCAAATTCCTCCCCTGCAGTCTCCTGCAGGAACAAAACTGCATTTTGTACTCTAGACTGCTGACATAGGCCATCTATAAGAATGGAAGTAGTATACACACTCTGAGGAGTTGCATTAACTTTAATTTCATGATATAAATCCCACACGATATCAGTGTACCTCAAATTGTACAACAAACTATTATATGTTTGTATCGAAACTTTCAAGTTCAAGTCTTTCATCTTCGCAAGAACAAAAAGGGCATCATGAACCATCTCAGACCTTGAATAAACAAAAGCCAGCATATCACATACCTCACTGTTTGACCCCCAGTCCCTGAAGCTATTCAAAAGCAACTCACAAAGGGAAGGAGCTGAATCAGAGCCTAGCAGAAATCACACAAAATTCATAAACAATTAAAATGAGCATTATTTCAGCTTTTCTTTTAAGAGAAAAAGAAAAAAGGATGCAAAATATAGTAGCAAAAAATTATTGTTCTTTTCTTGTTGCTAAAATTGTTCGTAATCAACACTCGTGAAGAATCACATAAAATGTAGTTAAATCCAACAAAATTTCGCAAAGAAGTGGTTTAAGTTGGACTGGACGAATTCAAAAGCTTGCAACCACTAATGATGTTTGATTGCCAATAAACAATTTCATTAATTGAGATTCAATACAACAAAAATCCTGATCAGCTGAGCCAAATACAAAAACTGCACTAGTTGTTCAGAGAAACTTTTCCTTAGATAGAAAAAAACAACAGAATACAAAATAGATTACACATCATTTACACAAACAAAATCATCGACAAGGAAATACCTTCGTCTTGCAGCATTTGCTCTAAGACGAACCTTAGCTCCTCGAACCTTTTCTTCCCAGCCAAAACATGTGAAACAACAAAGCTTGAATACCTTGAATGTTTAAACCCGTACACATTCCTCAGCCAGTGAAAAAGCTGCACTGCAACGTCCGGGCTCTCGGTCCTCAGGCAATCAAAAATCCGATCGACCTGAGATTCATTCAGCCTCAAATCATCAAAATCCCTTATATAATTCTCACCAATAAATCTCCTAAAACCTAAATTTTTTAAATCTGCTACAATGTCGCGAACTGGGTCGCTAGGGTTTGGATCATTAGGGGAAATGGAAGTGGTGATGACTGTGGGTTCGTGGCTGTCGAGCTTCGCAGCGGAGACGGTGGAATTAGAGAAGACTAAGGAAGAGGCAGGGAAGAGGATTTGTCGATTGATCCTGAGATGGAGAGAATTCCATTTGATGAGCTTGAGCATCAAAATTGGGGCTTTTAGGGTTTATGAATTTTTTTTTTTTTTTTTGGGGGAGAGGGAAATAGGGTTTTAAGAGAGAGCGTGACTGAACGGGAGAAGAGATTAGGGTTTTAGCCGTTAGTTTCCCGGCAATTTTGAAAAGTCCCAGAGGGTTTTAGAGTTGGTGATAAAAATTGTCATGATTAATTACAGTGTTAATTTCAATAACATACCCTGATGTTTTGTGGGTATGTTTTTATTACAGAAACACACCCTAGACTCATAAATTACATATACAAATTTTTTAAAACAAAAACGCATAAATTTCCCCCAAAAAAATAAATAAATAAATAAATAAATAACTTATACAACTAATGAACCCAAAAATAAGAAAAATATAAAAACTAGAGAGATTTAGTAGAAAGAAAATTAGACTCGAGTGTTTTTAGGTCTAACCCATCTTTTGATCTTTTGGGGTTTCCTTCTAGGGATGGAAACCATATTCGATCGGGCCGGGGGGCGGGTATCCAACTTTACCGAGTCCAGATTTTTCGAGTGATGCACGAGTTATCTTTACTCAGTTGGGTTCCGAATCGAAAACATGTATATCTGGTAATCCGATTTTATTATTTTTTATTTTGAAAAAGATAGAATATGTTTATTTCAAAAAAGGAAAAAAATTAAAATAACATACAAATCTTTCTTTTCCATTCTTCCAAAAATATTACAGCACAGTATTCTTAAATCTCTACTAGACATGGACGGTACTTGAACTAAAATATTTGTAAATTATCATGATTCCTGTCATTGTTACTTTCTTTAATCGCATCATATAATACAAATATTAGTGGAGTTAAAAAGCCTTAGAATTGTGGCATGTGTTTGTGATAAAAAAAAAATGAGAGATTGAAAAAGGAAACAAAAATAAAAAGAGTAATGTTAGATTGTTCAGATTATTTACTTTAAATCATGTCTAAATAATATGATAAATAAGCTGTAACTAATATATCATCTCATAATTTATAAAATAATTATAACTCATATGACACATTATTAGGATATGATTTTAGACAAATAATTTAAACAGCCTAGTATTATTCAATTAAAATTCAATTAAAAATATATCGGTTTGGGAAGACTTTGATGGAGATACATGTAATTTTTTTTAAGAGTAATATTATATAACCCAAAATTCAATACAAATGATGTGGTAAATACCACATAAATCATGGGGTAATATGATGAATGATATGACAATGACAAAATCACTTGCCACATCATTTGGATTAATTTTTAGGTTAAATTTTTGGATTGACTAGTATCAATGTTTTTAAAAATATATTATTACCGTTTATAAAAAGAAATTAAGAGTTAATTTCATATATTTAGTAAAATAATATACTGAATTGAATGCAATAATTAATGTTTTTAATGTGTTATCTTTAATATTCTATTTAAAACTATTTTTTTTAAGTTATTATTAATATATTATGTTGATATGTTTTTAAAATTTACTATTAATTCCTTTAAAAAAAAAACACCATTAATTTGATATTACAACTGAAATATTTTCTTAGAATAATCATAATATATTGAATGCATATTTAATATCTATTTAAAAAAAAAATAAAAAAAATAAGTTACCAGTAGAAAGAAAGAAAAAAGTTAATTAAAAAAAAAAAAAAAGAGGGTAAAATTTCGGGTATAGTATACTCAAAAACCCACGCGAATTTCTTCCTAATGGAATCCGTATGGGTGACAATAATTTTTACAGGAGTGGGTTTGGATTTATTAGAATCCGTCTGAACCCGACCCATGCCATCCCTATGATGGATACCCGGACTTCAAAAATCCAGGTATAGATCGTGTACAAATTTTTTGTAAGAACCTAGCTAGAAACTCGGCCAAGGATGGATATATTGGGACCTGACCCGGATTTTTGCCATCCCTGAACCTCATGGAGTTCTTGTGTGATGTAGAAAGGTTTTGGACAGAGAACTTAAATTTAAGGTGGGATGGCCTAATTGCATTGCCTCTTGAGGAACAATGATATAGGCAGCAAACCAACCCCAACCAAACTTAATTACAAATAAAATTGTAAGAACATCATAAAAAAAGACCAAGTAGAATGATTATGGATGAAATTTCTCTGTCTATGCAGACAACATGTATGCCTCAACAGAACTCAATCCTTGTAGTTTCTCACAGCATATATATAATGTAGGAGTACAA
This sequence comes from Acer negundo, assembly GCA_035582765.1. Taxonomy (NCBI): domain Eukaryota; kingdom Viridiplantae; phylum Streptophyta; class Magnoliopsida; order Sapindales; family Sapindaceae; genus Acer; species Acer negundo. The sequence goes on along the minus strand of CM069239.1, from coordinate 9,194,842 downwards.
GTTAAGATTAAATCCACCCCATTGAGACTAACCCTACAACTAAAAGTTTCTCATTATATCACACTTTTTTCTCTTTAATTTCGACACTCGACTTCCCTCTCCTGCTAAATAAATTGTACCCTCAATAAATAAAAATACCAAGCTTATATTTTTGTGTAATGTGACATCGTAGCTTTTGACTAATAAATGTTTATGAAATTGGTACAGTACTGTCGTGTGATATTGAAACTATCAACTCATACAAGTATTCATATCTTATGACATGATATAAAATAAATATAACATACTGTGCTCTTCCCAGATAAGTTTCTCAGCACCTATTTAATTGCAAGCTTTGGTTGCAAGGCTTCGTATTATCAATTTACTCCAAATCCCCAAATAGTGGAAATTGGCACTACTATCATATTTTATAAACTTGGTCTTGATTGGTCTTTTTTTTTTTTTATTTGGAGAGAGAGATTTGGTATTTGTCTGATAAGTATATGACAAGCAATTATTGGTTTTGTGGTTGGCATACATGAAAAAAAAAAAAAAAAAAATAGGAGTGGATGCCCTTATGCAACTGGCCTGATAGAAAAAAGAAAAAGAAAAAAAAAATTTGATAATGGCTAAAAAAATCCCTACTATTTAATCTGTAACAGTGATCCAGGACCCCTGGTCCATTTCTGCAACCAGCAAGAAGACCAAGATCTCTGCATATAAACCGGAACAAGCTAGCAAATGTGAGAGTCCGTTAACAAGCTAGCAAATATAAAAGTCCGTTTGGAAGAGCTTCTTCAAGTACATCTTTTAAATAGAGCTTCTACAAGTAGATATTTTAGTGTTATTAAAAAAGCTCAAAAAGATCTTCTTAGAAAAGCCTAAAATTTGAACTTCTCAAAGTAGACATAAAACAGTTTTTTTAATCATCCAAGAGCTTCATTGAATGACCATCAAACGACACAAAAAAAATAATTTAAAGAGCTTTTTTTAATTAAAAAAAGCTATTTTAGTAGAGAAACTCTTCCATCTCTAGTCATAATGGACTTCACCTTCTTTTTTTTTTTTTTGTCCGTACGAATCGACCGATTCTCTAACGTGATAATCAATAACAAAAAGTGGTACAAAACTGATTAACAATAATGATATAAAAAATAAAAATAGGTGGGTCCTGAAAATATTATTTATATTAATTCCAATTAGTCAAACATTCAAACTGGAATTTGATATTAAAAAAAATAAATAAATCAGCCAAAAATAGAATCAACCATTAGCGGTTTTTGCTTAAAAACGAAGGAGTACATGGCAATTAATGAAATTAACATTTCACCAACTTAGGTGTGTGTCATGTGTGGCTCCTTAAGATAAAGATCCCTTTACACTTTAAAACCCCAACTTTTTCATTGATGATCTCTCTCAACCCACCACCATTACCATTACAAGTACCCAATTTAAGACTTAATTAAAAAAAAGTACTTTTGTTATCTTCTCCAAACATGTCTAAAGCCAACGTAAGAAGAAATATTATGGAGAAGAACAGAAGTAGTCCTTTTAGAGAAAAAGAGAAACCAGCACAAAGCATTTTGTCTAAACACCTCAAAAAAGTGTATCCAATTGGCCTTCAGAGAAGCAATTCATCACTATCTTTCTCATCCTTGTCCTTGTCCTTGTCTCAAAACTCCAATGACTCTTCTATCACTGCAGATTCTAGTACTCCATTGGAGCAGAAGATTTCTTTAGCTCTGCGATTGATTTCACAGCATCCTGAAAGAAGATCAGAAGTTTCCGCGGCCGCAAAAAATGTTCAACACCAGCCTCATCAAAGTCTGGATAATGGTGATGGGGAATTCAGGAGGTGCAACTGGATTACAAAGAATAGTGGTATGATCTCTAGTATTTATATATATAATTGTATATCAAATGAACAATATTTTTTTTAAGATTAATATATTTCTTAGACTACAAGAAATGCATGCTTCTTTAAAAGTTGATATTTTTGATGTTTTTACTCAAAAAGGCTTTCTATAAAAGTACTTGTGAGATTTTCCATGGCAATCAGTTACTGTTTTCATGTCAATTGTCATATATAATCATCATTTTTGTATTATTGTCTAGTGTCTGACCAGTTGCTTAATAGTTAAACTTTGACATTGCTGCAGACTGTAGTGGTTAGGTTGTAGAATCTATTTCATCATCTATGCAATGCTTATCTACTCAACAAAAAAAAAAAAATGGAAATTAGAGGTCATCTATTTTATAATAAAGAAAAATCTTTCAAGCTTCGATTACTAAAAAAAGATAGTGGTTGAGACTTGAGAGTTGTTGAAAATGTTTGATCACTTAAAACATTGATAAATATGAACATTATCTTCAACTGTATAATTATAAAATCTCTAAAACTGCTTTACTGTAGTATTCTATCTTTTAATGGGAATAATCAAGAGTTCATATTTATTAATTATTACATAAAAGTGTTGATAGTCATGCAAAATTTTGATATTATGTGTCAGATAAAGTCTATGTTGCATTTCATGATGAATGCTGGGGAGTTCCGGTATATGATGACAGTCAATTGTTCGAGCTGCTCGCGATGTCTGGTATGTTGATGGATTACAATTGGACAGAAATTTTGAAAAGAAAGGAACTATTCAGGTACTTGATTTGTTGATGATCTTGAAACAATTTTTCTTTTGAAACCTTGAACACTAAGATACTGTATTAAATCCTACATTTTTGTTAATTAATGACATATATATATATATATATGTATATATAGAGAAGCATTCGCGGGATTTGATCCGAAGATTGTTGCCAAAATGGGGGAGAAAGAGATCTTCGAGATATCATCCGATAAAGCAATCATGTTAGCAGAGAGCAGAGTGAGGTGCATATTAGACAATGCCAAATGCATAATGAAGGCAAGTTTTTTGAACTTGATTTATAATTTATAAGTCTTTTGTGACATATATATATATATATATATAGATCATAGAGTTGTTAGTTCTTGTTCATTTAATGAATTTGAAAATGCAGATTGTAGATGAATATGGATCATTCAGTAGTTACATGTGGGGACAAGTGAATTACAAGCCAATGATCAACAAATTCAGATACCCTAGAAATGTTCCTCTAAGAACCCCAAAAGCAGAGGTCATTAGCAAGGAGTTATTGAGACGCGGGTTCCGGTTTGTAGGGCCTGTGATTGTGAATTCATTCATGCAAGCAGCAGGCTTGACAATTGATCATCTTGTTGATTGTTTTAGGTACAGTGAATGTGTAAGCCTTGCAGAGAGACCTTGGAGGCATATATGATAAATGAATTATCTATCTATCTATCTATATATATATATATATATATATATATATGTGCTCTCTAGCTAACTCTTTGTAAGTTAATGGTTTTCTCTATATGTCTTGCAATAGACCTGAGTGATCAGATAGGAAGAGACTTGGCTTGTGGATTTTTATTTTTTTCTGGGCAAAGCATCATTTGTGGCTTTAATTTGTCCATTGTTGTAATTAATTACATTATTATTTTAATTTATGCAACACTTGCATTAGGTGACTGAAGATCTTTGTCGTCATCGATGAATAAACAAACTACAATTGCCTCTGGTCCTGAACTTGCAATCATTGTAATTTGTACACCTCTCTACCTTCTTTTGTTTTTTTTTTTTTTTGTATTAAATGAGAATCTATACCAACAAGAGAGAGAGAGAGATATATAGATAATGCAAGATCAACCACAATAAGGTTTCAGTCCATTTTCATGGCATCTGATTAATTTATGTTGTTGGTACTTGCTAGAGACCAAAAGGAACCTTTTGTGGGGCTATTGATATATTCTATGAACCAGTTGCCTCCAAGAAGCTACATTATTAACAGAAAATATTTGTCAATTTTTAGAGAGTAGAGAATCATCAATCATCTGTAATTCAAAACAGACGAATGGATGAATGATGATATTGATAGGTTCTTCTACTTATAAATATATATATATATATATATATATATATATATTAAAGCGGAAGTTGAACCATCTACAATACTACATACAAGTATACAACCACCATGTAAAATATGGATTAGATCCTTGAAAGTTAGAATCTAAACAAAACAGAGGAATCTCTTGTGAGAACGAACGGAAGAACAATAATTAAATCTAAACTCGGCCTTTGAATCTTAATAAATCGATGATGATTTTGACAGAATTTCAATAATGTAACTTCATTTAAGTTCAAGAGCAGCGAGCCTTCTTGAAAAATATCTGAGTGATAAAACTCGAACTCAATAACCTCAATCGTGCAAGTGTGAGAGACAAATAACTAAACTAACGATAATTCATGATTAGATAATTTGTAAACAAGAAAAACTAACATATATATAACCGGTCCTGTTCCTATCAGGGCATTCTTATATAACTTTATCGGGATATTGAATATGAACCACTCATTTATAAAAGTGATTTGACGAGTGACTCACATACAATATCGTTATATAATTCTATCAAGACATTCTCATATGAAAATTTTCGTATATATAACTATTTAACTATATAAGCATGGCCTTGGGCCTTTGGGGAAAAGCCTGGACTTAAAGATTGATTGGGCTTGCCTTTACATAAAAATAGGAGATTAGAAGCAAAAGTGGACTCTTTCTTCAGCTCTTCATCAAGACTAAACTAACCTCTATTTGAAAACAGAAGAAAGGTGGCATTTGGTGATAGCTTCTTTCTCTTTCGATAAAATAAGAAGGAGACGATATTTGTACCGTTCTAAAACGATTGTACATCGTAAATTTATGTATTTTCATGATGAATAATATTAGGTGTTCCAAAATTCTTTCCAAATGATATGTTGCATGTGGTATGTCAACATTTCGTAAATCATGAAATTATAGAATGAGTGATATGATGTTGACACCTTACGTACCATATTATTTGAAAAGGAATTTTAAAAAAAAAAAAAAAAAATTAGTACATCTAGTATTACTCTTTTATAAATAAATCATTATTGTTAAAATAAATTAATAATATTTTAATTCAAAAATACAACAATTTCGTATAACTATTTTACTTTTTCCGATTTTTAACTAAAAAAAATTAAATTAAAAACAAAACCCCAAATAATTAGCGGAACCCAGTAGTCTTAAAAAAAAAAAAAAAAATGGAGGCATTAGGAGGAGTGCGGCTCTTCCCAATTTCAAAAGGTACATAGAAGACACGAACGTTGCATCAAATTTTCAGATATTTTTTTAGTGGAGAAACAGTGCCAAAAAATCAGACACCATTGAATATCTCTCAAGCTCACTGTGACTCCAACATTATGGCGTTGAATTAACAAAATAAAAAGCATGTTTAGTGATCGGTGTACCGTAAAAACATCATTACTGACTATAAATCTTTTAAGGAATCAAGAGAAAAAAGAAGATGATGATGAACTAGATATAGGGAGAGAAAGAGGGTCTGAAACATTAAGCTTGATTAAGATTCTAATTAAGGGAGTCATTAAGGGATCCGTTAAAATGCAACCATGCATTGTCCGCGAGGTAGTAGCACCTGATATTCATTTTTATTGTAGGAATCCTATTTGGGGATGTTTATTATGAGTTATTGATATAATGTATCATTGGAACCATATTGAGGAATCTTATGAATTCTATCGTATGGCAGTTTATCTAAAACCGACAACGTTATCTTTTAAAAAGAATTTTTCATTTTCAGCAAAGTTTGTTTGTTTGTTTAGGACTTCTGTTTCAGTTTCTGTCAATAGTTTTGAGATTTTCGTATTTATTAAATTTTGGAGCAATTCAATTATTGTATACATTGCTTGATAATTCTGAATATGAACAAAATATACAATATTTTCAAAAACTAAAAACAAATACAAAATGTTGACCTTTTTTTTGGGTGGTTTTATGTAAAAGATTTTTGAAAACTCAAAAAGTAAATCTCATAACTCGTAAGATAAAGATTATTCTTGGGATGACAGAGACAGAGCAAACCCACAGTTTTTTGGATCCATAAACAACATCTTGATTCTTGATGTGAATCATAAACATTAAACAACAATACTATAACATGTTTAAATGATTATAAACATTAATCCATATACTTAATTCTCACAAACGAAGCTTAATTTTCCACATGGGTCAGATGTCTTTATAAACCTTTGAAGATCAAAAATGTCATAATTGTTTTGTTTTGCTTCAAGCCTTCAACTCCCTCTTCAGTTCCATCATTTTATCTTCATCTGCAATCCCACTTGAGTTGAGCCCCACTTTGAAGACAAGTGGGTACAAAAAGTTTAAAGTACATAGAAAGCAGAGTGCCACGTGTATAGATAACATTATAATTTTTCTTTTATAGACACGTAATCATAAATATGTATATAGTATATTTATCCACCTCGTCACTTTTTATTAGAAAAAACAATTTAATTAGATTAAAGATGAATAAATATGTTATAAATATGCTATAAATATACTTACTTACGGTTATATATCTACATGAGGAAAATTAAATGACGGCTGTGCAGTTACTTTCTTAAATACATTATATATTATATTGATATATTAGCTAGTCAATAATAATAATGACTTGTAGATGAAGACCGGCACCAAACATGAATGTTTATCCTCATCTTTCTAAGATAACTTTGGATAATACAGGTGAATGTGACTTGACATCGACACATCACAAACTCCATGGAAATGCTATGCAGTTTCTTAATATAGCAAAAACCATATATGATTTTATGCAGATATATATATATATATATATAGGGGAGCTGACCAGGTCATTTGCAGTTTGCTAATATCAATCTTTTCTTGGTTTCTATGTCAGCAAGGGAGACTATATTTCTTCCTCATTGAACAACCCATGAAATAAAAAAGACTTGTGTCTTTTCAACTTCAATAATATAATTAAAAAGTTGTAAAATAATTGAGACTTGAACCGACGGCAGCATAAAATATAAATAAAAATTTAGTTTAGTTAACCAAATAAATCTATGGATGGCAAGTGGTAACCAGATGTTTTCAAGCCGAAAGCCAACGATACTCATTTTATGTTGTATTCAACTAGTATCTCTCGCAAGATTTTATTTTCTGTGGGCTCCGATTCTTCTGCAGACATCATCAATTCTTTAAATTACAATAACGCAGATGTAGATAAAAATGGCAACAGGGCGGCAGGCACAATCACACTTGCTCATCTCATGTCTTCAACACAAAGTAATCAAAATCAACAGAAATAGGTGACATAACAACATCAACTAAAATATGAATACATGGAAAGTCTATATATAACTCTAAAAGCAAAAAAAAGCTCTTGTTTGTTGCTGACATGAACTGTCTGTCTTACAAATAAGTATATATCATCAATCACAACTCAGTAGCAAATAATGGAAAAAAAAAAAAAAAAAAAAAAAAAAGTAACAAAGGATCAATATTTACATATCATTGTTATTAAGGGTGACAATCTACACATATTATTTATCAAACAAGTTCATATCAACTGAACCAAAGAAAAAAAAATCAAAAACAAGCAATTCTACTAAGCTCTCCACTTTTACTTAGCTGATGCAAAGAATATTTACAGCAGTTAACCCCTACTGTTACTGCCAACTACAAACACCTTCAAGGGAGAAAACCCATTCACCAAACCTATCCTAACAATCCTTTCGACTCCCACAAACCTACAAGTCTTATTCTTCATACTAAGTAGTAAGTACTCTCACTCTCTTCGATACCCGCTGCTGCGACTATCTCAAACCTCAAAACTGGCACGAAGTGCCAAGCCTCTGTCTCTGCCTCTGACCTACAGTCACTGACTTCCGTTTCGCAAATGCTGGGTAGAGTATGTCCTGGAACTTCTCCAAAAACAGTGTCCATTCCTCCTCACTCAAGTCAGCCAGCTCCACAAAACTCACGCTTGCAGGAAGCTGCTCGTTTGCACTCCTATGCCCAGAAGACGTATTAGAAGGACAGCCATCCGGCTTTGTACCTGGGAATTTCTGACTTTTCGGATTCTTGTCACCCAAACTGATGTTCTTCAGTGACATTGAAAGCTTTGAAAGGGATGGGATTCTCTCAGGAGCTGGTACAATTGCAGGTCCTTCTTGCTCTTCTTCTCCTTCACTTTCCTCTAACTCATCAATGCTTTCCTCCAGCTTTGAAAGTGGATAACGACCATTTCCAAACCCAATTCCCAAATGAAATGGGGCTTTGAATGCATAATCATCTGCTGCCATCTTTGGTGCAAAATACAATTCTGCATCTTCACAGTCTAAATCAAATTGAAACAAATCATCTCCAAGATCAGCTTTGGGTGAAAACACCTCCCTCTCCTCTACCAACCTCCTCGCTTCAATACATATAACCTCAAGTTCACTGGGTTCCTCCTCACCAGCACGAAATTCCCTACTCATCATCTCACCAATTTCAGCAATACAGAGACCAGATGCAGCAGCTTCCTTGAGGAAAATTGTGCAGAGAACCAAGACACGAAGACAAGCCTCTCGAATCATGGGGAGCTCCCTTCGAAGCATTTCACAGTCACGGATTGGATCAAGTTCCCTAATGTACTCCAGTTCATCATCTGAAAATGGAATTGAAGCTTGGGGCCAATGAATCCACTCAAAGTACGGATCCTCCAAAGTTTCTGGTAGGCATAGACCATGATCAATAGGGATGAGCTCCACTTGACCAAAGTTCCCAACACCATCAAGCTTCCTTACTAAAAGGTTTCCCGCATGTCTATCTGTGTTAAGAATCCTAACATCTAATATCCCTATACGATGCACGCTGGAAACAGGGAAGCTTGAAGTCCCATGGTCACTTGCATCAAAGTTATGCTTTATAAACTGCTGGAAAGAAGCAATCTTGCTCACCAGGTTCTTCTTCTGAGACTTGTTCCCATTCACCCCATCATTGACATTGAAGATTGAGTGAGTGATCTTCACCAAGGCAGTGGGGGGCACATTGGCAAAGTGATCGTAGTCGAGGAGGTAAGCAGCAACCTCTCTGATCCCCGTTTCCCCAACCCGCACAGAACGTTTCAACCCTGGTTGCCCAAGGGCTTTACCAACAAAGCCCTTTGGGTTGTTTGGTGCGAAAGGTTCTTCGTCTGTGGGTTTCACAATTGCAACATTCTCACCTCTGCTGTTCCTAAAATAGTATGCACCTCCAAGCCCACCGTGAACAAGAACTGGATCGATACCCATCTTAATTGCCTTGACAATGTCCTTCACCAATTTCCTGGTACTAGCAAAACAATCAGACTGCCCCAATATCTCAATAGGGCCACTCTTATCTCTTTGGTGGAGATCATTTCCCCTAGGTGACAGGCAAGGAGTGGACGAACTCCTATGCAGACAGTTCCGTGTCAAAAGAAGTGGGGAATCATTTCTTACCGCACTAAGATCATTATTTAACACCATATCCCCAAAAGTCAGTGAGCTCTCCTCAGTAGACACATTCAGAGCGAGCTGCAACCTTCTTTTCACGGTGTGAGCATTGTCACTGCGATCTAAATCCATCCCCAGGACACAACCACTCTCCGTTTGAACAAAGACCCTTCTTCGCCCAGCAGGTTGTCTTCCTTCCATTCTCTTGTTCCCATGGTATTCCCCGCTAAGCGGAGTTTTAAAGATTGCCACTGCCATTTGGGTTTGAACTGGACTGTCTAATTTACGAGACATGAAATGGAAAGAGGAACAAAGGCTGCGGCGTCGGAAGAGAGATTCTTCCCTCCCAAAAAGGCACCGAGCTCCGAACCCAAACCAGATAGATATGTATTCAGCGAAAAGAATGAACCCAAAACAATCATCAATTGAAAATCGAATACCAACCCACAACTTAAAAAGGCAAAAGAATTCCACAGGATTTGAAACAAAGAAGCAGATGCTACATTAACCAAACCATTCTCGCAATCAGGAGTGAACAGAATCTGAAATAGAGAAACAATTGAATCAAAAAATAGACACAACCACTGAATAACTGATATCATAACCTATTAAAACTAATCTGTTGTAATATAAATAACAGCACGATCCAAATGGGTTATAGAACAAAACAGCAGTTACTTATTGGTGAGCTAAGATTAATAAATCCATTGATTCCTTTCCTAACAAAGTGAAACTCAAAAAGGAACAAAAATGAGAAAAACTCATAGCCGTGTGAATAATAATTAAACGTGAAAGACTAACTGAAAGCAGAGAATATTAATGCATTCTTCGATATTCAAAGAACATAAGAGACACAAAACCCATCTAATGAACATTTTTCAGCATTAATGCATTATTAACAACTAATTCAAAAAACTTCCACCTACAAACAAAGAAAAAAAAAAAGCTGAATAGTCATCACTAAATTAATTTCACAATTAATCTCTACACTGAACCTAAAACACTCTAGATTCCAACAATCTTAATCGAATCCAACTTAAAATCGACATTGAACATCAACCAAACTCACCAGGTCACGAGATCTGAACGGACCAGATAATCTCCAGCTGCACCAAAAAAACGTGCCACGCCGTTTGAAAACCGAGCCGATTCACACAAAGAAAACGAATCCGAGAAGGTTCATAATAAGCGGCAAAGAATCGTTACGATTCGACTCAGTGATTTCTTGTCGCGAGCCACTCGGGTTCATAGAAACCTTCTTCGTTCCTGTCTCGGAGTCTCAGTCTCTCTCCCTATCTCTATCTTTATCTCTCTCGCATCTCGCGAGTCGCAAGAAGAACTTTAACTGAGCGCGTGAAGTTGGGTTAAGAACTAACCCTGGTTACACCAAAAACTCAATTCTCTATTTATCTTGTGAATTTTTTTTTGTAATCGAAGACTCTAGAATACGACACACTAGCCGCTGGATTTAGGGAGCGGTGAGGGACTGAGGGAGTCTGGGCCGTCTGATACAGACGGTGACGTGGAGATAATGGATTGGATCAAGACGTGGCGGACTCACCTGTTATTCAGGTTGTGTCAGCGAATGAGAGGTTTTCCGCTTGGTTTCCTCTTCAAATACCTAAACTACCCTAACCTTTATTTACGAAAATGCCCTTCCTTTGAGGAATTTCTTTTCTTTTCTATCTTTTTGTGAATTTGTACTGTGTCCTGTACTGCAAAAATGTAGTAGGTGTGACCGAGAGGAATGTGGATTTCAATTACTACGTTTTCGGTTCGGTGGGACCAGGTGAAAGATCTTTTTTTTCCAGGAAGGATCCGACGGTGGAGATGGAATCTCCTTGTGATTGATTTTGCTTTAAATGACATATTTGGACGTTTTTGAATTATAAATTATATTTAATAGTTTGATGATAAAATTATTTAAAGTGCATAAAGAAAAGATTTATTTATTTTTACGATATTTATTATTCCAGAACCAAATACTTTTTTAAAAAGTTTTCACGGTAAGATTCAAGCCACATATCTGAAAACTATTTATCTAAATCTCAAATTCGTCTATTTACCGGTTGAGCTATGTCATGTCGACATAAAGAAAAGAAATATTAAACCAGTATCAACCATCTATCAAATATCAATCCAATCGATTAAAGTAAGAGTAAAGTGAATTGTTTTATGTATAGGGTTTTGGGAAAGTGTTATATAAACCCCACTCCGTGTGAGTGTTTTATGTTTACTGTTTAATTAGTTTAAGCATATAATCTGCTAAGACTTATTCTTGGAAGATTTGTTCTCCATTTTGATTGTTGCCATCGCCAACGCCTTTGAAAGCTTTTTTAAATGGAAGCAAATAATTATATGCTGCTAAGACTTATTCTTGGAAGATTTGTTCTCCATTTTGATCGTTGCCATCGCCAATGCCTTTGAAAGCTTTTTTAAATGGAAGCAAATAATGATAGGGACAGATTTTTTTTTTTTTATATATAATTATTTTTTAAAATAAAAACTGTCACCTATAGTATTTTAATTATTAATGTAATTAGATTTTGACCTAGACAACTTAGGAAATTTTCCTTTTTACAATGATTTATTTTCCATTTTTTGTTTTGGGAATTGATTCCGATTTTATTTTGTCTTATTTTGATTGTTACTATCTTTTAAAAAAGATGGTTTAGTTTATTTTTATTTTTAATACAATGTATGCACTATTAAGGCAAAAGAATAGTACTGTTTTATTGATAAGTGATACACAATTTGAAAGATACAGTGTGTGTTACACAATTTGAATGATAAGAATAGTACTGTTTTATCACACAATTTGAATGATACAGTGTGTGTTACACAATGATACAGGGGGGGGGGGGGGGGGTGTTTGGTTTAGTTATGGAGTTTCAGACACAATAGGCGATGGCGATCTCATGCTAGTCGATAAGTGGAAAAACTGTAATAAAAAAATCGATCCCCTCTCATTGAGAGTCTTGTTACATTTATAGGTCTATTTTCTTGCTACTTACTCCGTTAATCAGCCAATCAATTTAGCAATCAAAGGAACGTTGATGGTGGCTTCATTTAGGCACGAGAATGATCCCAAAATCAAGTGATTTGTTTCCTTTTTTGGTGAAATTGACAGAGTTGACTAATCTCATTTAAAATGGAGTTTACAGATGGTGGGAGAAGTCAACTTTCCTTGTATTCAAATGTTGGCTCATACTGTCCTTCCCGTAACATGGTCTTGGTCCCTTGGTGTACCAGTCTTTCCTTCCTGATAGTCTATCAGGAAGCCGGGATAGTGTGGTAGCGAGGTCTTCAGGACCTTGACTTCAATGCCTCCTGGTATCTGAGGATCTGGATGACCCCTACCTTGATCCTGATTAATAGATAACATACATGGGTATACCGGTCATGGCTTTTTCCCTGGGTAGCTGGATACTTCTTATGGCGTCCTTCTACTTCACATGGTATTGGCAAGGATGAAAAATTCTTCTTTAGACCTTTGCCTTATCAGGCGGTTAACAAAACGTTACAGCAAGCCTTTTGATGGCTTGCGACGAGAATAGGGCAACCATTCTTCCAACGAAGATCAAAGAGTGAAGGTAATAGTAGTCAGGGTTGTTATTGACGATATTGACAAGATTCGCCCTCAATTGAATAGTGTACGAATGTTGTAGATACAACTAACGAAAATTCTCCAACGGTTGGAGGTGATGTCGGCTAATCGAAACAAGGGTATCTGATCAAAGGCGTTAAGGGTACATGATCTCAAGCCAACACTTCAAGTGTAAAATATATGTAAATGATAAAAGTCTAAGGAGACCAAAAATAGACAAAGATTTTAAGAATACTGTGGATATATCGACATTCAATGGTACCTAGAATTCTTGTAATCTTTGTCTCTTTGTGATTTGCTCAGAGCTTTGTCATCTAACTCCGGTAGATTTTCCATTTGAAGCGTTGGTTCAAGATCATGTATCATTGACGATAAACCATGAGTAATTTCATCTGCCCATTTACACCCTTAATTAGCTACATAATTGCCATTAGCCGACATCACCCCCAATCACCATATTTCTGCTACTTGTATTTGCAATGTGTGTACTTCGTTCAATTGAGGATTGTTAACCGCCTAAAATGGCAAGGTTTCAAAGAAAAATTTTCCATGTAGGCCAAGATTGTTTAAAGTAGTAGGACGTTACGAAAAGTAGATAGCTACCCCGCGAAGAAGCCAAACCAGTATGTCCGGGTACGCCTTCTGTAAATCTGGATCAAGATCAAATTCGTTTAGACTGCCCAGAACTCGAAAACAGCAAAGTCAAAGTCCTAAGGATCCCGCTATTGCAGTATCCCGACATCCTGCTACTATCTAATACCCTAGTACCTCGATACTTAAATAATACCGGAGTCGTTGCCTAGTAAAGATGTAAGGTACTTGGATACCCCGACTACCCCTAGAACCAGTTTACCAAGCGGAAGAAGATTAAGATGAAGAGAAGACTATCAATAATGCAAAGAACCCAGGATCATGTTATAGGTAAAACAGTATACACCGATAGTCAAATACAAGAAAAGTTGACTTCTCCCACCACCTTTAAAGCTCCATTCTTAACGGGATTAGTCAACTCTGTCAAGATCACTCAGGAAGGAAATAAAATCACTTAGATTAAGGGATCCATTCCCATGCCTAAATCAACGTCTTGTTGATTGCTTAATTGCTCGCCTAAATCACTAATTGATTGATTAGAGTAAAGGGCAAGCAAAAAGACCTATAAATAATTCAAGACTCTCGGCTAAAAAGGGATCCAATTTCTGGTTCACCATCTTACTGCTTTTTTCCACTTATCGACTATCACGAGATTGTCATCGCCTATTGTGTCTGAAAACTCCATACCGAAATTCGCTAGAAGCTATTATATATATATATATATATTGTATCATTTTATCATTCAAACGAGACATCATATATCAATAAAACGGTGTTATTTCACCATTTTTGTATTTGTATCATGTCAACAGGAATTTGGTACTGTTAAACATGTTCTTGGTAACATGGACAAATCTCGCATGGCGGCACTAACAATTATAATTGTTATTGCCCTCACTTTTGTCATCAGACGAATGGCTGCCCACAGCCTCATTACGTGCCATCAAAATGCTTGTTGTAACCTTGATCTGATACTAACTGATGCAGTAGGGTATAACGGACACAAGAATGATCACTCCATTGAAACTAAAGCACACTAACATAGCGATTCAAGTTTAGGAGCCATTATACAAAAGCAAAAAAATAAATAAATAAATAGAGGGCTAAGTGAAAAGGGTTTAAATTTATTAACAAGTTTGTAATTCTTGTAAATGAATTTAAAAAAATAAGAAAAAAAAAAATTTGGGGGCGAGGACCATATTCCCCACTAACCCACCCCCCGGGCCCATGATCATATAGAGTCATCGTTTCCTAATCACCATTGGAAGTCATCGTTTCCTAATCACCATTGGAAGAACGTTGCTCTTAAATCTTAAATGAGAATATGAGATGTCAAATCTACTATATATATATATATATATATATAAAGTGATTCTCTAATAAGGGATCCCTTATTTTAATTTCGGTAAGGACCAACATAAAATCATATCGATTTGAATGAATTTTAATTTGAATTTTTTTTAGATGATAAGTTCATTTTAATCTACCTATGAATAAAATTTGAAAATTTTTCAAGAACTAAAATTATTGTTCTTGAATTTCCTATATTTCGCCTATTTTTTTAAAGCCTTCATATTTAAAAAATTTTGGAAAAAATAGTTTTAGTATTTGAAATTTTTTCAAATTTTATTCATATGTAGATTTAAATGAACTTATCATCCACAAAAAAATTCAGATCAAAATTCATTCGAATCAATGTGATTCCATGGTGGTCCTTACCAAAATTAAAATGAAGGATCTCTTATGAGAGACTCACTATATATATATATACGGAAATTTTCATATGAGGATGCCCTGATAGAATTATATAAGGATATTGAATGTGAGCTACTTGTTTTACATACTTTGACTTGATATGTATGCACTTATCAAATCACTTTTATAAATGATTGGTTCACATTCAATATCCTGATAAAATTATATAAGGATGCCCTAATAGGAACGGGACCGTATATATATATATATATTTGAAGCATTACAAGTTACACCTATTACAATAGGATTGTTGAGACCTGCCAAGATCAAACAATACATGTACGGTCCGGATAACTACTCTCATAAACCGGGAGAAAACTCTTCACCAATACTTATAAAATATACATAGTGGAACTCGAACCCCTCACCACCACTGTCTATAATAAAGTAATCCTAATATATATATATATATATATATATATATGTTGAAATAATTCAATAATTCAGGGTTTGGGGAGAGGACATAACTCCAACCTTATAAAATAAATCCTACTAAAATGTAAATTCTCCTAAAACTACCTTACTTGTAAAAATGTCACAAAAGTAATATTTCCGACTAATAAAAATTAGACATTCGCATTAACAAGTAAGTGGAATTGGTGGAAAATGTCACCTTTTTGAACTGATGTGGTGACAAAGTCACTGCTTTAATAAGTTAAATTTAAAAGACACCTATTATGGTGAACTACCAAAATTGCCCTTACTTTACACATTCTCTTTCTCACTTTGAAGTTTTCTGAGATTTTATTCTTTCATGCTCCTCTATAATAGATCTTCAATGGAGATTGAATATCATAACATTATTAATGCATCTTCTTTGGATAATTAGATTTGTGGCGTTACGCAGACGCATTCGGGGGTCGTTTTTTTTTTTTTTTCTTCTTCTTCAATTTAAAACCTTAACTGGGTTCCTTTTCATTTTTTCTTTGAGTCTTTTGTAAGCCTTTCTCTAGTTGTATGAATTTTGAATCTAATTGAAGAGGCTTGAAGAAAAAAAATGAAAAGTCTCGAAGAAAAAATGAAAAGGCTCAGAGAACAAATGAAAATGTTTAAACACTTCATTAAAAGGCTCGAGTAGTGTATGAAAAGGCTCGAGCAGTGTATGAAAAGACTCGAACATTTCGTTAAAAGGCTCGGGTAGTTTATGCAAAAGCTCGGACAATGTTTGAAATGCTCGAACATTTCATTAAAAAGCTCGGGTAGTGTATAAAAAGGCTCAAACTGTTTATTAAAAGACTCGAATATTTTTAAAAGTCTTGGAGAATCAAAATAAATTATTCAAAAGCTCGAATAACTGTTTAAAAGGCTCAAAATATGTATTAAAAAGCTCGAACTGTGTATTAAAAGGCTCGAACAATATAAAAATATCGGAGATTTAAAATTAAAAAGCTCGGATTAATATTTAAAAGGCTCGGATCTAGTATAAAAAGGCTTGGAGAATCTAAACCGAATAAACCTATGAATTTTCCTTAAAAAAGCTCGGGTAACATTTAAAAAAAACTCAGGGACCGTTATAAAAGGCTCGGAAAAAGTTCAAAAAGGCTCGGAAACCCAGATCTTCATCATCTTCAAAACAATTTTTTTCATAAACTAAAACCCTAACCTAACCTCATCAAACAAACATAATCAAGAACAAATCAAATCAAACCAAACCTAATCTACTTGGTGAAAATGGCATCCAACATCAAACATCAAACAATCATAAACTTACCACTGTCTTTTGAGTTCGCTGGTGAGTTCTCTTCGACTTCAGTATTGTAGCGTCGTCGCCGATGAGTTCAACTTTAGGACTGTTGCGCTGTCAGGTTTTCTCGCTCAAAGGTTTTCTCTCAACGTTTGAAAAAGACACAAAGAGACAAAAAGAGGTATTTTTTGTCTGGTCACCTAAATAGATGCTTTTTTAACTTAAATTAGTAATGTGGTTGTGTCTATCTTACAAAAAGCGCCTCAAATAGTGATAATTTTTTTTTTTAACCCGTACAAGTAACTAATTTTTGTTATGTAAATTGTAAGATTCAAATACAAAACCTATAATTACTTTTCATATTAAATGGTAACAGATATTAGGTTGTAAGGATAATGACAATGAATAAGAAAAGAGAAAACTTAGTTTAGAAGATAGTATAACTGCTACAATTGAAATAAGGATTCAATTTTCAATTGTAGATAACGTCTTTTAAGATAAATTAAATATCATGAAATAAAGTTGATTGTTAATTCATTTCATATAATAATTGAATGCAAATTACGGTTATATGCTTATTGGTTGGATTATCTATCTCAAAGAAAAGAAGAAAAAAAAACATGTTAAAACTGAACACCAAATATAAATAAGGGAATGTGTCCAAAAATAACAAATAAATAAGGGAAGACCTATCAGTTAAAAACGAAGTAATAATAACCGAAAATGTTTTGTGATGTTGTTCATTGAACTGGTCGAGATCTGCCTAGATCAAACTCTAGTAGATTAAAATATTGGCTTCCACAAATGAGGAGATATGTAGTCTTACAAATAAGAAGAAAACCACCACTAACTGTATTTTTATGAGTAGGTCGAACTGGAACTCTTTTTATTGAAATGATAGGTGAGATGCACAATCAACTTAACTAAGAATTGATCATGCGTGGAAATAGTGTGAAATGGTACGAAATGTCACCTTTTGAAACTCATTTAGTGATATTGTAAGTGGTTTAATAAGTTAAGTTTAAAAGATATCTATTATGGTGAACTACCAAAATTGCCCTTAGATAATAAATTATGTTATTCTCTTTGTACTTTTCTCTCTCCACACTTCCAACAAAAACGACTCTCTCTCTCTTCAAATAAAAGTTAAAGATTTGTCGTTGCCTCGAGTTTCATCTTCAACTTGTAAAATAAGGTAATATTTATTTAACTTTCTTCTTTTAATTTGTTCACGTTTTGTAAACCAGCAATTGTGAGAATTTTTGGATCTCCGAGCCTTTTCATGTGATGCCCGAGCCTTTTCACGTGTTTCCCGTGCCTTTTCATGTGTTACCCGAGCCTTTTCATGTCTTCACTATCCGAGCATTTTCATGTGTTTCCTGTGTCTTTTCATGTCTTTACTATCTGAGCATTTTTATGTGTTTCCCGTGTCTTTTCATGTGTTTCCCGTGCCTTTTCATGTGTTACCCGAGCATTTTCATGTCTTCACTATCCGAGCCTTTTCATGTGTTTCTCATGCCTTTTCATGTGTTACCCGTGCCTTTTTATGTCTTCTTAATCCAAGCCTTTTCATGCGTTTCCCGTGCCTTTTCATGTTTTACCCGAGCTTTTTCATGTCTTCACTATTCGAGCATTTTCATGTGTTTCCCGAGCCTTTTCATGTGTTACCCGAGCCTTTTCACGTGTTACTCGTGCCTTTTCATTCACTATTCGAGCTTTTTGAAGAATTTTACGAGCATTTTCATGTGATTTAATCGAGCTTTTTGAAGACTTGTCTGAGCCTATTGATGTGATTTACTCGAGCCTTTTAAAGAATTCTCCAAGTCTTTTCATATCTTCTCCGAGACTTTTCAATATCCTCACCAGAGCTGTTGTAAATGTAATATTTGAAAAAAGTTTGTAGTTCTGGATTTTTATTAATGGTTTGTGATGATTAATTTGACAGCATCATGAATCAGGTTAAAATAGTAATATCTTACAACGGTCGATGAGAGTAGTTACCCGACAGAAGTCAGAGGTTTGTTGGATTCGATAACCAGGGAATGTATGTGTCAAAAGATATGACTTACGAAGAATTTGTGGCGATCATACATACCATTGCGAATTATGATGTAAATAAATTCAATGTTGATCTGTCATCAATATCAATCGTTCCTAACAGCATATGTAGCACATTTATAAGAAATGACAACGATGTGCAGTTTATGCTAGGGGAAGATCGAGTTATCCCTCAAGTATGTGTCAGTGTAACTGAGAGGACAGTTGGAGATGTGATCGGAAATGATATTCCTTCTGAAAATACCCAACAATTAGGATCATTTAGCTGTAGCAACCAAGTGTTCACCCAAAGAAGTGCCACCGAAGGTGGGGGAAACATGTGTGGTGTCCCACCGGTAGCAGTCGACCATGAAGATTTAGTTGAACCTCAATTTGGTGATGTGTTTGGTTGTCGAAATGAGCAGTACAATGAGCAGAAAAATTACCCGAACCATAAGGTGGATAATAAGGCAAATAATGAACAGGTTAATGATCGGGTTAATGATCTACAAAACGTGGATGAATACCCTGCATAAATTCAAACACGAGGTAGACATGTACAAGGAGTTAGTTGTACTCCACCTGATATGCATGGGACTTCCGAGGTCCGGTATAATGTAACAGCATCTGATTTTGATAATGTGACAACGTGGGTTATTCCCGGAGCATATTCATACTCATTTGGTATTGATAGAAGCAGCACATTGATAGCGTAAGAACCTAGAACCATGATTTATACAGGTCAATTTTTTCCGAGTAAAAAGGATTTAAAGAGGCTAATTGGCCATTTTGCAATGCATCAAAACTTTGAATGGAAGGTGAAAAGGTCTAATAAGACAACTTTACATCTAGTTTGTATCATTGACGACTGTACATGGAAATTAAGAGCGGTGAGGAGAGATGAAGAGACATACTTTCAAATCAGAAGTTTTGTCAACGAACACAGTTGTCCCTTGGAGGAGATTCACCGTCGCCACCGACAAGCTAGTGCAGTAATAATCGGAAAAGTCGTTGCACCTAGACTTCAACAACATGAT